>CATNWA010000021.1:192500-372500 GCA_951230385.1 Staurois parvus
AAATTGTAGACCTGCACCAGGCTGGGAAGACTGAATCTGCAATAGGCAAGCAGCTTGGTGTGAACAAATCAACTGTGGGAGCAATAATTAGAAAATGGAAGACATACAAGACCACTGATAATCTCCCTCGATCTGGGGCTCCACGCAAGATCTCACCCCGTGGGGTCAAAATGATCACAAGAACGGTGACCACAAAATCCCAGGACCACACGGGGGGACCTAGTGAATGACCTGCAGAGAGCTGGGACCAACGTAACAAAGGCTACCATCAGTAACACACTACGCCGCCAGGGACTCAGATCCTGCAGTGCCAGACGTGTCCCCCTGCTTAAGCCAGTACATGTCCGGGCCAGTCTGAAGTTTGCTAGAGAGCATTTGGATGATCCAGAAGAGGACTGGGAGAATGTCATATGGTCAGATGAAACCAAAATAGAACTGTTTGGTAGAAACACAACTCGTCGTGTTTGGAGGAGAGAGAATGCTGAGTTGCATCCAAAGAACACCATACCTACTGTGAAGCATGGGGGTGGCAACATCATGCTTTGGGGCTGTTTCTCTGCAAAGGGACCAGGACGACTGATCCATGTACAGGACAGAATGAATGGGGCCATGTATCGTGAGATTTTGAGTGCAAACCTCCTTCCATCAGCAAGGGCATTGAAGATGAAACGTGGCTGGGTCTTCCAACATGACAATGATCCCAAACATACCTCCCGGGCAACGAAGGAGTCGCTTCGTAAGAAGCATTTCAAGGTCCTGGAGTGGCCTAGCCAGTCTCCAGATCTCAACCCCATAGAAAACCTTTGGAGGGAGTTGAAAGTCCGTGTTGCCCAGCGACAGCCCCAAAACATCACTGCTCTAGAGGAGATCTGCATGGAGGATGGGCAACATACCAGCAACAGTGTGTGCCAACCTTGTGAAGACTTACAGGAAACGTCTGACCTCTGTCATTGCCAACAAAGGATATATAACAAAGTATTGACATGAACTTTTCATATTCACCAAATATTTATTTTCTACCATAATTTGCAAATAAATTCTTTCCAAATCAGCCAATATGATTGTCTGGATTTTTTTTCTCATTTTGTCTCTCATAGTTGAGGTCTACCTATGATGCCAATTACAGGCCTCTCTCATCTTTGTAAGTTGCACAATTGGTGGCTGACTAAATACTTTTTTCCCCACTGTACATGAATAGATACTGTGTATATAATTATAGAGCGATATATAGATGTATTTATATACGATCCTAAGCCCTGTACATGAATATCCGGTCCTCCCAGGCAGAATAAAGCATCACACAACCCTTCCATTCATTCATGTCACCATCTGAGCTCCATTAAAGCCGTCATTGTGGGATTCTAATCAGGAGCCATCATATGGTCCATACCCTGAATGGGGCAGTCTGTACAATGCCATCCCCCCCCCCCCCCGATGTCCCCTCCCCTGACAAATGGGATTTGTTTGCCGGTATGGACACCTATAATAGCACATTCATTATCTCACATACCAGGAAAATGACGAAAATGACATAAAAATAACACTCGTGCCATTTTGTTGAAAAGCTGCAAAGACAGGAAAGAGAAAGCAGAAATGTACTTTTATAACCGCATTGAAGTCTACTTGTGTGTGTTTCTATACAGACATAGATGTGGTTGGCTTCTCTTCTGTGTGTTGCAAGATTGTTGGTTTTTTAATTTTTTTTTTGTCTCCTTATAAAAAAAATCTGAGCCTGGTCTTTGTTAAAGCGCATGCAAATGATGATTCATTTCTCTTTGGTCATTTTTGGTCTCTTAAAAATACCATATATTTGGTTGATAACTGCAAAAATACCTGTTGATCCTGCCAGAAATATTGAGAGCTGATAACTGCTGTGCTGTTGGCCTGTTATCAGTTAAAATGTTCTCAGTTGTCCTTGTGGGCTACAGTACCCCTCTATGGTATGAAGAAGAAGAGGGGCTAGTATTATGGAGCACTAAAAGATAAAATTCCTGTTACAGAGGATGTGTAAAGGGCTTTCAGATAAAAGTGATCCAGCTGGCTCTAAAGCCGTCCAATCGCTTTTATGGGGATCTGAAGATGTGCTCCCTTGCCAGCAGTGACCCTGTTGGTTCCTGGAAAAAAACAAACATGCATACATAGAAAGGGCGCCAGACCAAATATATGAGTCCAAATTCATTTATTGATGTTGTGCTTAAAAAAAAAAAAAAAAAAAAAAAAAGCCATGCGTTTCGGGGGTCAAAGAAACTCCCCCTTCATCAGAGCTACAACAAAACACAATATAATATAAATATAAAATGTGATTGATAAAATCATGAGTCGAACAGTTCTAGAACATCATAGAATATGATTGTATCAGTCACATTTTATATTTATATTATATTGTGATTTTTTTTTTTTTTTTTGTTTTTTTACACACTTCCAATAAATTAATTTGGACTTTTTTTATCTTTTGGTATGGCGCTCCTTCCTTTTATGTATGTTTGTTTTTTTTTTTTGTTGTTTTTTTTACACACTTCCAGTAAATTAATTTGGACTTTATCGTTTGGTATGGCGCTCCTTCCTTTTTTGTGTATGTTTTTTTTGTTGTTGTTTTTTTTTTTGTTTTTTTTTTACACACTTCCAATAAATAAATTTGGACTATTTTCATATTTTGGTATGGCGCTCCTTCCTTTTATGTATGTTTGTTTTTTTTCTTTTTTTTACACACTTCTAATAAATTAATTTGGACTTTTTTATCTTTTGGTATGGCGCTCCTTCCTTTTTATGTATGTTTTTGGACTTTTTTTTCTCTTTTGGTATGGCGCTCCTTCTTTTTATGCATGTTTTTTTTTTTTTCCCTTGTAACCTGCTGGTTACTGATTGGTGGATAGCCTTGTGTGTTGTACGCAACCTAACCTGAGCCAACTTTTTTGCCTTCTCACTACTTTGTATAAAATCATATCAACGTCACAGAGCCTCTTGCATGTCCCTCCGGGAAGCCTGGGACCGCAGGAAAGAGCTCCTGTAGTGAGAGTAGACGATGATGGGGAGAATCTGTTCCCCAATCCCACTCCGTGCAACGAATGCACCCAGAAGCATCATGCATTACGTCACTTCTGGGTACCCAATTGTCATTCCTCGGCTATCACAGCTGATGATGCAGCTAATCAAGCACAATCTATGTTTGATTAGCTGTAGTGGAGTGCAGGGGAGACATTGGCGGTCTCATACTCCCAGGATACCCCACTTAACCACCCCCCATATGGTAAAATTGTTTTTGTACTAATAGCCCAATTTTTTACTAATAGCCAAATTATAATGAAGCATAAAATAATAAAGAACACAAAATAATGAATACAGTGAAAATTGTAGTAGTGTGACTAACATTAACGGCCCCCCTATATTGGCTTTGAGGGGTGAAATCCCTCATACATTAGTGGCGAGTAGAAAACTTACTCCTTACTTTGATGTTCAATGTGAAAGGTCTCCACTGGTGGTTGGTTGGAGCAGCTCTGGTCCAGCCCTGAAACTATGCAGGCACCACCAGGCTGGAAGTCAAGGCACCGCTGCTCATGGAAACTCTAGCAAACTCTAGAGCGGTCTTTCTCAACCTTTTTTTGACATGGAGGAACCCTTAAAAATAACTTTCTGGTCTCAAAGAAACCCCTGCTAACAATTACTCTATTTACAGCTCATGGATTGATAGTGGTATGGTCACTGGGAAGGATGCTCCTTACATTTATGGTCATTGGAAAGAATCCTCCCTTACAGATAGCTAAAAAGTTGCTTAATGATAGCGGGTATTCATCTGAGAGGCAGAAACTGCCAGTTGCTCAAGGAACCCCACGCAACTTCTGGAGGAACCCTGGGGTTTCATAGAACCCTGGTTGAGTATAGCTGCTGTAGAGGAATGCTAGGATTCTACCATTCCTTTTTGAGAAAGGCTGTTCTAGAGGAACACTGGGGTCCCACCATCACTGGTTGAGACAGCCTCCTCTAGAGGAATGCTAGGGTTCCACCATCACTGGTTGACAGCCTTCTCTAGAGAAAATCTAGGGTTCCACCATCACTGGTTAAGGCAGCCTTCTCTAGAGGAACGCTAGGGTTCTACCATCACTGGTTGAAACAGCCTCCTCTAGAGGAACGCTGGGGTTCAACCATCACTAGTTGAGACAGCCTCCTCTAGAGGAATGCTAGGGTTCCACCATCACTGGTTGAGACAGCCTCCTCTAGAGGAATGCTAGGGTTCCTCCATCCACTGGTTGAGACATCCCCCTCTAGAGGAACGATGGGGTTCTACCATCACTGGTTGTGACATCCTCCTCTAGAGGAAAGCCAGGGTTCCACCATCCCTGGTTGAGACAGCCTGCTCTGGAGGAATGCCAGGGTTTCACCATCCCTGGTTGAGACAGTCTCCTCTAGAGGAACACCAGGTTTCCATCATCCCTGGTTGAGACACCCTCCTCTAGAGGAAAGCCAGGGTTCCACCATCCCTGGTTGAGACAGCCTCCTCTGGAAGAACACTAGGTTTCTGCCATGACTGGTTGAAACCGTCTCCTCTGGAGGAACGCTAGGTTTCCTCCATGACTGGTTGAGACAGCCTCCTCTGTAGGAACGCCAGGTTTCCTCCATGACTGGTTGAGACAACCTCCTCTGGAGGAATGCTAGGGTTCCACCATCCCTGGTTGAGACAGCCTCCTCTAGAGGAAAGCCAGAGTTCCACCATCCCTGGTTGAGACAGCCTCCTTTAGAGGAACGCCAGGTTTCCCCATGACTGGTTGAGACAGCCTCTTCTGGAGGAACGCTAGGTTTCCTCCATGACTGGTTGAGACAGCCTCCTCTGGAGGAACGCTAGGTTTCCTCCATGACTGGTT
Source organism: Staurois parvus (assembly GCA_951230385.1). Taxonomy (NCBI): domain Eukaryota; kingdom Metazoa; phylum Chordata; class Amphibia; order Anura; family Ranidae; genus Staurois; species Staurois parvus. Next base: position 197,357 of record CATNWA010000021.1, read on the forward strand.
GAGACAGCCTCCTCTGGAGGAACGCTAGGTTTCCTCCATGACTGGTTGAGACAGTCTCCTCTAGAGGAACACCAGGTTTCCTCATCCCTGGTTGAGACACCCTCCTCTAGAGGAAAGCCAGGGTTCCACCATCCCTGGTTGAGACAGCCTCCTCTGGAAGAACACTAGGTTTCTGCCATGACTGGTTGAAACCGTCTCCTCTGGAGGAACGCTAGGTTTCCTCCATGACTGGTTGAGACAGCCTCCTCTGGAGGAACGCTAGGTTTCCTCCATGACTGGTTGAGACAGCCTCCTCTGGAGGAACGCTAGGGTTCCTCCATGACTGATTGAGACAGCCTCCTCTGGAGGAACGCTAGAGTTCCTCCATGACTGGTTGAGACAGCCTCCTCTGGAGGAACGCTAGGTTTCCTCCATGACTGGTTGAGACAGCCTCCTCTGGAGGAGCGCTAGGTTTCCTCCATGACTGGTTGAGACAGCCTCCTCTGGAGGAACGCTAGGTTCCACCAGCCCTGGTTGAGACAGCCTCCTCTAGAGGAATGCTAGGGTTCCACCACCACTGGTTGAGAAAGGCTGCCCTAGACACAAGCAGTTAGTACTTTTACTCTATATTGGTCGGCAGCCACTGAGATCTGAGGGTACTTGGCTAATGACTATAAATGAGCTGAGTGATGTTGGAAAAATTCATTTCCTTGCACAATTTTGCAAAAGTGGAAACTCTCAAATTAACTGCTTGGGTGAAATTTGCCACAAAAATCTATGTGTTTCTTCTTTATTTAGAGGGTAATTTTTGGGGTATATTTGTAGGTAGTTTAGTTTCTCTTTCAGTATTCTTTTGTTGTGTTTTTCCCTCTTATTTTTGTATATTTTTAATCTTTTTTTCAATTTTTTTTTTTTTTAATTCTACGAAGAAATGTAAAATATTGTGGCTAATGAGGGGTAGTTTTTTAATGCAAGAACAGGTCCTGGCTAGGTGAAAGGCGCTTCTTTTCCTCAAATGCTTTTTAAAATGGAACTAACACTCCACAATTAAAAACCTCTAGGATTTAAAGTTTTTGGCAGAAGAGATATGACTGTCTAATGTCTAAAGAAGAGTGTTGGGGGTCCTGGAAGAAGCGATATATCAAGGATGGGGAATCTGATCCTACTAAGGGTGGACTGGTAGACGCACCTGGAGCTAGACCTGGGTCTAGGTGGTGGTGGAGGCCACAGAGGAGACACAGAGAGGCAAAGGACACTGCAGAGAATGGATACCCAATGGCAATGAAGGGAATGAAGTCAGTGTGCCTACTTATTTAGTGAAGCTGAGAGCCCTAAGAGGAGGTGTAGGGTCTAAGGAACCACTTGGTTTTCACCAGAGCATCCCTCAAGGGGTGATTGGTTTTGCTACTCATGACTCCCATGTTGTGGTGTGACACAACGGTGGAGATGGCGGCAGTGCCAGATGAAGTGGAAGCAGGGGCATAAAAGGAGGGAACAGTATACTTGGCATACTTGAAAGTTATGACCTCCAACAACTGCATCATTTAGTTCTGCATTAAATCCCACAACACCCTTAAAGCCTACCGAAACCCTCTTGTGACCAGAAGTTTTTGAAGTTTAGATGACCAGTGTGCATCAGTTAACTTAACAACAATTAAATTTTTTTTAGTTTAATACCAGACCTGAGAACTAGGAACACACACAGATGCGTACTCCTAGTGCTGAAAGAACAACGGTCTTGTGGAAGGGGTATTTTTCTGAAAAAAGGACTATTGTGGTCATAGAGGGTTAATTGTGTCCTTCTCATTGACTCCAATTTTGCCAAAATCCCCTTATTGTTAATTCAATAAATGTTTTTATTTTGGGAATTAATAACTCCAAATTTTGCTTGTCTCTACTAGAAAGTTGGAATGGTGCCATAGGGTGGGGAAATGTGTTGTTTTTTAGTGACTTCAGCAACTGCTTTTGAAAAAAATAAAATAGTCTGCTTTTCAGGTGAACTAGATATTTTCTGTAATTAGAAGATTGCTTTCCTTGTGAGAAATGGTCAGCATGTCTTTCATACTTCATGCTGGTGTTCTGTGCTTCCTTTCTTGCTGATGCATGACACAAGCAGTGATATCAGATCAAAGAAGCTTTGGTCCCTCAGCATGATTTCAAAGGAACAGAGTGAGATACAGGAGGTCCAGATCAGGGAGCCAAACTTGTCTAGGCTTCAAAACAACATATGTATCCTAAAATGACCTTCACTGATGGAGCTTAGACTTGCATGTGTTAACCAATGTTGCAGTTTTTCCTGAGGTTTGCTGTATGTCCGAGGGTGCTACAGTGTGCTGTCATTTCACCGGAGGAAAGTTATGGCATTTTCTGACGCTTTGCTTACTGCCATTCAGTTGCTTCTTGCCATATTTCAGGTGCTTCATTTATTGACTTGGATTCCTGTTGAGGACACTACAGAGGATGGAACATTTGTAGACACCTGACTCAACCTCACCTATATGGATATATATATATATATATATATATATATATATATATATATATATATATATATATATATATATATAATAAAAGGTTGTCACCCTACATGGTCAAAATAGCCTTCACTGCTCTGGGAAGATTTTTCAAAGGATTTTGGAGTGTGTCTGTGGGAATCTGAGCTCATTTGTGAGGTCAGTTACCAGTGTTGGCTGAGAAGACCTGTCTCAAAATCATCAATCATGTTCATCTTAGAGGGTTGAGGCAAGGTACTGATGTTGGATGAAAAGACCTGATCCCGAATTGTTCAGTGGGGTTGAGGTCAGGTGCTGATGTTGGATGAGAAGACCTTATCCTATTGGTGTTCAGTAGGGTTGAGTTCAGGTACTGATGTTGAATGAGAAGAGCTGATCCCAATGGTGTTCAGTAGGGTTGAGATCAGGTACTGATGTTGAACGAGAAGAGCTGATCCCAATGGTGTTCAGTAGGGTTGAGGTCAGGTACTGTTGTTAGATGAGAAGACCTGATCCCAAAGGTGTTCAGTAGGGTTGAAGTCAGGTGCTTATGTTGGATGAGAAGACCTTATCCCATTGGTGTTCAGTGGGTTGGGTCAGGTACTGAAGTTGAACGAGAAACCTGATCCCAAAAATGTTCAGTGGGGTTGAGGTCAGGTGCTGATTTTGGATGAGAAGACCTGATCCCAAAGGTGTTCAGTAGGGTTGATGTCAGGTGCTTATGTTGGATGAGAAGACCTTATCCCATTGGTGTTCAGTAGGGTTGAGGTCAGGTACTGATGTTGAACGAGAAGAGCTGATCCCAATGGTGTTCAGTAGGGTTGAGGTCAGGTACTGTTGTTGGATGAGAAGGCTTGAGGTCAGGGTTCTGTGAAGGCAACTCAAGTTCCTCCACACTAAACTGGTCAAACCATGTCTTTTTGAAGCTCTCTTTGCACAGTCATGCTGGAACAGAAAAGGGTCTGCACCAAAGGTTGGAAGAGCACAGTTGTCTAAACGTTTTTGTATTCTGTAAAATTAATTGAACCATTCAATGGAAGTACATAAACTCAATCATTTGGAGGGATGTCCACATAACTTTGGCCATGTAGTGGGTGTGATGGTTAAGTGTCCACAAACCTTTAGGGCACATAATATACCTCTTAGGAACAATTTAGGTGAGAGCTCCGTGCTGAGTTCCCAGGTCTAGACTCCTGATGTGGCCCTTATTACGGGTTTCCACTATCAGAGCTTTTAATTAGTTCATATTTAAGTAATATTGGCAAACACCCAAAGTTTGCAGCAAACCTAATGTCACTGCGAACCTCATCCTTAGGACCAATGAGGTGCATGCAAATGGAGTCCTGACAAGGAACATGTTGATAGGAGGAGAGGGTAGGGTTATCAGAGGGATGACCTCAGGATTGGATGGACAGTGCAGCTTTAAAGGGTGACGCCACTTTTGTGGGGGAAAAAACAGCAATTAAAAAAAAAAATATATATAGTGTATACAATTGCTCCACAAGTCATTTTGTAATGGAATGTGATTCAAAATGATTTCCTTTTCAATCTGCAACCACTATAATTTTCTGTAAAATGCACTATGGCAACCTGGAGAAACCCCCAAGAAATGTCATCTCCTGCTTGTGTGATTGGCTCACTGATTTCCCCAGACATCTGCACTAAAATACAATCAGATTTTGGACATCCCCTGAAACAAAAATTTCATTTTTGGTGAGATACTCCCAAAGGGAAAAATCACATCCAAAAGGATGCAGACCCTGCCACTTTCCTCAGAATACTGCAGGTGCAGCAGCTGATTGATGATTATAAAATCTGCAGCAAAGTTTGTTAAAATCCCTGCAATGTACACAGTTCTGTGAAAAAGTACTTGCCCCCTTCCTATTTTTTTTTTTTTGCATATTTGTCACACTTAAATGATTCAGATCATCATACAAATTTTAATATTACACAAAGATAACCCGAGTAAATACAAAATGTAGTTTTTAAATGAGATTTAATTTTTTTTAAGGGTCCAAACCTGCCTGACCCTGTGTGTAAAAGTAGTTGCCCCCCCTTCCAAAATCATACCTGAACTGTGATTAACAACATTTTTTTGGAAAGCTGAGTTAAATTTCACTTGGTGCACCCAGGTCTTATTACTGCCAGACCTGTTGAATCAAGAAATCACATAAATAGAAGCTACCTGACAAAGTGAGGCACGCTAAAAGATCTCGAAAAGCAACACCATCATGCCACGATCTAAAGAAATTCAAGAACAGATGAGAAACAAAGTAACTGGTACGTATCAGTCTGGAAAGGGTTACAAAGCTATTTCTAAGGGTTTGGGACTCTAAGGAACCACGGTGAGAGCCATTATCCACTAATGGAGAAAACTTGGAATGGTGGTGAACCTTCCCAGGAGTGGGGACCTACCAAAACTACTCCAAGAACACAACGACCACTCATCCAGGAGGTCATAAAAGATCCCAGAATAAAGAACCGAAGGCCTCACTTGCCTCAGTTGAGGTTGCTCTACAATAGGAAAGAGACTAGGCAACAATGGCCTTCATGGGAGAGTTCCAAGGTGAAAGCCACTGCTGACCAAAAAAGAACACAAAGGCTCCTCTCAAATTTGCCAAAAAACATCTTGATTACCTCTCCAAGACTTTCGGGCAAATATTCTGTGGACTGATGAGACAAAAGTTGAACTTTTTGGAAGGTGTGCATCCCGTTATGTCTGGCCTAAAACGAACACAGCATTTCACAAAAAGAACATCACGCCAACAATCAAACATGGTGGTGGTAGTGTGATGGTCTGGATGGTCAGGACCTGGACGATTTGCCATCATTGGTGGAACCATGAATTCTGCACTCTACCAGAAAATCCTGAAGGAGAACGTCCGGACATCAGTTCCTGACCTCAAGCTCAAGCGCACTTGGGTTACAACAGGACAATGATCACAAACGCACCAGCAGGTCCACCTCTGAATGGCTCCAAAAAAAAAAACGAAATGAAGGTTTTGGAGTGACCTAGTGGAAGTCCGGACTTAAATCCAATTGAGATGTCGTGAACAGGCCGCCCATGCTGGGAAACCCTCCAAAGTGGCAAAGAAGAGTGGGCCGAAATTCCTCCGCAGCGATGTGAAAGACTCGGCAGTTATCACAAATGCTTGATAGCATTTGTTGCCGCCAAAGGGTGGCACAAACAGTTATTAGGTTTAGGGGGCAATTACTTTTTCACAGACAGCTTTTTTTTTGCCCTTTATATATGGAATCATCATTTAAAAACTGCATTTTGTATTTACTCAGGTTTTCTTTGTGTAATATTAAAATTTGTTTGATCTGAATCATTTAACCACCTCCAGACACAGTGGAACAATGATCATTGTACGGGACCTCTGTGTGAGGTCTCGATCATGTGATCACTGATTGGCCAATCAGTGATCACATGAAGAGTAGTAAGCAAGATGTCACTTCATTCACAGATCTCACTAGTAGTAAGCAATGGTGTCAGATCACAGAGGTCAAGGGGTACAGGGCTATTCACAACAGCCTTGTACCATGTGACAAGCTGTGACCAATCACAGCTCACACAGTATTTCTCAATGGCTGCAAGAATGCAGCCAGAGAGAAGGAGAAATGATTGCTTTTACAGCCTTTATAGGTGAAAAAGCAATTAGTGTAAAAAAGAAAAAAAAAAAAAATCTTCATAACCCCCCACAAGTAGTACAGTGTCACCATGGTGACGATGTACTGCTAGGGTGACAGTATGTAAAAGAAAAAAAAACAAAACCATAAATAATAATATAAAAAAATAAAATAACAATGTAAAAATTTTTTTTGAAAATTATAATTTTTGGTTATAAACTAATTTGGGTTATTTTTTTTACTAAAAAGATAACTGAATAAATTTTGGCCAATAAAAGATTTGCTAAATTTTATAAGAAAAACACTTTTTTTTCAAAATTTTTGGACTTTTTCATTTATATAGCAAAAAAAAAAAAAAATCCCAGTGGTGAATAAATACCACCAAAATAAAGTTTTATCTGTCTCTAAAAAATGCTAAAAAAATTCATATGGGTCCAGTGTTGCATGACCGCGCAATTGTCATTCAAAGTGTGATAGCGCTAAAAAGCTGAAAAGTGGCCTGGACTGGAAGGGGGGTGAAAGCGCCCGGACTGGAAGGGGGGTGAAAGCGTCCGGACTGGAAGGGAGTGAAAGCGTCCGGACTGGAAGGGGGGGTGAAAGCGTCCCAGGACTGGAAGGGGGGGGGTGAAAGCGTCCGGACTGGAAGGGGGTGAAAGCGTCCGGACTGGAAGGGGGTGAAAGCGTCCGGACTGGAAGGGGGTGAGAGCGTCCGGACTGGAAGGGGGTGAGAGCGTCCGGACTGGAAGGGGGTGAAAGCGTCCGGACTGGAAGGGGGTGAAAGCGTCCGGACTGGAAGGGGTGAAAAGCGTCCGGACTGGAAGGGGGTGAGAGCGTCCGGACTGGAAGGGGGTGGAAGGGGGGGAGAGCGTCCGTCCGGACTGGAAGGGGGGTGAGAGCGTCCGGACTGGAAGGGGGGTTAAAGCGTCCGGACTGGAAGGGGTGAGAAAGCGTCCGGACTGGAAGGGGGTGGTGAAAGCGTCCGGACTGGAAGGGGGTGAGCGTCCGGACTGGAAGGGGGTGAAAGCGTCCGGACTGGAAGGGGGGTGGGAGCGTCCGGACTGGAAGGGGGGTTAAAGCGTCCGGACTGGAAGGGGGGTTAAAGCGTCCCGGACTGGAAGGGGGGTGAAAGCGTCCGGACTGGAAGGGGGGGTGTTAAAGCGTCCGGACTGGAAGGGGGGTGAAAGCGTCCGGACTGGAAGGGGGGTGAAAGCGTCCGGACTGGAAGGGGGGGTTAAAGCGTCCGGACTGGAAGGGGGGTGAAAGCGTCCGGACTGGAAGGGGGTGAAAGCGTCCGGACTGGAAGGGGGGTGAAAGCGTCCGGACTGGAAGGGGGGTGAAAGCGTCCGGACTGGAAGGGGGTGAAAGCGTCCGGACTGGAAGGGGGGGTGAAAGCGTCCGGACTGGAAGGGGGTGAAAGCGTCCGGACTGGAAGGGGGTTGAAAGCGTCCGGACTGGAAGGGGGTGAGAGCGTCCGGACTGGAAGGGGGGGTTAAAGCGTCCGGACTGGAAAGGGGGGGGGGGGGGGTTAAAGGCGTCCGGACTGGAAGGGGGGTGAAAGCGTCTGGACTCGAAGGGGGTTGAAAGCGTCTGGACTGGAAGGGGGTTGAAAGCGTCTGGACTGGAAGGGGGGTGAAAGCGTCTGGACTGGAAGGGGGTTGAAAGCGTCTGGACTGGAAGGGGGGTGAAAGCGTCTGGACTGGAAGGGGGTTGAAAGCGTCTGGACTGGAAGGGGGTTGAAAGCGTCTGGACTGGAAGGGGGGTGAAAGCGTCTGGACTGGAAGGGGGTGAAAGCGTCCGGACTGGAAGGGGGGTGAAAGCGTCCGGACTGGAAGGGGGTGAAAGCGTCCGGATCGGAAGTGGTTAAGTGTGACAAATATGGCAAAAAAAAAAATACAGAAACAGTAAGGGGGTAAATAGTTTTTCATAGCGCTGTAGATCACCCACAGAAGGTTGTTTTTTTTTTTTTTTTACCTCAACAATAGTGGAGTTACTGTTTAAACGCTCAGAAAATCGTTCTTTCTGTATAATCTTACCCAGAAGCAGTTGAGGTCGGACTTCTGCTACATTCACAGAGCTGCAATTTTCAGGCATGGCCGTGTCGGTACATTTTTGATTTATTTTGATACTTTTTATATGCACTTTGCTGGAAACCTTTTTGGAATTTCAACAGGCGGTGTGTCAGAGCAGAACACATTATACATCAATATTTAGGGATGGAAAAGAGGAAAGAAAAGGAAATGCTTACATCTGATCCATTTTTCATGGAAGCTCCTGGACCCCTGAGTGGCTTACATCTTATTTAATAGGACATTTAGATTTCTGTTTTTGTTTTTTTGTTAAATTGTGGCTTTGTATACCTCACGGAAATGTAGTAAAAAACATTTAACCGCCGAATGTATAAAGGTGTAAAGCGTTTCTAAACCTAAAAGCAAAAATGTCAAATATTGGAGCTTATCAGTCCTTAAAGAGTAACTCCGCTTTTGTTGAGAAAAATACATTCCCCTCCGGGTGATCTACCCGATATTGCCAAAAGTATTGGCCCCCCCCGCCCACCCAATCATGTGATTCAGGTGGTCCAATCCCCTCAATGGACACAGGTGTATACAATCAAGCCTCTAGGCATGCAGACTGCTTCTACAAACATTGGTGAAAGAATGGGTCGCTCTCAGGAGCTCAGTGACTCTAAGCGTGGTCCCGTGATAGGTGGTCACCTGTGCAATAAGTCCATCCGTGACATTTCCTGGCTACTAAATATTCCACGCTCAACTGTTAGTGGGATTATAACAAAGTGGAAGCAACTGGGAACAGCAACTCAGCCACCAAGTGGTAGGCCACGTCACATGACAGGGCGGGGTCAGCGCATGCTGAAGCGCACAGTGCACAGAAGTCGCCAACTGTCTGCAGAGTCAATAGCTAAAGACCTCCAAACTTGGTGTGGCCTTCAGATGAGCCCAACAACAGTGTGTAGAGAGCTTCATGGAATGGGTTTCCATGGCCGAGCAGCTGCATCCAAGCCTTACATCACCAAGTGCAATGCAAAGCATCGGATGCAGGGGTGTAAAGCACGCCGCCACTGGATTCTAGAGCAGTGGAGACGTGTTCTCTGGAGTGACCAATCACACATCTCTGTCTGGCAATCCAATGGATGTGTCTGGGTTGGCGGTTGCCAGGAAAACGTTACTTGCCTGACTGCATTGTGCCAAGTGTAAAGGTTGGTGAAGGGGGGATTATAGTGTGGGGTTGTTTTTCAGGGGTTTGGCTTGGCCCCCTAGTTTCAGTGAAGGGAACTCTTAAGGCGACATTTTGGACAATTTCATGCCCCAACTTTGTGGGAAGAGTTTGGGGATGGCCCCTTCCTGTTCCAACATGACTACGCACCAGTGCACAAAGCAAGGTCCATAAAGACATGGAGGAGCCAGTTTGGGGTGGAGGAACTTGACTGTCCTGCACAGAGTCCTGACCTCAACCCCATAGAACACCTTTGGGATGAATTAGAGCGGAGACTGCGAGCCAGGCCTCCTCCCCCGACATCAGTGCCTGACCTCACAAATGTGCTTCTGGAAGAATGGTCCAACCTTCCCATAGACACCCTCCTAAACCTTGTGGACGGCCTTCCCAGAAGAGTTGAAGCTGTTATAGCTGCAAAGGGCGGGGCCAACTCAATATTGAACCCTACGGACTAAGACTGGGGGGCCATTAAAGGTCGTGTGTGTGGAAAGGGCGGGGCCAACTCAATATTGAACCCTATGGACTAAGACTGGGGGGCCATTAAAGGTCATGTGTGTGGAAAGGGCGGGGCCAACTCAATATTGAACCCTACGGACTAAGACTGGGAGGCCATTAAAGGTCATGTGTGTGGAAAGGGCGGGGCCAACTCAATATTGAACCCTACGGACTAAGACTGGAAGGCCATTAAAGGTCATGTGCTCTGTGGAAAGACAGGCCGAGTACGTATATATATATATATATATATATATATACACACATAAAGTACTCAGACCCACTTCCATTTTTTGTTTTGTACATCGCAGGGTTTTTTGTTTTTTAACAAACTTTGCAGCAGATTCCTACCTTTTATTATTCTGAAGAAATAGCAGTTTATTTCTTTGTGTCGATGTTCTGAGTGAATGTGAATGGGAGCGACTTTATAATTATCAATCATCTGCTGCACCTGCAGGGTTCTAATGAGGAAAGTGTCAGGGTCTGCATCCCTTAAAGACGCGATTTCTTTTTGGGAGTATTTCAGCAAAAATGAAATTTTTGCTGCAGGGGATGCCCAGCATCTGACTTGTATCTTAGTGCAGACTTCTGGGAAAATGAGTCAGCCAATCACACAAACAGGAAATGACATTTCTGGGGAGCGTTCCGTGTACAGAACGCCTCCAGGTTGCCATGTTGCATTTTACACAAAATTGTGTCACACTTGTAGATGCATGCTATGTTATCTTTTTTTTTTTTGCTATTTTTTTTTTCCCCCGCAAAAGTGGAATTACCCATTAAATGTGGTGGCTGCTTTTTTTTTTTTTTTTCTTTTTTTTTTTTTTTTTTTTTTAGTGTTACCTCTAACTTTCATTGGGCGATCCTGCTATTGACAGACTTCCTGTCCCAGGGTGGCAACACACACTGTACTGTATGTCTAGAGGAGCGGTGTTGTCACCCTAGCACAGGAAGTTTGTTAGGACTACAGAGTGCCTCCCCCATTCCTCCTCTCCATGACATAGGAGGAGACGTTGTGTAGTCCACACAGAGAACTGGGCAGGGCTAATAATATTTTTTCAGGCTGCATTCACTATATTGCGTTTCACAAACGCGTGTAAAGTCGCACTGCGCTGATGTGTGGCTTTACGTATTGTTGTGCCACACGCATTAGGCAGCCGCTTCATTTCAATGACCACTGGTGCAGGATGGAAGCCGTGAAAGGATGGACGCATGCATTAATTTCATCATTTACCACCCCCCCCCCCCCCCCCCAGACAACAAGCCGCTCCACTCTTCAAAGATTAAATGCATTAACAACACAAGTCTGCAGGAAAAAAAAAATTGAATTAAAAAAAAAAAAATTTTTGTAAAAATATTTATATACACGCCGTATACCGGTTTAAAATATACAGTCATTCCTCCGAAAAATCTATGATACATATTTAAATTGTACAGTGCCGTGTCGGCTACCAGGATTGGGATGTCCCCAAAGACCTCCATGGAGTGCCCCCATCCTAAATCTATGGGCCTAACCTCTCCCCATGGAAAAAACAAAACAAAATGAACCCCCCCCAAAAAAGAAACCTAAATCTATGGGCTTAACCTCTCCCAAGGGAAAAAAAAAACAACAACAAAACAATCCCCCCCCCCCCCCCCCCCCCCCCCAAAAAAAAAAAAAACACACACACAACCCTCCAACACACAACCACCACAGACCTCACATAGGGTCTGTTAACCCCCCCCCCCCCCCCCCCAAAAAAAAAAAAAAATTATATAAAACATTTTTTTTTTTAAATTCCATTTTTTTAAATATTTATATACACGCCGTATACCGGTTTAAAATATACAGTCATTCCTCCGAAAAATATTTGATACATATTTACATTGTACAGTGCCGTGTCGGCTACCAGGATTGGGATGTCCCCAAAGACCTCCATGGTAGCGCCCCCATCCTAAATCTATGGGCCTAAACCTCTCCCCAGGGAAAAAAACAAAACAAAACAACCCCTCCCCCCAAAAAAAAACAAATTTTTAAGCGCAGCAAAGTAGCTCATGCACCTTTTTGAGCTTCACGTTTTGCGTGTTTCTTAACCACACGTGTTACATGCGAGAAAACGTTTTCTGTTTGGGGTGCAGATTAGAAAGGAATAAATAATATACATTCTTAGTGGACATACCCTTTGATTAGAATATGTAATGTTTGCCCTGAAATCGTGTCTGTTCACCAGTACCACGGTTAGCAAAAGTATTTATGTATTTAGGTTTCTACACACTTTTGGAATTTTTTTTTTTTTTAAGTCCATGTGATTCTCTATGCAATGCGAGCAGATTGTGGTTGGTGGGAGGGGCTTTACCTAGCTTCCTGAAAGCATCAACACCCTGCCTCAGTACTGCTGGGTTGGATACAGGGGCGGACTGACAACTCATGGGGCCCCCGGGCAAAAGGGGATCAAGGGGCCCCTGTGTCCTTGCCCATACCCATAAAAGCCAATGAAAGGTACCAGGGGCATTTCATGGGGCCCCCTACTGAACCCGGGCCCTCGGGCAGTGCCCTAGTGCTCGAATGGTCGGTCCGCCCCTGGTCCTGATGCAAGCAGTGGGCTGGCTCTTGGGTGGAGTTATGCAGATCTCAAAAAGACTTGATAGATAGATGTCAGTCTGTAAGAGTCATGTTCCTAGACAGGCTACCTATGCATCCATCTAGGTAACGCCCACATGTGACGCTGAACCTCTGTGATTGAACTAACTGAAATCCAATGAAGGAAAGGGGTGGGCCAGGGACAGTCAGGCTGGGGGAGAGGAGCACTGGATGTCCTCCAGCCAGGAAATGAGGTGGGATCTACCTGACTTTCTGCAGGTTCTAATGCACATTGTTAGAAGCTCACAGTGTGCAGTTCTAGGAGAGGAGCCGGTACAAGCTTGTAAAGCTAAAGGGAAGGCTTGAGTACAACTTTAGTTTTTTTAAAATAATGTTCCTCATGCCAGAGTGAATGGAGCCGATTGTGTCTAACACGTATGTGTTTGTTCTAGGTGAACAGAAGAAACCAAGCTCTCCAAATCTGAATGGTTTAGCTAAACATGGAAACATTGGAGTCAGAATTAACCTGTCCAATTTGCCTGGAGTTATTTGAGGACCCCCTTCTACTTCCCTGTGCCCATAGCTTGTGCTTCGGCTGTGCCCATCGCATCCTGGTTTCTGGAAATTCTTCGAGTGACTTGGTAGAACCCGTCACAGCCTTCCAGTGTCCGACTGCAGATATGTCATATCACTCAACCACCGTGGCTTGGAAGGGTTGAAACGTAACGTCACCCTACAGAACATCATCGACCGTTTTCAGAAGGCATCTCTAAGTGTACCAAATTCTCCCAGTGAAGACCACAGAGACAAGATCTACAAAAGTGTGCCCATCATGGCTGCTGAAAGGATTCCATGCCAGTTCTGTGAGGTGGAACCACCGAGAGACGCCGTGAAGACGTGTATAACTTGCGAGGTGTCTTACTGTGACCGTTGCCTACGTGCAACCCACCCTAACAAGAAACCTTTTACAAGTCACCGTCTGGTGGAACCCGTACCGGATGCTCATTTCCGAGGACTTGTTTGTTTGGAACATGAAAACGAGAAGGTTAACATGTACTGTGCGGTGGATGATCAGCTTATTTGTGCCTTATGCAAATTGGTTGGCAGGCACAGAGAACATCAGGTGGCCTCTCTGAGTGACCGGTTTGAAAAACTAAAGGTAAGAGCTGATGCATATTCGCAATTATAACAGTCTTTCTTTATTAAGCTTGTCTTGCCAACGGATTTCAAATGTACAATGTAGCACCCTGCTCAATATTTGTCCAAACATTGATGACCAACCATCACACCTGTATGAACTTATTGGAGTTCCTGTTGCAAAACCATGGCCAGTAATGAGATGGCCTGATGTTAGAGATGTTGGATGAGAAGATCTGGTTCACGATTGGTATTACAGGTCATCCCAAAGGTGTTCAGTAGGGTTGAGATCAGATATTGATGTTGGATGAGAAGACCACCAGAGCTCTAACTAATCCCAAAGGTGTTCAGTAGGGTTGAGATCAGATATTGATGTTGGATGAGAAGACCACCAGAGCTCTAACTCATCCCAAAGGTGTTCAGTAGGGTTGAGATCAGATATTGATGTTGGATGAGAAGACCACCAGAGCTCTAACTCCTCCCAAAGGTGTTCACTAGGGTTGAGATCCGATATTGATGTTGGATGAGAAGACCCCCAGAGCTCTAACTCATCCCAAAGATGTTCAGTAGGGTTGAAATCAGATATTGATGTTGGATGAGAAGACCACCAGAGCTCTAACTCATCCCAAAGGTGTTCAGTAGGGTTGAGATCAGATATTGATGTTGGATGAGAAGACCACCAGAGCTCTAACTCCTCCCAAAGGTGTTCAGTAGGGTTGAGATCAGATATTGATGTTGGATGAGAAGACCACCAGAGCTCTAACTAATCCCAAAGGTGTTCAGTAGGGTTGAGATCAGATATTGATGTTGGATGAGAAGACCACCAGAGCTCTAACTCCTCCCCAAAAGGTGTTCAGTAGGGTTGAGATCAGATATTGATGTTGGATGAGAAGACCACCAGAGCTCTAACTCCTCCAAAAGGTGTTCAGTAGGGTTGAGATCAGATATTGATGTTGGATGAGAAGACCACCAGAGCTCAGGTGTTGAGGGTTTGATCAGATATTGATGTTGGATGAGAAGACCACCAGAGCTCTAACTCATCCCAAAGGTGTTCAGTAGGTTTGAGATCAGATATTGATGTTGGATGAGAAGACCACAGAGCTCTTAACTCATCCCAAATGTGTTCAGTTGGGTGGAGGTCGCGACGCTTTGAAGGCTGCTTGAAATTCCTCCACGCCAAATTCATAAACTCTTTATGGAGTTGGCTTCGCACAGAGGAACAGTCATGCTGGAGCAGAAAAGGGTCTTCACCCAACTGTTACCATAAAGTTGAAAACGATCAATTGTCTAAAATGTCTTTGTATGGTGTAGTATTAATAGTACCCTTCACTGAAAATACCAGAAACACAATTTGAAGAGGGTTCCACATACATGTGGATGATCAGATTATTTGTGCCTTGCGCAAATTAGCTGGTAGGCACAGAGAAAATCAGGTGGCCTCCTTTGAGTGACCGGTTTGAAAAACTTAGGGTAAGAACAGATACATATTAGCAATTTTTAACAAAGTCTTTCTTTGGATAGCTTATGTTGCCAAGGATTTCCGAAGTGCAGTTAAGCACCCTGCTCAATACTTGCCCAAAAGCCGACCATCAAACCTATATTAGCTTGTTGGATTTCAAGTTGCAAAACCATGGCCATTAATGACTTGGCTGATAGAGATGTTGGATGAGAAGACCTGGCTCACAATTGGCATTCTGAATAATTGCAAACGTGTTAAGTAGGGTTGAGGTCAGGGCTTTGTGAAGGCCTCTCGAGTTCCTCCACACCAAACTCATCAAACGCTTTTAGAAGTCAGGTACTGATGTGGAATGAGAAGACCTGGCTCAGAATTGGCATTCCATTTCATCCCAAAGGTGTTCAGTAGGGTTGAGGTTAGGACTCGGTGAAAGCCATTTGAAGTTCTTCAAACTCATAAACTCTGTATGAAGCTGGCCTTGCACAAAGGCACAGTCAAGCTGGAACTGAAAAGGTTGTTCATCAAGCTTTTACCACAAAGTTGGAAATGTACAGTTGTGTAAAAAGACTTTGTATGGTGTAGTATCAACGGTACAATTAACTGGAAATACAGGAAACACAATTTGATGCGGGTTCCACATATTTGTGGATAATCAGCTTATTTGTGCCTTACGCAAATTAGTTGGAAGGTACAGAGAACATCAGGTGGCCTCTTTGAGTGACCAGCTTGAAAGACAAAAAGATAAGAGCCGATAGATATTAGTAAATTATAATAAAGTCTTTCTGTGTTCAGCTTATGTTGCCAAGGGTTTTCGAAGTAGAGTGTAGTACCCTACTCAGTATTTGTCCAAAAATTTGCAAGTGACCAACCATCACACCTATATGAGCTTGTCGGGCTTCCAGTTTCAAAACCATGGCCATTAATGAGATGGCCTGATGTTAGAGGTGTTGGGTGCGAAGACCTTGCTCACAATGGTCATTCCAGTTCATTGAAGAGGTGTTCAGTAGAGTTCATCTACTGATGTTGGATCAGAAGACCTGGGATGAATTGGCACTCCACAATTGGAGCTCCAGTTCATGCCAAATGTGTTCAGTAGTGTTGAGATCAGGGCTCTGTGAAGGCCACTTCAGTTTCTCCACATCAAACTCTTTATGGAGTTGGCTTTGCACAGGGGCACAGTCAAGCTGGAACAGAAAAGGGCCCTCATCAAGCTGTTACATACAATTGTCTAAAATATCTATCTACATGTATGTGTTCACGGTACCCTTTACTGAAAATAACAGAAACACGATGGGAAGGGGGTTCCACATACGTTTGGCCAACAATGGTTATGGTTGGTCAGGTGTGCATGTGAAAGGCAGAGAAATGTTTTCCCTACAAATGTTTCGTAGCTGGATAGCTCCCCAAAAAGCGGGGTAAAATGACCAAAAACCCTTGTGTCCCTGTTGAGGAGGTTCTCCCACGCTCTGTTTGTCCTTGTGACCGTTCTCAAAGAGAAAATGTGGGAAATCCCAACATTTTAGAGTTCTCACCAAAACTAGAGGTGAGGGAAAACCTCGTACATAAACAAATGATAAAGATTGGTTATGAACTCAACCGAGATTGAGGGGAAACCTTCCAATGGAGAAATCCATTTCGTAGACAGCTAAGAGGGAGAAGGGAAGTCCCCTCGCTTTGAGAGGTTCCTTTTAACTTCTTCTTGTGTCTCTTGGACCGAAAGTGAAGGGACATTTCCCCAATGGTACATAGCCGGCCAACAAAATTTTAGACTCGGATGACTTCTTTGTCTTCAGTCCATTGAGCAAAGAAAGCTTTCAATAACTCTGGTGTGACCTGTCCTCCTGAAACTTTCCAGTCAGTAAATCACAGCGCGGGTCTATTCGGTATCTTCTCGATTTAAGCCCAATCAAAATCCTTAAACCCTGATGGAGGAGGAGTGTGAGATTTGCCTTTCTGGTTGTTTGGGTGTCCATTGTCACCGAGACAGAAAACGAGAGGAAGGCCGTAAGTTCTGCGTTGTCACCAGAGCAAGAGAATAGGAATCTCATCCAATGGGGGCACTTCTTCCTATGACAATTCTCTGAAATGGGAACGCCCTTCGCTTCGAAGAGATTTCTCGTTTCTGGTTGCAGCTGTAGGCCAGGAGATGGAGGGAAGTCTATCCATGAGGACATAGACAGCAAAAAATGAACCTGATCGGGTGGGGGGTTTAAGCCACGCCTACCTAAAACAAACACTAACGTTTGGGTTTGGCAAACACTTTAGGCACATCCGGGTTAATCCGGATTAGCTGAGGTGGCCTGGTCTTTCTTCATCCGTATTCTCCCTATGGTGGCCCCGTGGTGGCCCACGGCTTACAGAGGAACCAGGAGAACCGGAGGACTAGAGATGGACAAAATGGAAACATTTGTTTCCTTTCGGATTTGTTCTTCAAGTTAATCGTTTAGCTTTGTCGTATTCATTATGTTAGAATGATTTGTTTTCTGAATTCGTTTCGTATATTCGGATTTGTTTCATATATTCGTGATGTTCAAATTTGACATCTGAATTTCGGAAGATGGCTATATTCGTTATATTCTATACTATTCTATTTTTTCTATTCTGTTCCTTTCTATTCTACTCTGTTTTATTCTTTTATTTTCTATTCTGTTTTATTCTATTATTTTATAATCCTTTATTTTCTATTCTTTTCTGTTTTATTCTATTCTATAGTTGTCTACTCTTTTCTGCTTTATTCTATTCTGTTCGCTTCCTTTATTTTCTTTTCTTTTCTCTTCTGTTCTGTTTTATTCTATTCTAATGTAGTTTATTTTTTATTCTAGTCTATTCTATTATTTTATTTTATTTTCTGTTTTATGTTATTCTATTTTTACTCTTTTCTACTTTATTCTATTCTGTTTGCTTCCTTTATTTTCTTTTCTATTCTGTTCTTTTCCATTCTGTTCTGTTTTATTATATTCTAATGTAGTTTATTTTCTATTCTAGTCTATTCTATCCTTTTATTTTATTTTCTGTTTTTTTTTTTTTTTTTATTTCACTCTTTTCTGCTTTATTCTATTCTGTTTGCGGCCTCTATTTTCTTTTCTAGTTTTTTTTTCCATTCCCTTCAGTTTTATTCTATTCCAATGTTTATTTTTTTCTATTCTATTCTTTTATTTTATGTTTTATGTTATTCTATTTTACTCTTTTCTGCTTTATTCTATTCTGTTTGCGTCCTCTATTTTCTTTTCTATTCTGTTCTTTTCCATTCTGTTCTGTTTTATTCTATTCTAATGTAGTTTATTATTTTCTGTTCTAGTCTTTTCTATTATTTTATTTTATTTTGTTTTATGTTATTCTATTTTACTCCTTTCTGCTTTATTCTATTCTGTTTGCCTCCCTCTATTTTTTATTTTCTATTCTAGTTTTTTTCCATTCCCTTCTGTTTTATTATTATTCTAATGTAGTTTATTATTTTCTGTTCTAGTCTATTCTATTATTTTATTTTCTGTTTTATTCTATTTTACTCTTTTCTGCTTTATTCTGTTAGCTTCCTATATTTTCTTTTCCATTCTGTTCTGTTTTATTCTATTCTAATGTAGTTTATTTACTATTCTAGTCTATTCTATTCTTTTATTTTTTTTCAGTTTTTTTTTATTCTATTTTACTCTTTTCTGCTTTATTCTATTCTGTTTGCCTCCTCTATTTACTTTTCTATTCTAGTTTTTTTCAATTCCCTTCTGTTTTATTATATTCTAATGTAGTTTATTATTTTCTGTTCTAGTCTATTCTATTCTTTTATTTTATGTTTTATGTTATTCTGTTTTACTCTTTTCTGCTTTATTCTATTCTGTTTGCCTCCTCTATTTTCTTTTTCTTTTCGATTTTTTTTCCATTCCGTTCTGTTTTATTCTATTCTAATGTAGTCTATTATTTTCTATTCTAGTCTATTCTTTTATTTTCTGTTTTATTTTTATTCTATTTTACTCTTTTCTGCTTTATTCTATTCTGTTTTCTGCCTTTTTTTTTCTTTTCTATTCTATTCTTTTCTATTCGCTTCTGTTTCATTCTATTCTAATGTAGTCTATTTTTTTCTATTCTAGTCCATTCTATTATTTTATTTTCTGTTTTATTTTATTCTAATTTACTCTTTTCTGCTTTATTCTATTCTGTTTTTTCCTTTGTTTCTTCTATTCTTTTTTATTCTATTCTGTTCGCCTCCTATTTTGTCTCTTCTATTCTGTTTTAGTCTATTCTATTGTTTTCTGTTCTATTTTATTTTATTTTATTCTTTTATCTTCCTTTATTTTATATTCTTTTCTGTTTCATTCTATTATGTTCTATTTTATTCTATTCTTTTCTATTATATTCCTTGAATTTCTTTTCTATTCTATTATGTATTTTATTTTCTGTTTTATTCTATTCTTATTATATTTTATTTTCTATTCTTTTTTTATTCTATTCTATTGTTTTCTGTTCTATTTTGTAGAGGCCATCCCCAAACTGTTCCCACAAAGCTGGGAGCATGAAATTGTCCAATATGTTTTGGTATGCTGATGCCTTAATAATTCCCTTCCCTGGAACTAGGGGGCCAAGCCAAACCCCTGAAAGCAGCCCCACACCATAATCCCTCCTCCACCAAACTTTACACTTGGCACAATGCAGTCAGGCAAGTACCGTTCTCCTGGCAACCACCAAACCCAGACACGTCTATCGGATTGCCAGACAGAGAAGCGTGATTGGTCACTCCAGAGAACGCGTCTCCTCTGCTCTAGAGTCCAGTGGCCGCGTGCTTTACACCACGGCATCCGACGCTTTGCATTTCACTTAGTAAAGTAAGGCTTGGATGCAGCTGCTCGGCCATGGAAACCCATTCCATGAAGCTCTCTACACACTGTTGTTGGGCTCATCTGAAGGCCACACCAAGTTTGGAGGTCTTTAGCTATTGACTCTGCAGACAGTTGTTGACTTCTGCACACTGTGTGCTTCAGCATACGCTGACCCCGCCCTGTCATGTGACGTGGCCTACCACTTGGTGGCTGAGTGGCTGTTGTTCCCAGTTACTTCCACTTTGTTATAATCCCACTAACAGTTGAGCGTGGAATATTTAGTAGCCAGGAAATGTCACGGATGGACTTATTGCACAGGTGACCACCTATCACGGGACCACGCTTGGAGTCACTGAGCTCCTGAGAGCGACCCATTCTTTCACCAATGTTTGTAGAAGCAGTCTGCATGCCTAGGGGCTTGATTGTATACACCTGTGGCCATGGAGGGGACAGGAACTCTGTCATGTGGGCTTCTAATGGAGACTAAAAGTGGCCGTTTCAGCACCTTGATGGTCCTGCTATGGAAGGTCCTTCTTTAGGCGCTTTCTTTTATAAGGTGACAATGCTTTGTCCTTTGTCTCCCAGTTGTGTTCTTGTGTTGTCACCCTGTCTCATGGGCTTCTGACAGGGACCGCAAGTGACCATTTCAACATCCTGGTAAACCTGCCATGGAAGGTCCTTGTTCAGGAACTTCTTATTATAGGGTGACAACACAATGTCTCTGTCTCCTGTTTGTGCTCCTGTGTGGTCACCTGTCAGTTGGACTTCCGATGGAGACTAAAAGTGTCGTTTCAGCACCACGGTGATCCTGCCATGGGAGGTCCTTGCTCAGGCACTTCCTGTTATAAGGTGACAATTGCTCTGTCCTTGGTCTCTCAGTTGTGTTCTTGTGTTGTCACCCTGTCTCACGGGCTTCCAACAGAGACTACAAGTGGCCATTTCAACACCCCAGTGATCCTGCCATGGGAGGTCCTTGTTCAGGCACTTCCTGTTATAAGGTGACCACCCTCTGTCTCCTAACTCTGCTCCTGCGTGGCCACCTGTCAACTGGGCTTCTGATAGAGTCCGCAAGTGGCCATTTCAACACCCTGGTGATCCTGCCATGGAAGGTCCTTGCTCAGGCACTTCCTTTTATAAGGTGACAAAGCTCTGTCCTGGTCTCTCAGTTGTGTTCTTGTGCTGTCACCCTGTCTCATGGGCTTCCAACAGAGACTACAAGTGACCATCTCAACACCTTGGTGATCCTGCCATGGGAGGTCTTTTTTCAGGCACTTCCTGCTATAAGGTGACAACGCTCTGTCCTTGTCTCTCAGCTTGTGTTCTTGTGTGTGTCACACCTGTCTCACGGGCTTCCAACAGACACTACAAGTGACTATTTCAACACCCCGGTGATCCTGCCATGGAAGGTCCTTGTTCAGGAACTTCCTTTTATAAGGTGACAACGCTCTATCCTTGTTTCTCAGTTGTGTTCTTGTGTAGTCACCGTGTCTCACGGGCTTCCAACAGAGTCCGCAAGTGGCCATTTCAACACCCCGGTGATCCTGCCATGGAAGGTCCTTGTTCAGGCACTTCCTTTTATAAGGTGACAACGCTCTGTCCTTGTCTCTCAGCTGTGTTCTTGTGTTGTCACCCTGTCTCATGGACTTCCAACAGACACTACAAGTGACCATCTCAACACCTTGGTGATCCTGCCATGGGAGGTTCTTTTTCAGGCACTTCCTGTTATAAGGTGACAACGCTCTGTCCTTGTCTCTCAGCTGTGTTCTTGTGTTGTCACCCTGTCTCACGGGCTTCCAACAGACACTACAAGTGACTATTTCAACACCCCGGTGATCCTGCCATGGAAGGTCCTTGTTCAGGAACTTCCTTTTATAAGGTGACAAAGCTCTATCCTTGTTTCTCAGTTGTGTTCTTGTGTAGTCACCGTGTCTCACGGGCTTCCAACAGAGTCCGCAAGTGGCCATTTCAACACCCCGGTGATCCTGCCATGGAAAGTCCTTGTTCAGGCACTTCCTTTTATAAGGTGACAACGCTCTGTCCTTGTCTCTCAGCTGTGTTCTTGTGTTGTCACCCTGTCTCATGGACTTCCAACAGACACTACAAGTGACCATCTCAACACCTTGGTGATCCTGCCATGGAAGGTCCTTGTTCAGGAACTTCCTTTTGTAAGGTGACAACTCTCTGTCCTGGTCTGTCAGTTGTGTTCTTGTGTTGTCACCCTGTCTCACGGGCTTCCAACAGAGACTACAAGTGACCATCTCAACACCTCGGTGATCCTGCCATGGAAGGTCCTTGTTCAGGAACTTCCTTTTATAAGGTGACAACGCTCTCTCCTGGTCTGTCAGTTGTGTTCTTGTGTTGTCACCCTGTCACACAACAATTGACCATCTCAACACCTTGAAGTGGGAAGTGGCTGCAAAGTGGCCGCAGGAGAGAAGCAGCCCCAAGATGCAACAAAGGATGAAAAGTAGGTGAAAACTATTTTTTGCATTCGGCAAATAAAAAAGCAGTTGCTTCTAACATGCAGCAGTTTAGCTGGCATCTAGTCAAGGGTTACATCTGCTGTATCACCCATTCTGCCCCCCAGCAGTCCTCCCTCCTCACCAATCTCATCTCCCTCCTCTGTGGCCCCCCGCAGCACTCGTTTTCTGCCCAGAGGACCCTCAGCGATTGGCGTCGTAATCAGGACCTCTTCTTGCCTGTGCGTTGTCACCGGCTCCCTGTCACTTGTATTAAAGCTGGGAAGACATTTCTTAATATATATAATGACAGCGCGGGGTCAGGAGGAGCCGTCAGGGAGGAGGGGCGCTGCGCGCTGCGACAGGCGCCTGTAGGAACACGCAGAATTTAATTCGACAAAACGATGACGGATGGCCGAGAGTCAACTGGCTTTACAAGCCAAACTGCATCTGCGGCGATCTGTATAGATGGAGGCTAAGCTCACACCTCTGCGGCTTGCGTTTGATCCGTTGCTGCAGTGCGGTTTTGACGCTTTTTTGATGCGTTTTGCGTTTTTTTTTTTTTTTTGGGGGGGGGGCCAACTCGTTGCTGGATAGATTCAAAATGCAGAACGCGTCAAAAACGCAGCACTTGCGGTTTATAGGCGGTCCCATTGAAGTCTATTGGATTAAAAATGCAAACTGTTGCCAGAAAAGAAGTCCCTGACCCTTTCCAAAAAAACGCACACGCAAAAAAAAAAAAACGCTTAGGTGTGAATGTGATGCATAGGAAATCATGATTAATGACACGAAATGCGTCCCTCAAAATGCATTCCGGTGAAGTCGCACGATTTCAAAGTCGGATGTAATTTCGACTTGAGGTGCGACTTGGAAGACATCTGTGGTTTGAAAGACACAGATGTCTATGCATGTCGCACCGGAAGTAGTGCATGCAAATCCGAATCGCACCAATATGACGCTTTAACTGCTGCGACTTGCTATGCGAGTTGTAAATCGCAGGGCAAGAAATACTTTAGAAATCACACATTAAGATGCTGATATTCGTTAGATGCGATTTCAGGTGCAGTTTCAATTTGCAAATCGCACCGGTGTGACCGGAATGTGAGGATTGAAACCGCACCTGAAATCGCATTTACACCCCGGTCATTTCAGAGTCGGATATCATTTTGACTTGTGTAGCGACTTGCAAGACATCTGTGGTTTGCAAGACACAGATGTCTACGCAAGTCGCACTGGAAGTAGCGCATGCAAGTCCGAATCGCACGAATATGACGCTTTAACTGCTGCGACTTGCTATGCAAGTTTCAAATCGCACGGCAAGAAATACTTTAGAAATCGCATGTTAAGATGCTGATGTTCATATTCATTAGATGCGATTTCAGGTGCAGGATTGAAATTGCACCTGAAATCGCATTTACACCCCGGTCATTTCAAAGTCGGATGTCATTTTGACTTGAGGTGCGACTTGGAAGACATCTGTGGTTTGCAAGACACAGATGTCTGTGCAAGTCGCACCGGAAGTAGCGCATGAACGACTTTAGAAATTGGTGTGACTCCGACCAAGTCGGAATTGCACTGATATGACGCTTTAACTAGGGACAATAGGCTGCGACTTCCCATGCGAGTTGCAAATCGCACGGCAAGAAATACTTTTAGAAATCACACATGTTAAGATGCTGACGTTCATATTCATTAGATGCAATTTCAGGTGCAGTTTCAATTTGCAAATCGCACCGGAGTGACCGGAATGTGAAGATTGAAACCGCACCTGAAATCGCATTTACACCCCCGGTCATTCCAAAGTCGGATGTCATTTTGACTTGAGGTGCGACTTGCAAGACATCTGTGGTTTGCAAGACACAGATGTCAATGCAAGTCGCACTGCAAGTCCAAATCGCACCAATATGACGCTTTATCTGCTGCGACTTGCTATGCGAGTTGGAAATCGCACGGCAAGAAATACTTTAGAAATCGGACGTTAAGATGCTGACATTCATATTCATTAGATGCGATTTCAGAAGCGGTTTCAATTTGCAAATCGCACCGGAGTGACCGGAATGTGAGGATTGAAACCGCACCTGAAATCGCATTTACACCCCGGTCATTTCAAAGTCGGATGTCATTTTGACTTGAGGTGCGACTTGCAAGACATCTGTGGTTTGCAAGACACAGATGTCAATGCAAGTCGCACTGCAAGTCCAAATCGCACTAATATGACGCTTTATCTGCTGCGACTTGCTATGCGAGTTGTAAATCGCACGGCAAGAAATACTTTAGAAATCGGACGTTAAGATGCTGACATTCATATTCATTAGATGCGATTTCAGAAGCGGTTTCAATTTGCAAATCGCACCGGAGTGACCGGAATGTGAGGATTGAAACCGCACCTGAAATCGCATTTACACCCCGGTCATTTCAAAGTCGGATGTCATTTTGACTTGTGTTGCAACTTGCAAGACATCTGTGGTTTGAAAGACACAGATGTCTATGCAAGTCGCACCGGAAGTAGCGCATGAACCACTTTAGAAATCGGTGTGACTCCGACCAAGTCGGAATCGGACTGATATGACGCTTTAACTACGGACAATAGGCTGCGACTTGCCGTGCGACTCGCACGGAAAGAAATACTTTAGAAATCGCACATTAAGATGCTGACATTCATTAGATGCGATTTCAGGTGCAGTTTCAATTTGCAAATCGCATCGGTGTGACCGGAATGTGAGGATTGAAACCGCATCTGAAATCGCATTTACACCCCGGTCATTTCAAAGTCGGATGTCATTTCAACTTGAGGTGCGACTTGCAAGACATCTGTGGTTTGAAAGACACAGATGTCTATGCAAGTCGCACAGGACGTAGCGCATGAACGACTTTAGAAATCGATGCGGCTCCGACCAAGTCCGAATCGCACCGATATGACGCTTTAACTGCTGCGACTTGCTATGCAAGTTGCAAATCGCATGGCAAGAAATACTTTAGAAATTGCACATGTTAAGATGCTGACATTCATATTCATTAGATGCGATTTCAGGTGCGGTTTCAATTTGCAAATCGCACCGGTGTGACCGGAATGTGAGGATTGGAAGCGCACCTGAAATCGCATTTACACCCCGGTCATTTCAAAGGTGGATTTCATTTCAACTTGAGGTGCGACTTGCAAGACACAGATGTCTATGCAAGTCGCACTGGAAGTAGCGCATGAACGACTTTAGAAATCGGTGCGGCTCCAACCAAGTCCGAATCACACCGATATGACGATTAACTGCGGACAATAGGCTACAACTTGCCATGTGCGTTGCAAATCGCAGGGCAAGAAATACTTTAGAAATCGCACGTGCTGACATTCATATTCATTAGATGCGATTTCAGGTGCGGTTTCAATTTGCAAATCGCACCGGAGTGACCGGAATGTGAAGATTGAAACCGCACCTGAAATCGCATTTACACTCCGGTCATTTCAAAGTCGGATGTTATTTCAACTTGAGGTGCGACTTGCAACACATCTGTGGTTTGAAAGACACAAATGTCTATGCAAGTCGCACCGGAAGTAGCACATGAACGACTTTAGAAATCGGTGCGGCACCGACCAAGTCCGAATCACACCGATATGACGATTAACTGCGGACAATAGGCTACAACTTGCCATGTGCGTTGCAAATCGCAGGGCAAGAAATACTTTAGAAATCGCATATTAAGATGCTGAAATTCATTAGATGCGATTTCAGGTGCGGTTTCAATTTGCAAATCGCACCGGTGTGACCGGAATGTGAGGATTGAAACCGCACCTGAAATCGCATTTACACCCCGGTCATTTCAAAGTCGGATGTCATTTCAACTTGAGGTGCGACTTGCAAGACATCTGTGGTTTGAAAGACACAGATGTCTATGCAAGTCGCACCGGACGTAGCGCATGAACGACTTTAGAAATCGATGCGGCTCCGACCAAGTCCGAATCGCACCGATATGACGCTTTAACTGCTGCGACTTGCTATGCAAGTTGCAAATCGCATGGCAAGAAATACTTTAGAAATTGCACATGTTAAGATGCTGACATTCATGTTCATTAGATGCGATTTCAGGTGCGGTTTTCAATTTGCAAATCGCACCGTGTGTGACCGGAATGTGAGGATTGGAAGCGCACCTGAAATCGCATTTACACCCCGGTCATTTCAAAGGTGGATTTCATTTCAACTTGAGGTGCGACTTGCAAGACACAGATGTCTATGCAAGTCGCACTGGAAGTAGCGCATGAACGACTTTAGAAATCGGTGCGGCTCCAACCAAGTCCGAATCACACGATATGACGATTAACTGCGGACAATAGGCTACAACTTGCCATGTGCGTTGCAAATCGCAGGGCAAGAAATACTTTAGAAATCGCACGTGCTGACATTCATATTCATTAGATGCGATTTCAGGTGCGGTTTCAATTTGCAAATCGCACCGGAGTGACCGGAATGTGAAGATTGAAACCGCACCTGAAATCACATTTACACCCCGGTTATTTCAAAGTCGGATGTTATTTCAACTTGAGGTGCGACTTGCAACACATCTGTGGTTTGAAAGACACAAATGTCTATGCAAGTCGCACCGGAAGTAGCACATGAACGACTTTAGAAATCGGTGCGGCACCGACCAAGTCCGAATCACACCGATATGACGATTAACTGCGGACAATAGGCTACAACTTGCCATGTGCGTTGCAAATCGCAGGGCAAGAAATACTTTAGAAATCGCACATTAAGATGCTGAAATTCATTAGATGCGATTTCAGGTGCGGTTTCAATTTGCAAATCGCACCGGTGTGACCGGAATGTGAGGATTGAAACCGCACCTGAAATCGCATTTACACCCCGGTCACATCAAACCTGACTTAGAAATCATGCGACTTACAAGTCGGGTGAGATGCCGATTTCAGGTGCGATTTGCAAGTCATCCGACACAGATTGTGGCTCTGAATCGCACCAAAAGTAGCGCATGTACTACTTTAGGAATGGGTGTGGCTCTGACCAAGTCGCAACCGCACTGATATGACCGCCGTAATTGCGGACAATAGGCTGTGACTTGCAAGTCCTATGGCATGCAGATCGCAGCCAAGTCGCACTGGGTTTGACCGGGGCTTGATAAATGTGAATGTCGGTGTCATAACACGTGCGATTTGCTGCAGCGCGATTTCTAAAGTCGCCCTTGCATTCTTTTTCTGCAGTTTATTGCGCATTTCACAGGCTTAGAATAGAATGGAAATCGCAAAGCAAATCGCAAGAAATCGTTGAAAATCTTCACAAGTCACAATAAAGTCTTCAGAAATCGCACAATTTTAAATCGCAGTGGTGTGACCGGTGACTTAAAATGTAATATATTATATGCAGCTTAGCAGTCTTTTAGAGGCGTCACCTGGTGATCCTGCCAGCAGCACACTTCCTGGCCTCGGGTGACAACGCTCACCCACTGTAATGTATAGTACGGCAACGTTGTCACCATCAGGCTACTTTCACGCTGATTCATTTTTTTCAGTTCTTCAGTAAAAAAGAAGCAAAAGAAAACTGAATCCTTTGAAATCCCACGTAGCCCTTCACACTGGTCCGTTACGCATTTGTTCCTGTTAAAAATAAAAAAATCCTGCTTGCTGCGTTTTTGGTGCATATTTAGTCTGGTGAAAAAAAAAAATAACCGTTTCCCTCCATTGAAACGAATTGAAATCTCATCAAAACGCATGATAAATGGCACCCTTCTGATCAACTCAGTGCGACTTCACGGCGGCTTCTGGTGGACTTCAGTTCCATTTCAGCCCCATAGACTTCTATGTTATGTCACAGAGGTCACATCAGCACACATAGGAAGCATTCCTTGTGCTACTTTCCTGGAATTTTTTTGTTTTTTTTCTAACCCTCACCTCTCCTCCCTGGTCATCCTGCATTGATATAGCTGTGATTTTAGAGCCTTCCTTCAATTGATTGATTGATTGACCCTTTCTTTGATTGATTGACCCTTTCTTTGATTGATTGATTGATTGATTGACCCTTTCTTTTGATTGACCCCTTTCTTCGATTGATTGATTGATTGACCCTTTCTTTGATTGATTGACCCTTTCTTCGATTGATTGATTGATTGATTGATTGACTAATTGATCCTTTCTTCTTTTTCTTTATCATTCCTTCCTTCCTTTGATTGATTGAACTAAGGGTTGATTGATCAGAGGAAGGAAGGGTCGAACGGTCGAAGGAAGGATCAAAACCTAGCCTTTAGACAGCAAGGATGGCAAGGAGGAGACCCTTCCTTCTCTCCTTCCTTCCTTTGATCAATCAATCCTTAGTTTGATTGAAGGAAGGAAGAATTGATCAATCAAAGGAAGGAAGGATCGATCGACTGAAAGAAGGATCTAAACCTCTTCAGTGTGAACCTAGCCTTTAGGCAGCAAGGATGATAGGGAGGAGACCATTCCTTCTCTCGTTCCTTTGATCAATCGATCCTTAGTTCGATCGAAGGAAGGAAGAAATGATCCATCAATGGAAGGAAGGATTGGTGGAAGGGTCGATCGAGTGAAGGAAGGATCAAAACCTCTTCAGTGTGAACCCAGCCTTTAGGCAGCATGGAGGACAGGGAGGAGACCCTTCCTTCTCTCCTTCCTTCCTTTGATCAATCAATCCTAAGTTCAATCAAAGGATGGAAGGAAGAATTGATCGATCAAAGGAAGGATCAGTGAAAGGGTTGATCGATCAAAGGAAGGGTCAATTGATCCTTTGAAGGAAAGCTTGATCAAAGGAAGGGTCGATCAATCAATCGAAGGAATGCTCCAAAATTGCAGCTGTATCAAAATAGATGACCAGGGAGGAGAGGTGAGGGTTAAAAAACCCCCCCAAAAAAAGTCCACCAAAGTCACATAGGAATGCTTCTCATCTGTGCTGATGTAACTTCTGTGAGACAACATAGAAGTCTAGGGGGGCCAGAGGACACTACAGTGTGGGGGGGCCAGAGGACACTACAGTGTGGGGGGGCCAGAGGTCATCACCGTGTGGGGGGCCAGAGGACACTACTGTGTGGGGGGGCCAGAAGTCATCACAGTGTGGGGGGGCCAGAGGACACTACAGTGTGTGGGGGGGGGCATAGGGCACTACTGTGTGGGGGACCAGAGGTCATCACTGTGTGGGGGGCAGAGGTCATCACTGTGTGGGGGGCCAGAGGACACTACTGTTTGAGAGGTCATCTCTGCCCCCCCCCCCCCCACACACACAGTAGTGTTCTCTGGCCCCCCACACAGTGATGACCTCTGGCCTCCCCAAACAATAGTGTCCTCTGGCCCCCCACACAGTGATGACCTCTGCCCCCCCAAACAGTAGTGTCCTCTGCACCCCTCCCCCCACACACACACACACACAGTAGTGTTCTCTGGCCCCCCCACACAGTGAACACTACTGTGTGGGGGGGGGGGGTCATCACTGTGTGGGGGGGGCCAGAGGACATCACTGTGTGGGGGGGGCCAGAGGACTGTTTTCAAACGTGAGAAATCAGGGGCCCCCAACAGGGCTCCTAAAAATCTGTAGACACATCAGGGGGTAAGAAGAGATTTTGCACCATGACTGGTGGCCGCTTGTCCTATAGACACACCAGGAGTTGAGAGGAGATCTCCCATCATGAATGCTGGCTCCTTGTCCTTTAGACACACCAGGAGTTGAGAGGAGATCTCCCATCATGAATGCTGGCTCCTTGTCCTATAGACACACCAGGAGTTGAGAGGAGATCTCCCATCATGAATGCTGGCTCCTTGTCCTATAGACACACCAGGAGTTGAGAGGAGATCTCCCATCATGAATGCTGGCTCCTTGTCCTTGTCCTATAGACACACCAGGAGTTGAGAGGAGATCTCCCACCTTAACTGGTGGCTGCTTGTCCTGTAGACATACCAAGAGGTGTCAAGAGATCTCCCACTATGACTTGTGGCTCCTGGTCCTGTAGACACACCAGGAGGTGAGAAGAGATTTCTCACCATGAATGGTGGCTCCTTGTCCTTTAGACACACAAGGAGGTGAGAGGATATCTCCCACCATAAATGGTGGCTCCTTCCTCCAACCAATACAACACTAACAGGACTCAGTATTGGGGACACTCATGGGAAATGTTAGCTGCACCTGAGTCTGGAGGAGGCTGCGGGGCTAGAACGAAGGGGCGGTAGCAGAGAGAGGTCGCCACAGAAAATACAATACCTTTTCCATTGCCAGAAACTGGCATTTAGGATTGCTTCCCAGACTGACAGATTAACTTTTAAATCATAATTGTCAGTAAATGGATTGATGTCGCAATTTACTAATGAGGGCCGGAGATTATCGGCAGCAGTGGATGCATTCATTATGACAGCAAATATACTGACTGGTTCACATTGACTAAAGGGAGTTAATTAATGGGAGCTGCCGGCCCATTGTGCCGCTACACTCCTGAATTATTTATTTGGGTTAAATTGTGTTTGTGATTTCTTTCACAGCAGGTGATAATGAGTTCATGGGATCTATTGATTTATTACAAACAGATTTGAGTGGATGGATAGATGGATGGATGGATAGACGGACGGATAGATAGATAGATAGATAGATGGATGGATGGATGGATAGATAGACAGACGGACGAATAGACGGACGGATAGACGGAGAGACGGGGAGATAGACGGATGGATAGACGGACGGATGGATAGACGGACGGACAGATGGACGGATAGACGGACGGATAGACAGACGGGGAGATAGACGGATGGACGGACGTATAGATGGACAGACAGACTGACGGATAGACGGATGGACGGACAGATAGACGGATGGATAGACGGACGGATAGACGGACGGATAGACGGAGAGACGGGGAGATAGATAGACGGACAGATAGATTGACGGGCGGACAGATAGATGGGCGGACGGATAGATGGATGGACGGGCGGGACGGATAGATGGACGGGCGGACGGATAGATGGACGGGCGGACGGATAGATGGACGGGCGGACGGATAGATGGACGGGCGGACGGATAGATGGACGGACGGACGGACGGATAGATGGACGGATGGACGGACGGATAGATGGACGGACGGATAGATAGATGGACGGACGGATAGATGGACGGATAGATGGACGGACGGACGGATAGATGGACGGACGGACGGATAGATGGACGGGCGGACGGATAGATGGACAGCGGACGGACGGATAGATGGACGGACGGATAGATAGATAGATGGACAGACGGATAGATGGACAGACGGATAGATGGACAGACGGACGGATAGATGGACGGACGGACGGATAGATGGACGGACGGACGGATAGATGGACGGACGGACGGATAGATGGACGGACGGACGGATAGATGGACGGACGGACGGACGGATAGATGGACGGATAGATGGGCGGACGGACAGATGGACGGACGGACAGATGGACGGACGGACAGATGGACGGACGGACAGATGGACGGACGGACGGACAGATGGACGGACGGACGGACGGACAGATAGACAGACAGACGGGGAGATGGATGGGTGGGTAGATAGATAGACGGACGGATAGACGGATGGACAGACGGATAGACAGACTGAAGGATAGACAGACTGACGGATAGACAGACTGGCGGGGAGATAGATAAATAGGGGGATAAATAGGGAGATAGATGGATAGATAGATACGGAAAGACGGATCGCGACAGTACCAATCACTGTTCAGCTGTCGCAATCCGGCGCCACATAACCATTTCCTGCATTTTTCTTGCATTCTACATAGTCCACAAATACAGTTTTTTACATGCAGATGTAGCCTACAGAGTGTCCAATCAGAAGGAAGTATTTTCATCTCTCTGCAACTAATATTTTAGCTTTTATGAGAGATGAAACATATTCCTTTGATCTACTGATATAATTGTTAGCTCCCGGACAGATTGGAGCCCTCCTGGTCCCTGCAGCCGAAATGTCTGGCGTCCTTCTTTCAAACTTCAAGAAGGTGGCAAAGTCTGATTATATGTAGGTGACAAATGTTATTGGCACCCAGGTGTCACTTCCAGCCTGAGGAAGCTCTGTCTCTTTCAGATGCTAACTGGTGACCATATGTCACTGAATATATGACTGAATACATCTTTAATAACAAGGAATGAAACTAAATTTATGATTACATATTGCTACTGATCACATCTCAGCTACTCAAATCTGTACATTTATGTCACAAACGGTTTGGACTCAATAGTTATGTCTGGAGGAAACCAGGCATCTCTCATCACCTGCCCAATACCATACCAACAGTAAAGCATGGTGGCGGCAGCATCATGATGTTGGGAGTGTTTTTCAGCAGCAGAGACTGTCAAGACCAGTCCGTGTTATGTGAAGGCTGAATGTTCCACAGCGCTCAGTACCTCTGACTGGTCCTGAAGGTTCACCTTCCAACATGACAACGACTCTATCCACACAGCCAAGACAACACAGGAGGGCTAAGGGATAACTCTGTGAATCTCCGAGGGTGGCCCAGCCAGAGCCCTGATGTGAACCCTATTGAACATCTCTGGAGAGACCTGAAAATGGCTGTCCACTGACAGTCCCCATCCAACCTGACTGCACTTGAGAGGATTTTCAGAGAAGAGTGGCCTAAAATCCCCCAATCCAGGTGTGCAAAGCTTGTCAAGTACTGATTGTTGATGAGAAGACCTATCTCACAATCAGCATTCCGAGGGTGTTCAATAGGGTTGAGGTCAGGTACTGATGTTGGATCAAAAGACCTGGGTTGCAACTCAGAGGTGTTCATTAGGGTTGAGGTGAGTTACTGATGTTTGATGAGGGGACCTGGTTCACAATTGGCATTCCAATTCATCCCGAAGGCATTCAATAGAGTTGAGGTCAAGGCTCTGTGTAGGACACTCGAGTTCTCCCACACCAATCTGGTCAAACTATGTCTTTATGGAGCTGGCTTTGTACAGAGGGGTACAGCCTTGCTGG
This sequence comes from Staurois parvus, assembly GCA_951230385.1. Classification (NCBI taxonomy): domain Eukaryota; kingdom Metazoa; phylum Chordata; class Amphibia; order Anura; family Ranidae; genus Staurois; species Staurois parvus. Next base: position 230,551 of record CATNWA010000021.1, read on the forward strand.
AACAGAAATGGGCCATCACAAAACTGCCAAAATGTTTTTGGATGCCATAGCATTACCTTTCACTGGAAACATCTGAGCTTCATAATCTATAGAGGTGTCCTTTTGCCTAATAGGTCATTGAGATGGTCAGGTGTCCACATACTCTATGTATGCTAACGTTGGCAGTTGTGTAGCTCAGCGGTGGAAATTCGGAGCTGGCACCTGCAATATCTGCATATACTTCAGGTTCCTTTGTACCGAACCTTAAGAGGTCCAAAAGACTTCTGTGTTCCTCCCTTCTGCCACCTCCTAACAAGGTCCTTGCCAGATCTCTGTTGATATTATTGAGCAAAAGGCTCAAGAGCCATTGTTAAGGCTTGTTTTGAGATCATTGCCTGGACCCCCGGGATATGGTTCAAACCTACCAGCAAAGATACTTTTTGGGCTACCCCAATATGTGACACCTCCTCTGATCTAGGCATCCATTGGATGTCTTTAGGTTATCTGGACCACAGAGGTGAACTGTAATAGGCCAAGTCCATCTGATGTAAGCATAGTCAGAAGGCTATACATATAGAGAACAACGACCTTGCAGATAAGTGAAGAATTAGCATTCGAAAAGGGGGGGGGGGTCCATCATTTGACTTTTCCCTTTAGAGATAAACTGGTATATCTGTAACCTTATTTCTATTTGATGTTAACTCCATCTGACAAGAGCAGTGTCACATTTTGCTGGAAAAAAACGGCAACAGTGTCAAGTGTTCCGGGAAATCATATTGTGAAGGTCACTCGAGTGGTTTGCCAGGCAGTTAGTTATAAGATACTTGTCAGATGAGAATCAGATATGTATCCTTCCATGAACCAAATGTTCACGTTGCTCTAGGTTTACTTTTGATGTAAGAAAATGACTATTCTCGTTTTATTGAGAGTAGTAGTTATCCATTCGTGGATCAAAGTACAGTGAGTGTTCCCACTTACATCAAGAATAATAATTAAAAAAAAAAAAAAAAGAATTAGAACAGCCTTTCTTAACCTTTTTAACATGGAGGAACCCTTGAAATACCTTTATGGTCTCAGACAACCACTGCTAATGGTCACTGTATCTACAGCTCATATAAGTTGTCAAAAGGAAGAATGCTCCTTACAAAAAAGACCAGTAGGACAAATCTCCCCTATACGTAGCTAAAAAAGATCATTAATGTCAGTAGTTAGCCCTCTGAGAAGTAGAATTTGCTTATTTCTCAAGGAACCCTAGAGTTCCACAGGACCCTGGTTGAGAGACTGTATTAGAGACTCTCTAGGAAGTTGCTCCTTGCTCAAGGAACCTCTAGAGGAACCCTAGAGTTCCACAGGACCCTAATTGAAAAAGCTTGTATAGAGACTCCCTAGGAAGGTTGCTCCTTGTTCAAGGAACCCATAGCAACCTCTGGAGGAACCCTAGAGCTCCATGGAACCCTAGTTGAAAAAGCTTGTATAGAGACTCCCTAGGAAGGTTGCTCCTTGTTCAAGGAACCCATAGCAACCTCTGGAGGAACCCTAGAGCTCCATGGAACCCTAGTTGAAAAAGCTTGTATAGAGACTCCCTAGGAAGGTTGCTCCTTGTTCAAGGAGCCCATAGCAACCTCTAGAGCAGTTTTTCTCAACTCCAGTCCTCATGGACCCCCAACAGGTCATGTTTTCAGGATTTCCCTCAGATGAAACAGCTGTGGTAATTACTAAGGCAGTGAAACTGATCAAATCACCTGTGCAAAATAATGGAAATCCTGAAAACATGACCTGTTGGGGGTCCATGAGGACTGGAGTTGAGAAACACTGCTCTAGAGGAACCCTCGAGTTCCACAGGACCTTAGTTGAAAAAGCTTGAATAGAGACTCTCTAGGAAGCTGCTCCTTGCTCAAGGAACCCCTATCAACCTCTAGAGCAACCCTAGAGTTCCACAGGACCCTAGTTGAAAAAGCTTGTTGTATAGAGACTCCCTAGGAAGGTTGCTCTTTGTTCAAGGAACCCCTAACAACCTCTCAAGGAACCTTAGAGCTCCATGGAACCCTAGTTGAAAAAGCTTGTATAGAGACTCCTTAGGAAGGTCGCACCTTGTTCAAGGAACCCCTAGCAACCTCTGGAGAAACCCTAGAGCTCCATGGAACCCTAGTTGAAAAAGATTGTATTAGAGACTCCCTAGAAAGTTGATAATTGCTCAGGGACCCCCCCCCCCCCCAGCAATCTCTGGAGGAACCCTAGAGTTCCGCAGATACCTGATTGAGAGAGGTTGTATTAGAGACTCCCTAGGAAAGACTCTCATGGAAACCCTAGAAACCTCTGGAGGAATCTTAGAGTTCCATGGAACCTTGGTTGAGAGAGGTTGTATTAGAGACTCCCTAGGAGGAGTACCCCCAAACTCAACACACCTGACTGGAGGGATATAAGACATGCGGAGGCTAACTAGGGTGAATGCTCCCAAACTCACCACCTGATAAAGAGGTCTATCACTCAGATGGAGACTACCTAATGTTCTCCAAACTCATTACCTGACTGGGCAGATAGCGCACTTCTAGAACTTGCTAAAGTGTAGTACCCCTGAACATACCACCTGACTGGAGGAATATCACCACAAGTGGAGACACCCTAGAAGGAGTTCCCCACGTCTGACCTCTTAATTGGGGGGGATATCAAATAAGTGGAGACTATTTAGTAGGCATGCCCCCAGACTGTTTACCTAATTGGAGGGATATCAAATAAGTGGGGACTATCTAGGAGTTTCCCCCAAACTCTTCACCTGATTGGAAGGATGTCATACGAGTTGAGACTCTCCAGATTGAGTGGCCTAAACTGACTTCCTAACTGGAGGGAAATCAAATAAGTGAGCAGGCTCCTTAGGTGCAGTGCCCTCCAAACCCACAACCTGATTGGAGGAATATCCCTCAAGTTTAGACTCTCTGAGTCGAGTGCTCCTGAACTGATCAACTGATTGGAGGGATATTACACAAATGGAAGCTCTCTAGTGGGAAAGTTCTCAAACTGCACCACCTGATTGGAGGAATACCACAGATGGAAACTACCTAATGTACTCCAAATCAGGGGCGGACTGACCATTCGAGCACTTGGTCGCTGCCCGAGGGCCCGGGGTCAGTAAGGGGCCCCAAGAAATGCCCCTGGTATATCTTTTATAGGCATTTGTGAGTGTGGGCAAGGACACAGGGGCCCCATGATCCCCTATTGCCCGGGGGCCCCATGAGTTGTCAGTCTGCCCCTGCTCCAAATTCATTACCTGGTTGGGCAGATAGCACACATGTGGTGCAGTTTTGAGGCAGCTTGCTATGTTCCAGTACAGTTCTATGCAGAAAAAAATGCAGCATTTTCTACTTTGCTCTCTGCACCTGGAACTGACTGCATCTAATGTGAACTAGCCCTAAATTTATGAAGAAATTTGATATTTTAAATTTGTTTTCACGTTTTTAGCAGAAAGTAAAAAAAAAATGTGTGTGTGTGTGTATATATACTGTATATATATATGTGTGTGTGTGTGTATATATATGTGTGTGTATATGTGTGTGTATATATATATATATATATATATATATATATATATATACACACATATATATATACAGTTGCAAGAAAAAGTATGTGAACCCCTTGGGATTACGTGGAGTTTTGCATGAATTGGGCATAAAATGTGCTCTGAACGTCATCTAAGTCACAACAATAGAAGAACACAGTCTGCTGAACATAATACTACACAAACATTAGATGTTGCCATGGTTTAATTGCACATAACATGTAAACATTCACAGTGCAGGGAGGAAAAAGTATGTGAACCTTTGGACTTAATAACTGGTTGACCCTCCTTTGGCAGCAATAACCTCAACCAAACGTTTCCTGCAGTTGCAGATCAGACCTGCACAACGATCTGGAGTCATTTTGGACCACTGCTCTTCACAAAACTGTTTCAGTGTAGCAATATTCTTGGGATGTCTGGTGTGAATCGCTCTCTTATGGTCATGCCACAGCATTTCAATTGGGTTGAGGTCAGGACTCTGACTGGGCCACTCCAGAAGGCGTATTCTGTGCTGTTGCAGCCATTGTTTTGTTGAATTACTTGAATGCTTTGGGTCATTGTCCTGTTGCATCACCCATCCTCTGCGGAGCTTCAGTTGGCGGACAGATGGTCGTACGTTTTCCTGCAAAATGTCTTGATAAACTCTGGAATTCATTTTCCCATCAATGACAACAATCCATCCAGGCCCTGAGGCAGCAAAGCAGCCCCAAACCATGATGCTCCCTCCGCCATGTTTCACAGTGGGGATGAGGTTTTGATGTTGGTGTGTTGTGCCTTTTTTTCTCCACACATAGTGTTGTGTGTTCTTCCCAAACAACTCAATCTTGGTTTCATCTGTCCACAGTATATTTTGCCAGTAGTGCTGCTGGGAACATCCAGGTGCTCTTTTGCAAACTTCAAAAGTGCTGCAATATTCTTTTTGGACAGCAATGGCTTCCTCCGTGGTGTCCTCCCATGTACTCCATTCTTGTTTAATGTTTTCCTTATTGTAGATGTGTCAACAAAAATGTTAGCATGTGCCAGAGATTTCTGTAGGTCTTTAGCTGCCACTCTGGGATTCTTCTTTACCTCATGCAGCATTCTGCGCTGTGCTCTTGCAGTCATTTTTACAGGACGACCACGCTTAGGGAGAGTAGCAACAGTGCTAAACTTTCTCCATTTGTAGACAGTCTGTCTTACCGTGGACACATGAACATCAAGGCTTTTGGAGATACTTTTGTAACCCTTTCCAGCTTCATGCAAGTCAACAATTCTTGATCGTAGGTCTTCTGAGAGCTCTTTTCTGCGAGGCATGGTTCACATCAGACAGTGCTTCTTGAAACCAGTAAACCCAAAACAGGTGTGTGTTTTTCTAAGGGCAGGACAGCTGTCAGCAACACATCCGATATCATCACACTGATTGGAGTCAAGGTTGGCTCACTCCTGGCTCCAATTAGCTCTGGGAGAAGTCATTAAGCTAGGGCCTCACATACTTTTTCCTCCCTGCACTGGGAATGTTTACATGTTATGTGCAATTAAACCATGGCAACATCTAATGTTTGTGTAGTATTATGTTCAGCAGACTGTGTTCTTCTATTGTTGTGACTTAGATGACGTTCAGAGCACATTTTATGCCCAATACATGCAAAACTCCACGTAATCCCAAGGGGTTCACATACTTTTTCTTGCAACTGTATATATATAAATATACACACACATATATATACACACACACATATACATATATATATATATACACACACACACACACACACACAATTTTTAACATCTTAATTTATTTTTATTTTGTTTAATTATATTTTTTTCAAAATTATTTTTTCGTTTATCGCAAAAAATAAAAAACCCCAGTGGTGTTTAAATACCGCCAGAAGCAAACTCTATTTCTGTGAATAAAAAAAATGATAGAAGTTTAATTTGGGTACAGCGTTGCATGACCGCACAATTGCCATTTAAAGCAGTACGGTTCTGAATAGCAAAAAATGCCCTGGGCATGAAGGGGGTAAAACCTTCCGGAGCTCATGGATAAGGATGCATTTTCTAGCATGTACAGGAATAGCTGTATCCCCCATAGTGCAGATGTGCTGAAGGAGCAGCCGGGGGGAAATAATAGTCAGTATTTATGGGACATCTGGTGGGGGGGTTCAGGTTTTCTGTCCGTGGTGTAATGTGTGTGCGGAGAGCTCTGTCTGGCGTATTGGCCTAAACACGAGACAGACGCTGTTCAGTAGCGGCGTAGCTGTGCTCGCCCTGTGTAAACTGGAACATTCCTGCACTTCTCATTACAGATCTCCTTTTATAGCCTCCGCTCGCTGCTCTCGGGCGAAGGTTCATCGAAGAAACAGAAATGCCTTAAATCAGAACGAATAAAAGCAAAAAAAAAACAAAAAACAACCCAGAGCCGGAGCTCTACAAGTGCATCGCCTGTATAATGAGGCTGCTGATGAATCCGGGAAGATTTAGTCCGTATATTACATATTTGTCTTTGCAGGTTTCGATGTATTTATTTTTGTTCGGCAGGCGGCGGTGAACATAATCACCATGGAAGAAACGGCGCTAACCATATCCCTGTCTTAAAGCGGACCCAGTATATTTTTTCATGTTAAAGCTGTAATAAACCCAAAAGCAAACGGTGATTATAGTGCAACTTACCAGTTCCTGGAGATGACGGCTGCCTTAGTTTTCTTTTTTTAGGCTTGCTTTCTTTCATTTCCATCTGGTGATTCAGCCAGAAAGTCTGTTGTTTTTCAAAAGAACGCACATTGCACATCAGAGATGGACCTCAAAAAACGCTTTGGGGTTGCATTGATGTGAACCGGGTGTAAGGCTTTGTTCATACTGTGCAGGTGTGGGGGAGTACGCGTGCGGTTTTGGCTCTTTTGACTTTCCTGGGAGTGCGTGAAATGCATTTTTTGTGCGTTTTGATACCTAACAGCCAGTATCCTCTTCCTAGTAGCGTGCTTTCCATTGGCTCAAAGGATTACACCTGAAAACACGTTTTAAAGACGTAAAAAGAACACTTCAAAAATGCAGTGTACCTGAAGAAGACGTCAACTAAGGGCCCCATTCACCCTTGAGCTGAGCGTCTTTGGTTGTTTGGGGAATTTTTTGAGCGTTTCTGCATGCGTTTCAGGCTTGCGCTTTTTTTTTTTTTTCTTTTTAGCCAATGGACAGCTAGTTACTAGGTAAGGAAACACATATGCGTTTTTTCACACATTTTCAGGTGCCCCAATCAGAGTCTTTTGTGGCCAAAATGCTTGACTTTTTTGGTTGAGGAGCTGCAGGTGGCCCTCTGCTCAGGGGTGAACGAGGCCAAAGCATGAGCCGAGACTTTCAGTTTACATTTATTTAACTAGCAGCTGGTATGAGACTTGGATTGTAAATGTTTGTAACCAAATGTTGCCTATTTTACCAAATTTAGTTGGCCATCGTCTGTTGTACACTATATGGCCAAAAGCATCTAGGTACCCTTCCAAATAATTGAGTTCAGATGTTTCCAGTGAAGGGAACTAGTAATGCTACACCATGTGTACACAGCCAGCTACATAAAGACATGGTTTGAACAGTTTGGGGTGGAGGAACTCAATTGGCCTTCACAGAGCCCTGACCTCAACCCCATAGAACACCTTTGAGATGAATTGGAATGCCGATTTTTGGGCCAGGTCTTCTCATCCAACATCATTACTTGAACTCACGAATGGGCGCAGCTTCCCACAGAGACACTCCAAAATCTTGTGGAATAGGTAAAATGGAAAGAATGCTCCTTACATAGGTGGTCATCAGTGGGAATGCTCCTTTCGTTGGTGGTCAGTGGGAAGAGTGACCCTTACATTGGTGGTCAGTGAGAAGAATGCTGCTTACATTGGTGGTCATTGAGAAGAACGCTCCTTAAATTGGTGGTCATGAGTGGAAAGAATGCTCCTTACTTTGGTGTTCAGTGGGAAGAATTCTCCTTACATTGGTGGTCAGTGAGAAGAATGCTCCTTACATTGCTGGTCAGTGAGAATGCACCTTACATTGGTGGTCTTCAGTGGGAATGCTCCTTTCATTGGTGGTCAGTGAGAAGAATGCTCCTTACATTGGTGGTCAGTGAGAATACTCCTTACATTGGTGGTCAGTTGGGAAGAATGCTTCTTACATTGGTGGTAAGTGAGAAGAATGTTCCTCACATTGGTGGTCAGTGGGAAGAATGTCCCTTACATTGGGGGTCAGTGGGAAGAATGCTGCTTACATTGGTGGTCAGTGGGAAGAATGCTGCTTACATTGGTGGTCAGTGAGAAGAATGCTCCTCACATTGGTGGTCAGTGAGAAGAATGCTCCTCACATTGGTGGTCAGTGGGAAGAATGTCCCTTACATTGGTGGTCAGTGGGAAGAATGCTCCTCACATTGGTGGTCAGTGGGAAGAATGCTCCTCACATTGGTGGTCAGTGGGAAGAATGCTCCTCACATTGGTGGTCAGTGGGAAGAATACTCCTTACATTAGAGGTCAGTGGGAAGAATGCCCCTTATATTGTTGGCCATTGGCAAGAATGTTCCTTACATTGTTGGCCATTGGCAAGAATGCTCCTTACATTGGTGGTCAGTGGGAAGAATGCTTCTTACATTGGTGGTCAGTTGGAAGAATGCTCCTGACATTGGTGGTCAGTGGGAAGCATGCCCCTTACATTGGGATCATTGGCAAGAATGCTCCTTACATTGGTGGACAGTGGAAAGAATACTCCTCACATTGGTGGTCAGTGGGAAGAATACTCCTTACATTAGAGGTCAGTGGGAAGAATGCTTTTTCCATTGGTGATCAGTGGGAAGAATGCTCCTTACATTGGTGGTCATTGAGAAAAATACTTACATTGGTGGTCAGTGGGAAGAATGCCCCTTACATTGGTGGTCAGTGGGAAGAATGCCCCTTAGATTGGTGGTCAGTGGGAAGAATACCCCTTACATTGGTGGTCAGTGGGAAGAATACCCCTTACATTGGTGGTCAGTGGGAAGAATGTCCCCTTAGATTGGTGGTCAGTGGTGAATACCCCTTACAGTGGTCAGTGGGAAGAATACCCCCTTACATTGGTGGTCAGTCCCTGGGAAGGAAATCCCCATTGGGGGTCCTTACATTGGTGGGTGGTCAGTGAGAAGAATACCCCTTACATTGGTGGTCAGTGGGAAGAATGTCCCTTACATTGGTGGTCAGTGGAAGAATACCCCTTACATTGGTGGTCAGTGAGAAGAATGTCCCTTACATTGGTGATCAGTGGAAAGAATGTCCCTTACATTGGTGGTCAGTAGGAAGAATGTCCCTTACATTGGTGGTCAGTGGGAAGAATGCTCCTTACTGAGAGGTAAGAAGTGAATTGCTGTCATGCTGCTGGCTTTGCCATGTAGTGTTGGCCCCAGAACTAAGCAGGCACCATCAGATGGGAGGTCCATCAGCCATCAGTCAAGGAACCACTAATACCTTCTATAGGAAGTCTAGGGTTCCATGAAACATCCGTTTGAATATGGCGCATATAAAGCCTTTTCAGTGTATAGGTTGGCATTTCCATTTTCTTTTATTTCAGTTAAACTGCTGTGAGCGGTATGTGATCCCAGTTCAATGAATTTCTTCCACATTTCTATCATCCGATGTGCAGTCTGGCCATTTGTTCTGCTCTAATGCCATCCTACAAACACTGCACATTCCCTCCTGTGTATACATAACATTCGGTATAAATCATGGTTATTGCCTGTAGTACATTGGGGCTTTATTCAATTCATAAGGACCGCAGACTTCGATGGGTCTCAGCGGGAACATAAAGCAGGTTCAGTTACAGAATGTGGCTGAACGTTATGCTAGGAAGCTCTTCACTCAACATCTGTCATCGGCGCTGTCCAGGAGTCGTTCCGTCACCACGTCATAGTGCCCACCGTACGAGCTCCAGACAGCGCCGAGCGCAAGCTTTGGAGATCGTCGTGGGAAAGTTTACTTTAACCTGTTTTGTGGCGTTGTTAACCACTTCAATACCGGGCACCCCCTTCCTGCCCAGGCTTTCAGCAGTGTCACACTTTGAATGACAGTTGCACGGTCATGCAACACTATACTCAAAATTTTTATCCTTTTGTTCACACAACTAGAGCTTTCTTTGGGTGGTATTTAATCAAAAAAATTAATTGTATCCTTTTGTTCACACAATTAGAGCTTTCTTTGGGTGGTATTTCATCAAAAGTTTTTCCTTTTGTTCACACAACTAGAGCTTTCTTTGGGTGGTATTTAATCAAAATTTTTCTCATTTTGTTCACACAACTAAAGCTTTCTTTGGGTGGTATTTAATCAAAATGTTATCCTTTTGTTCACACAACTAAAGCTTTCTTTGGGTGGTATTTAATCAAAATTGTTATCCTTTTGTTCTCACAACTAGAGCTTTCTTTGGGTGGTATTTAATCAAAATTGTTATCCTTTTGTTCTCACAACTAGAGCTTTCTTTGGGTGGTATTTAATCAAAATTGTTATCCTTTTGTTCTCACAACTAGAGCTTTCTTTGGGTGGTATTTAATCAAAATTGTTATCCTTTTGTTCTCACAACTAGAGCTTTCTTTGGGTGGTATTTAATCAAAAAATGTACACTTTTGTTCACACAACTAGAGCTTTCTTTGAGTGGTATTTAATCAAAATTTTTATCCGTTTGTTCAACACAACTTTTCTTTGATCAAAAAATGTAGCTTTTGTTCACACAACTAGTGCTTTCTTTGGGTGGTATTTCATCAAAATTTTTATCCTTTTGTTTACACAATTAGAGCTTTCTTTGGGTGGTATTTAATCAAAAAATTTATCCTTTTGTTCACACAACTAGAGCTTTCTTTGGGTGGTATTTAATCAAAATTGTTATCCTTTGTTTCACACAACTAAAGCTTTCTTTGAGTGGTATTTAATCAAAAGTTTTCTCATTTTGTTCTCACAACTAGAGCTTTCTTTGGGTGGTATATTAATCAAAAAAATGTATCCTTTGTTTACACAATTAAAGCTTTCTTTGAGTGGTATTTAATCAAAATTGTTATTTTTTTCACACTACTAAAGCTTTCTTTGGGTGGTATTTAATCAAAATTTTTATCCTTTTGTTCACACAACTAGAGCTTTCTTTGGGGTGATATTTAATCAACATTTTTATCATTTTGTTCACACAACTAGAGCTTTCTTTGGGTGATATTTAATCAACATTTTTATCATTTTGTTCACACAACTAGAGCTTTCTTTGGGTGGTATTTAATCAAAAATGTTATCCTTTTGTTCTCACAACTAGAACTTTCTTTGGGTGGTATTTAATCACCACTGGATGTTTTATTTTTTGTTTAAAAAAAAAAAAAAGAAAATTTTTAAATAAAATAAAAAAACCCCAAGTTTTTCTTAGTTTCTGTTATAAAATTTTAATTAAGTAAATAATTGTTCTTTATATATTTAGGCTAAATGTATTTTGCTACGTTTCTTTGGTGAAAATAACCCAAATTGGTGTATATTATTTAGTCTGTATGAAAGTTACACGCAAACTACGGGATATATCTGAAAAGCGATCGATCCTGATATACTGACGGCCAATCTTATTTCCTGAGGCCCAAAAATGTCCAGACAGTACAGAGATCCCCCAAATTTTCCCCTTTTTGAAAAGTAGACAGTCCATGGGATTTAGTAAGAGGCAAGGAGAGTTTTTTGAAGTTGTAATTGTTTGTAAAATTTAGAAATGGAGAAAAAATTTCACCTTTTTTTTTTTTTTTTTTTTTTACATACTGTCACCAGTACAGTGTCATCATATATTATTATTATACAGTATTTATATAGCGCTAAAAGGTTTGCTCAGCGCTGTACATTATAGTGGGGGACAGAACATGAGACAATACAGTAACAATACAATACAATACACGAGGGGTTCGAGGGCCCTGCTCTTTTGAGTTTACAATCTAGGAGAAGGAGGGGATAGTGGTACAGGAGGAAGTGGCTATGGGAATGGAGTGGTAAGAGGAGTGGAGGAGATCGGCTGTTAGGTGAGGGCGGGGTAGGCTTCCCTGAAGAGATGGGTTTTCAGGGTGCGCCTAAAGGTGAGGAGGGTAGGTGACAGTCTGATGGATTGGGGTAGTGAGTTCCAGAGGATGGGGGAAGTCCTGGAGAAGTCCTGCAGTCGGGTGTGGGAGGTGGAGACCAGGGAGCTAGAAAGTAGGAGGTCTTATGAAGAGCAAAGATTACAGGTAGGGTGGTATTTGGGTATCAGGTCGGTGAGGTAGTTTGGGGCAGCGTTATGAATGGCTTTGTATGTCAATGTTAGTAGTTTGAATTTAATGCGTTGACAGAGGGGGGTGGCAGAAGCAGAGCGGTTGGTAAGGTGGATGATTCTGACCGCTGAGTTCAGGATAGACGGAAGTGGGGATTGTCTGTGATGAGGTAGGCCGGTGAGAAGGGAGTTGCAGTAGTCCAGATGTGATATAATAAGGGAGTGAACGAGTTGTTTAGTAGTGTCTGGGGTTAGGAACGAACGTATTTTGGAGATGTTGCGGAGGTGGAGCCTGCATGAGTTTGCCAACGATTGGACATGGGGTTGGAAGGAAAAGTTTGAGTCTAGAGTGACACCTAGGACTTTGGCTTGTGGGGTGGGACTGATGGTGGCGTTGTCCGTCGTGATGGAGAGGGTGGGGCGCGGGCTGGGGGGAAAATTAGGAGCTCGGTTTTGGAAAGGTGCAATTTGAGGAAGTGGAGCGACATCCAGTCTGATATGTTGTTCAGTAGGTAGGTGATACGGGCAGAGACTGAAAGGGTGAGGTGGGGGGTGGAGAGGTAAATTTGCGTGTCATTGGCGTAGAGGTGATAGTTGAAGCCGTGGGAGTGTATCAGTTTGCCGAGGGAGGAGGTGTAGATGGAGAAAAGAAGGGGCCCGAGGACAGAGCCTTGGGGGACCCCAACAGAGAGGGGGAGGTGGCAGCGTTATAGGTAACACTGAAGGAGCGTTGGAATAGATAGGAGGAGAGCCAGAAGAGGGCAGCGTCCCTGATGCCAAGGGAGTGTAGTTTATTAAGGAGGAGGGGGTGGTCGACTGTGTCGAAGGCCGCGGAGAGGTCAAGGAGTAAGAGGACTGAGTAGTGGCCATTAGCTTTGGCAGTAAGCAGGTCATTAGTGATTTTGAGTAGGGCGGTTTCGGTGGAGTGTAGGGGACGGATGCCAGACTGTAGTGGATCGAGGAGGTTGTTGTCATTGAGGAAGGAGCTTAGGTGATTTAGACTAAGCGCTCAAGGAGCTTGGATATAAATGGCAGCAGGGAGATGGGTCTAAGGTTGCTCAGGTCGGAGGGGTCCAGGGAGGGTTTTTTGAGTATGGGGGTGATGTGCGCGTGTTTTAGGGGGGAGGGGAATGCGCCAGTAGAGAGGGAGAGATTGAAGATGTGGGTGAGGGAGTGTAGGATGGAGGAGGAGGGTGACCGGAGGAGATGTGTGGGGACAGGGTCAAGTGGTGAGGCGGGCTTCTGAGAAGACCTTAGTGACCTCCTCAGTGGTAGCAAGGCTGAAGGAGTGGAGTGTTGGGGAGGTTATAGTGTGCGGGATGTTAGGTGTGGTGGGGGGGTAGGGCGGGGCGGTTGCGAGGGCAGAGGAGGGGAGAGTTGATGGGGTTATAGTGGGAGGGAGACTAGGTGGGGAGGTAGGTTGAGCATTGGCGATGTCCTTACGGATTGCGTCGATCTTATTTTGGAAGTGATTGGCAATCTCGTGGGAGGTGAGTGAGGTACTGGGTGGGGGTGGGGGGGGAGAGTGTAGGGAGTTGAAAGTGGAGAAGAGCCGGCGAGGACAGGTAGAGAGGGTGTTGATGAGGGTAACGAAGTAAGCTTGTTTGGCGGCGTGGAGGGAGGAGGAATAGGTGAGGAAGGCGGATTTGTAGAGGGAGAACACTCGAGGGGTATATACCTGGTGTGGTGGTGATCAGGGACACTGACTGGTGACAGTATGAAAAAAAAAAAAAAATATATATATATATATATATATATATAATGTATAGTTAGGCTGGCTGAAAAAAAGACAAAAGTTCATCCAGTTCAACCATTAAATAAATATATATATAATGTATAGAGTTAGTCTGGCTGAAAAAAAAAAACAAAAGTCCACCCAGTTCAACCATTAAATAAATTAATAATAATAAAAAAATATATAATTTTTTTTATTACATTTGTTTTTTTTAAATCTATAAAACACTGTGACCAGAGTAGTATAATGTTACCACAGTAACATTGAACTACTCTGGGGAAGTGATCAGTATTTTTTTTTTTTTTTTTACACATTACGATTGCTGGTAGCAATGAATTTCATTGCTATCAACAAGCATTTTACTGAATGAAATCAATTCATGCAATGTTTTTTGTTGTGATTAGCTGTGACTGGTCCACATTAATCACATGACACAGATGGGCTGTGATTGGCCAATCTGTACCATGTGTTTACTAATCACAGCTAGCAGCACATTTGTATACATTGGATGGCATGAAAGGGAGCCATCCATTGTTTATAATTGTCATGTAATCCGCTGTGATTGGTCACAGCGGTCACATGGTACTGGCAACGGGCCGGTACACAGATCTGTGATCGACTTTGGACACAGCTGGCGACAGATCTTGCTGTAGCGTGGTGGTGGTCCAGGAGGACGTCATATGACACCCATCCGAATCAACAAAAGTCCCGCTTTGCTATTGGCCGGGCGGGAACTGGTTAAAGTAGATGTAAACCAATTACTAAAATATTATTTATTTCAGGTACTTATATAGCGCCATCAATTTATGCAGTGCTTTACATATATGTTGTATATTCACATCAGTCCCCTCCCCCGAGGAGCGTACAATCTAAGGTCCCTAACTCACATTCACACATACACATACTAGGGCCAATTTAGACAGGAGCCAATTCACCTACCAGCATGTCTTTGGAGTGTGGGAGGAAACTGGAGTACCTGGAGGAAACCCACACAGGCACAGGGAGAACATGCAAATTCCAAGCAGGTGGTGCTGTGGTTGGGATTCAAACCAACGACCCAAGTACTGCCATATAATCTATAATTATATCATCTTTACCACCTTAATGTCATTCTCAGTATTTTTAATTCTGCCACTGTCATTTCAATGATCCTTGGTGATCCTGCAAAAAAGATCCTTGTCCAGGCACTTCCTGTTATAGGGTGACAACGCTCTATCGCTCTCTTCCAATTGTGCGCCTAGGTTGTCAGGCTGTCCTAGACTCTATTGCAAACTGTATTCGAGGGCTAATGGACAATCTAATGTGCTGGGTCCTGCCATGGAGGACGTGTACCAATGCAAAAAAAAAAATATTAAAAATACGAATGGGTTTGTCATTTGTTTTAAGGCCCTGTTCACATTTGCGCGATTTCAATTTCGGAGCTCAAAAATGCTCAACAAGCAAAAAAAAAAATATTGCTTTCAGTAGCCCTTGTTCGCATCTGAGCATTATGTCGCTTGTAGCCAAATTCCTGTCGCTCGAGGAAAAAAAAGTGCATGAGCTACTCTTCAGACTGCGTTGAGCATATGCGTCCCCATAGACTTCAGTGGAAATGCCTGAGACCCCGTTCACACTTGAACGTTTTTCAGCTTAAAGCTCGACGCTCAGAAATGGCTCAATGGCCCCTGTTCTCATTTGAGCGTTTTGTCACCTGTAGCAGAACGCCGGTCACTGAGAAAAGTACACGAGGCAGATTTGAGCGTTTTCTCCCCCCATAGACTTGAATGGAAACGCCTTGAAAAATGCAGCGTGAGCTTTTTTTTTTTTCTAGCATTTTGTCACGCGATTTTCTGCTCAGACAGTAATTTTCAGTTCCTTTTAGTTAAAAAAGCCTGAAAAACCACCTGTAATATTTGCTTAAAAAAAAATGCTCAAAAATGGGTGCCCCCATGGGGATCGGCTTCCTATTGGGGGCACCAGCAAGAGGCGAGGAACCCAAGAAGAGGAAGGTCAAGGCCACTCTGTGCATTTCTGTTGCACAGAGCAAGTAAGTTTAGACATGTTTGTTTTTTTCTTTTTTCATTTATAACCACTTTGGGACCCTGGCTTCCTGGTTTGCCCATGGATAGTGTAGGGACAGGATACCCGCCTGTTAGGGACAGTGAATAGCATCAGGGAAAGGTTCCAGATGAGTAGGGATAGGTCAGGGACATGCGATCTGCTAAAGCAATTGTCCCTGTTTGGGCTCAGGCTTGCCAGGCTGCATTCCACCCTCTGAAACAGATGCTGTCGGTGCATCAAGACTTGTTCTAATTATATGGCCACAAGAACTGTGTGGTGGTCCCATTATTCTAAACAAGGCTTTCACAGTCCTTTAAGGTTCCCTCTTCCACATCTTCTTGGGACTTGGGAATGTGGGAAGAGGTTCTTGTCCTTCAACACTGGTGCCTTGCAAGTGAAGCGAACAGAGTACACTAATCGAGGCATGTGGCCTGCTATGGTTCAGTAAAGAGGGTGCCAATATCTGGAGCACCCCTTTATTATAAGGGGATCTTTCAGATTCCTGTAAGTTCCCCCCTCCCACATCTTGGGGCATTGGATGTTGGAAAAGTTTCTTGTTCTTCAACACTGGGACAAGGTGCCTTGCAAGTGAAGGGGAACCGGGGTACCCCCCTATATTAAAAGCCATGTGGTCTGGTATGGTTCAGGAAGGTGGAGGCTGATATCTGGTAGCCCATTTGTGCTAAACCGGGCTTTCACATTCCTATGAGTTCCCCCTGTCCACACCTTCTTGAGGCATCAGATGTGGGAAGAAGTGCTTGCCCTTCAACACTGGGACAAGGTGCCTTGCAAGTGAAGGGGAACCGGGGTACCCCCCAATATTAAAAGCCATGTGGTCTGGTATGGTTCAGGAAGGTGGAGGCTGATATCTGGTAGCCCATTTGTACTAAACCGGGCTTTCATATTCCTATGAGTTCCCCCTGTCCACATCTTCTTGAGGCTTCAGATGTGGGAAGAAGTTCTTGTCCTTCAATGCTGGGACTAGGTGCCTTTCAAGTGAAGGGGATGGGTTACCCCCTCCCACAACATTACAAGGCATGTAGCCTGGTGTGGTAGAGTAAGGTGGGGGCAATATCTGGAGCCCTCTTTATTCTAAAGGGAGCTTCCTGATTCCTAAAATTCACCCCCTCCCACATCTTCTTGGGGCATCATATGTCGTAAGAGGTTCTAGTCCTTCAACACTGGAACTAAGTGCCTTGCAAGTCAAGGGGAAAGGTACCCCCCCCCCCCCCCCCCCATTATTATACTATTGTGGCCTGGTATCATTCAGTAAGGTGGAGGCTAATTTCTGGAGCCCCCCTTATTTTTCAAGGAGCATCCAGATTCTTATAAGTTCTCCCCCCCTCCCAAATCATCTTGGGACATCGGATGTGGAAAGAGGTTCTGGTCCTTCAACACTGCGACTAGGTGCCTTGCTAATGAAGGGGAAGGGGTACCCCCCACCTTCCCTAATATTACAAGGAATGAGCCCAGGTATGGTTCAGTAAGTTGGGGGCAATATCTGGAGCCCCCTTTATTGTAAAGAGAGCTTCTAGATTCCTGTAAGTCCCCCCCACACACACACATCCTCTTGGGACAACTGATGTGGGAAAGAGGCTCTTGTATTTCAATACTGGGAAAGTGTACCTTGCAATAGTAGGGTGTGTGGCTTTACAAGGACACCCCCCTTCAGTATTACGAGGCATATGGTTCAGAAAGGTGGGGCCACAAGAATTTTAAAGGGAACCCTACAACATTTTTTTTTAATTCACATTGATAAAAAAAAATGAATAACGCCCTCAAAAAACGGTGGCTGGTGGAGGCAACAGGAGTGGAATGAGGGTATTGACAACACTGCTTGGGATTTCAGTACAGTGCATTTAACCACTTCCTGTCCAGACACTTTCACCCCCTTCCAGTTCAGACACTTTCCCCCCCCCCCCCCTTCCAGTCCAGACACTTTCCCCCCCTTCCAGTCCGGACACTTTTCTCCCCTTCCAGTCCGGACACTTTCCCCCCCTTCCAGTCCGGACACTTTCCCCCCCTTCCAGTGCGGACACTTTCCCACTTTCCCCCCCCTTCCAGTGCGGACACTTTCACCCACTTCCAGTGCGGACACTTTCCCCCCCTTCCAGTGCGGACACTTTCCCCCCCTTCCAGTCCGGACACTTTCCCCCCCCCCTTCCAGTCCGGACACTTTCCCCCCCTTCCAGTCCGGACACTTTCCCCACTTCCAGTCCGGACACTTTCCTCCCCTTCCAGTCCGGACACTTTTACTCCCCTTCCAGTCCGGACACTTTCCCCCCCTTCCAGTCCGGACACTTTCCCCCCCTTCCAGTCCGGACACTTCCCCCCCTTCCAGTCCGGACACTTTCCCCCCCTTCCAGTCTGGACGCTTTTCCCCCCTTCCAGTCCGGACGCTTTCCCCCTTCCAGTCCGGACGCTTTCACCCCCTTCCAGTCCGGACGCTTTCACCCCCTTCCAGTCCGGATGCTTTCACCCCCTTCCAGTCCGGACGCTTTCACCCCCTTCCAGTCGAACGCTTTCACCCCCTTCCAGTCCGGACGCTTTCACCCCCCCCCTTCCAGTCCGGACGCTTTCACCCCCTTCCAGTCCGGACGCTTTCACCCCCTTCCAGTCACCCCCTTCCAATCCGGACGCTTTCACCCCCTTCCCCGGACGCTTTTCACACCCCCTTCCAATCCGGACACTTTCACCCCCCTTCCAATCCGGACACTTTCACCCCCTTCCAATCCGGACACTTTCACCCCCCTTCCAATCCGGACACTTTCACCCCCTTCCAGTCCGGACACTTTCCCCCCCCCCCCTTCCAGTCTGGACACTTTCACCCCCCTTCCAGTCCGGAGTTTCACCCCCTTCCAGGGACACTTTCCCCCCCCCCTTCCAGTCCGGACGGACACTTTCCCCCTTCCAGTGCCGTTTCACCCCCTTCCAGTCCGGACGCTTTCACCCCCTTCCAGTCCGGACGCTTTCACCCCCTTCCAGTCCGGACGCTTTCACCCCCTTCCAGTCCGGACGCTTTCACCCCCTTCCAGTCCGGACGCTTTCACCCCCTTCCAGTCCGGACGCTTTCACACCCCCTTCCAGTCCGGACGCTTTCACCCCCCTTCCAGTCCGGACGCTTTCACCCCCTTCCAGTCCGGACGCTTTCACCCCCTTCCAGTCCGGACGCTTTCACCCCCTTCCAGTCCGACACGCTTTCACCCCCCCTTCCAGTCCGGACGCTTTCACCCCCTTCCAGTCCGGACGCTTTCACCCCCTTCCAGTCCGGACGCTTTCACCCCCTTCCAGTCCGGACGCTTTCACCCCCTTCCAGTCCGGACCAGTCCGCGCTTTCACCCCCTTCCAGTCCGGACGCTTTCACCCCCTTCCAGTCCGGACGCTTTCACCCCCTTCCAGTCCGGACGCTTTCACCCCCTTCCAGTCCGGACGCTTTCACCCCCTTCCAGTCTGGACGCTTTCCCCCCCGTTCCAGTCCCGGACGCTTTCCCCCCCCTTCCAGTCCGGACGCTTTCCCCCCCTTCCAGTCCGGACGCTTTCACCCCCTTCCAATCCGGACACTTCACCCCCCTTCCCCCTTCCAGTCCGGACACTTTCACCCCCTTCCAGTCTGGACACTTTCCCCCCCTTCCAGTCCGGACACTTCACCCCCCTTTCCAGTCCGGACACTTTCACCCCCTTCCAATCCGGACACTTTCACCCCCTTCCAGTCCGGACACTTTCCCCCCTTCCAGTCAGGACACTTTCCCCCCCTTCCAGTCCGGACACTTTCCCCCCTTCCTGTCCGGACACTTTCACCCCCTTCCTGTCCAGGCCAATTTTCAGCTTTCAGCGCTCTCACACTTTGAATGACAATTGCGCGGTCATGCAACACTGTACCCATATGAATTTTTTAGCATTTTTTTTTGAGACAGATAAAGCTTTATTTTGGTGGTATTTATTCACCAATGGGATTTAAAATTTTTTTTGCTATATAAATGAAAATGTCCAAAAATTTTGAAAAAAAGTGTTTTTCTTATAAAATTTTGCAAATAAATAATCTTTCATCATAAATCTTTGCCAAAATCTATTCCGTTCTCTTTTTAGTAAAAAAAAAAAAAAAAAAAGCCAAATCAGTTTATAACCAAAAATTATAATTTCTAAACTTTTTTTTTACATTTTTTTTTTTTTTTTTTTATATTATTATTTATGGGTTTTGTTTTTTTTTAAATACTGTCACCCTAGCAGTACAGAGTCACCATATTGACACTGTACTACTTATGGGGGGTGATGAAGATTTTTTTTTTTTTTTACAGTGATTGCTTTTACACCCATATAGGATGTAAAAGCAATAATTTCTCCTCCTCTCTGCGTTCTTGCAGCCATTGAGAACTACTGAGTGAGCTGTGATTGGTCACTGGGATTTTTATTTTTTTTTGCTATATAAAATGAAAAAGTCCCAAAATTTTTAAAAAAAGTGTTTTTTTCTTATAAAATTTTGCAAATAAATAATCTTTCATCATAAATATTGGCCAAAATGTATTCAGTTTTCTTTTTAATAGAAAAAAAACCCAAATTAGTTTATAACCAAAAATTATAATTTAAAAAAAATATTTTTTTACATTTTTATTTTTATATATATATATTTTTTTAACATACTGTCACCCTAGCAGTACAATGTCACCATGGTGACACTGTATTACTTGTGGGGGTGATGAAGATTTCTTTTTTTTTTTTTTGTTACACTGATTGCTATTACACCCATAAAGGCTTTAAATTCAATCATTTCTCCTTCTCTCTGGCTGCATTCTTGCAGCCATTGAGAAATACTGATTGGTCACAGCCTGTCACATGGTACAAGGCTGTTGTGAATAGCTCTGTACCATGTGACCTCTGTGATCATTCACAGATTTCACACGTGGTAAGCAATGATGTCAGAAGTGACATCTTGCTTACACCTATTTATGTGATCACTGATTGACTGTGATCACATCCTTGCAGCCATTGAGAAATACTGTGAGAGCTGTGATTGGTCACAGCTTGTCACATGGTACAAGGCTGTTGTGAATAGCCCTGTACCATGTGACCTCTGTGATCATTCACAGATTTCACTAGTAGTAAGCAATGATGTCAGACGTGAAATCTTGCTTACACCTATTTATGTGATCACTGATTGACTTTGATCACATTCTTGCAGCCATTGAGAAATACTGTGTGAGCTGTGATTGGTCACAGCTTGTCACATGGTACAAGGCTGTTGTGAATAGCCCTGTACCATGTGACCTCTGTGATCATTCACAGATTTCACACGTAGTAAGCAATGATGTCAGACGTGACATCTTGCTTACACCTATTTATGTGATCACTGATTGACTTTGATCACATTCTTGCAGCCATTGAGAAATACTGTGAGAGCTGTGATTGGTCACAGCTTGTCACATGGTACAAGGCTGTTGTGAATAGCCTTGTACCATGTGACCTCTGTGATCATTCACAGATTTCATACGTAGTAAGCAATGATGTCACAAGTGACATCTTGCTTACTACTTTGCATGTGATCACTGATTGGCCAATCAGTGATCACATGATCGGGACCTCGCACAGATCGGTGTTTCACTGTGTCTGGAGGACACAGCGGGCACCGGATCGCGGTGCTGCGCGCTCCCAGGGAGCGCGCACAGCTAGAAAAGGCAGGTGCCGTTTATGAATGGCAACCCACCCCTGGAGTGCCACCGTCCTGCCATTTATAAACAGCAGGCGGACGGCAAGTGGTTAACAATCCCTACGCATATCAAAAAAAATCCTTTGTATAAACATGTATGTCCGTTTTCAAGGGATTTTTTTCTTGAAAATAACCAGCAGCTTCCCGTATTGTTACCACTTGTACATCGGAGGGGGGTGTAAGGCCAGATTCTCTTAGAGCCTTGCAGGGATCTATAACGGGACACCTGCCTTGGCGTGACCTCTAGTATCCATTAGCGCACTGCTGCAGGGAAACAATCAGTGACAGCTATCTGGATCATGTGTCGTTTTATTGAAGGTTTTTCATTACAAATTGTTACAGCGATTATCAATTACAAAGCGTACTCATTAACTCCGCTCTCCTCCTTGCTGGAGTAAGGTCATGGAATTCCGTAGTCACGTTGTGGATTTATCTGTCCAAATAAGTCCTGGCTTAAAGCAGAAATCAGCATTTTTTTTTAAAGAAAATGACTTGGAGCCCCCAAAAACATAATATATTTTCTAAAAAAAAAAGGCCCTGGAGAATAAAATGGTGGGCGTTTCAATTTTTTTTTTCACACGATATTTGCACAGCCGATTATCAAACCGTGATAGACATTCGGTATCCAAAATAAATCAAGTAATAAATAGTGATATGACCCTATTGGACACTCCAAAGTCCCACTTTCACCCTTGAAAGTCCAAAAACTATAAATAAACCTTTTAGTGTCAGTGAAAAAATTATATAAAAAAGTCCAAACAATTATTCCTCCATATTCTGTTTCATCATCCCCGTGTATTTTCAAAGAATCGTATACCTCCAAAGAAAAAGAGAACTAAGTAGTGTATTATCCTCAATTAAATATAATCCACCAAAAAATACTAAGAAAAAAATATTTTAACCACTTCCAGTCCGGACACTTTCCCCCCCTTCCCGTCCGGACGCTTCCCCCCCCCCCCCCTTCCAGTCCGGACACTTCCCCCCCCTTCCAGTCCGGACACTTTCCCCCCCCTTCCAGTCCGGTCGCTTTCACGCCCTTCCAGTCC
The DNA here is from genome assembly GCA_951230385.1 of Staurois parvus. Taxonomy (NCBI): domain Eukaryota; kingdom Metazoa; phylum Chordata; class Amphibia; order Anura; family Ranidae; genus Staurois; species Staurois parvus. Next base: position 252,834 of record CATNWA010000021.1, read on the forward strand.
GGACACTTTCACCCCCCTTCCAGTCCGGACACTTTCACCCCCCTTCCAGTCCGGACGCTTTCCCCCCCCCCTTCCAGTCCGGACGCTTTCACCCCCTTCCAGTCCGGACGCTTTCCCCCCCTTCCAGTCCGGACGCTTTCCCCCCCTTCCAGTCCGGACGCTTTCACCCCCCTTCCTGTCCGGACACTTTCACCCCCCTTCCTGTCCGGACACTTTCACCCCCCCTTCCTGTCCGGACACTTTCCCCCCCCCTTCCTGTCCGGACACTTTCACCCCCTTCCAGTCTAGACACTTTCACCCCCCTTCCAGTCCAGACACTTTCACCCCCCTTCCAGTCCAGACACTTTCACCCCCCTTCCAGTCCGGACGCTTTCCCCCCCTTCCAGTCCGGACACTTTCACCCCCCTTCCAGTCCGGACACTTTCACCCCCCCCTTCCAGTCCGGACACTTTCACCCCCCTTCCAGTCCGGACACTTTCACCCCCTTCCAGTCCGGACGCTTTCACCCCCCTTCCAGTCCGGACGCTTTCACCCCCTTCCAGTCCGGACACTTTCACCCCCCTTCCAGTCCGGACACTTTCACCCCCCTTCCAGTCCGGACACTTTCACCCCCCTTCCAGTCCGGACACTTTCACCCCCTTCCTGTCCGGACACTTTCACCCCCCTTCCAGTCCGGACACTTTCACCCCCTTCCTGTCCGGACACTTTCACTCCCCTTCCAGTCCGGACACTTTCACCCCCCTTCCTGTCCGGACACTTTCACCCCCTTCCTGACCAGGGCAATTTTCAGCTTTCAGCGCTATCACACCTTGAATGACAATTGCGCAGTCATGCAACACTGTACCCAAAATGGATTTTTTTACCATTTTTTTTGACACAGATAAAACTTTATTTTGGTGGTATTTATTCATCGCTGGGATTTTTATTTTTTTTGCTATGTAAATGAAAAAGTCCAAAAATTTTGAAAAAAAAGTGTGTTTTTTTTAAAAAATTTTGCAAATAAATAATATTTCATCATAAATCTTTGCCAAAATGTATTCCGTTATCTTTTTAGTAAAAAAAAAAAAATCCAAATTAGTTTATAACCAAAAATTATAATTTTTAAACATTTTTTTTTTTTACATTTTTATTTTATTTTTTTATATTTTTTATTTATTTTTTTTTTACATACTGTCACCTTAGCAGTACATGGTGACACTGTACTACTTGTGGGGGGTGATGAAGATTTGTTTTTTTTTTTTTTTTTTACACTGATTGCTTTTACACCCATATAGGATGTAAAAGCAATCATTTCTCTTTCTCTTCTCTGTCTTCATGCATCATTGAGAAGTACTGAGTGAGCTGTGATTGGTCACAGCTTGTCACATGGTACAAGGCTGTTGTGAATAGCCCTGTACCATGTGACCTCTGTGATCATTCACAGATTTCACACATAGTAAGCAATGATGTCACAAGTGACATCTTGCTTACTACTTTGCATGTGATCACTGATTGGCCAATCAGTGATCACATGATTGGGACCTCGTACAGAGGTCCCGTCCGACGATCGGTTTTTCACTGTGTCCGGAGGACTCAGCAGGCACCGGATCACGGTGCTGTGCGCTCCCAGGGAGCGCGCACAAACAGGGTGCGGGTAGGCCGTTTATAGACGGCCACCCGACCCTGCACTGCCACCGTCCGGCCGTTTATATGCAACGGCGGTCGGGAAGTGGTTAAACGTGCAAATTTAAAGCTCAAAATCCCTTTGATCCCTTATGAAGACGTCCGGAAGTGACGAAACGCGTCAAGGGACGTGACGTTAGACGTTACACAGGAACCGGAAGTGGCGGAGCGGCCATCTTTGTTGAGGGTATTCAGCACTTCGGTATTCCAGGAAGCTGCTCATGGCTGAGACATGGGAAATTTTTGCGAGTTGATGAATTTCTAAATGTCAGCATTACTAATAAATGTACTGGATCTTTTATGAAATTTACTACACTATGTGGGCCCCTTTTTTTTCTCTATCTATGAATGGTAATGAGAGATACAATGAGATAAAGTGAATGAAGGAAGAACTTGAAATCTGATTGGAGCCTGGAACCCAATCCTGAGAGTCATACCTATACTGGAGTGAGAGTCCAGGGGGTTACTCTAAAGCAGTGGTTCTCAAGCTTCCTAATGCCGCGACCCTTTAATACAGTTCCTCATGTTGTGGTGACCCCCAACCATAAAATTATTTACCCATAAATTATAATTCATGAGTGTCGTTTTACCTCCAATACTGCTGCTTTCAGCACAGTAGCTGCTTTCAGCACAGTAGCTGCTTTCAGCATAGTAGCTGCTTTCAGCACAGTAGCTGCTTTTAACAGAGTAGCTGCTTTCAACACAGCAGCTGCTTTCTACACAGTAGCTGCTCTTTACACATCAGAAATATGTGTTTTCCAATGGTCTTAGGCGACCCCTGTGAAAGGGTCGTTCGACCCCCAAAGGGGTCGCGAGCCCACAGGTTGAGAAGCACTGCTCTAAAGGCTTTTTTATACTTTAGGGTAATTGTATGCAATTCAGTCACCTAGACGTGTTCCCGGAGTGGTCACTAAATGTGTATATCGATTATCAAACAGATTTTCAGGAAAAACATACGCTGAAATTAATTTTAATGCACGCAAACACAATTGGATATCCAATTTTTTGTTTTTTTGAGCGGTGGGGGGGGGGGGGGGTAAAATATAAAAGATGATGTTGCATTGAGTAAATAGATGTCAGTCAGGATTTAAAATTGTACGCACCCATAAAATGGCAACAAATATGGTACCTAAAACTGTCCATAAGGACACTTTACGGGTCATCAGGTTAGCGCGGATTGTGAATGATTGCTCTCACTCCAACGTTTGCGGCGCTACCTCACATGTGTGGTACAATCACGGTTTACATTTGCGTGTGCACAGCGGAATGGGAGTGTTTCATTTTTGTTTTAATAAATTTTTATTTATTTTATTTAAATTTATTTTTTACACTTTTTTTTCATTTAACTTTATTGCTATCACAAAGGGGGTGAACAAGCCCCCTTGTGATAGCTTTGGGGAGGAGACGGGTACTCTTCTGGAAACATCAGGTGTCTGTTAGACAGGTTAGGGACCCGCAATGCTGCACAGAAGCCTCCCCTGTGGGACTGGACCGGCCAGGACGGATTCCGCCTTCTGAAACAGATGCTGTCGGCACCTCTCCCCTGCTGCGTCGCTGCATTTGAACTGAACTGGGAGTGTTTCGCTAGCGGCACTCTCCTGTCTAGGGTGTTTGTAGTTCGGCAATCTCTTCAATACAGGTTCCACGTTTCATTGCAATCGGTTTCTGTGTCTGTACTGCCGCCGCACCTCCCTGCATACTTCATTTTTTTTTTGCCCAGATATTGGTAACGGATGAAAGATTTTTGTTAAATCTGTATTAAGGAATGCCGACTTTACGTGCCGGTGTTTGGTTTTCGTTGTAGAACTTGTATTGAGTTTGTTGGATAATTTGTTCATTAATATATTAATAAAGCCAAATAGGCTGCCAGGGAATTTTCCCTTACCTTAGTGCATGTGCGGAACATTCACTTTGTAAAGAATACCCAATCACATGCAAGGAAAATATAAAAACATTATTTTTGCTTGCACATGATTGGATGAAGGAAGTCAGCAGAGCTTCTCCTCATTCCCAGGAAAATTCCCTTGCAAAATGAGCAGCCTATTTGCATTCAGTAGATCACCCCCCCCCCTCCCCCCCCTCCCTTAGTGACTGTGTGATTGGTTTGAAGAGTATTTGGGAGCTTCGTGTTTAGGAAAAGGAGACCCCCCTGCTGGTGGAAAGTCCTTAACACATCCAAAGCTGAGCAAGTCCAATGAAGCCTGGTCTCCTCTTTTAAATGTATTTCATGTAGATCTGTGCTAACATATTCTTTAAATTCAAACTCCCCATCCACCCCCTCCCCCGCCCATGAAGGAACTTGTTCAGGCACTTCCTGTTATAGGGTGACAACCAGGGCTATTTTTCTCAGACAATAGGTGCAGGTACCCCCCCCCCCCCCCAAGTAACGCCTTGGCTTCACCCCCTCCCCAACTTCAAGTGCCATCTCTTGTCTTGTACAACCCCTACCCACTTCTCAGTATTGCCCCCTTTAGAGAATACAGGATCAAACACCATGAAATATGTTCATGATAACAAGAAAAGCAGTACAATAGATCTCCCCCCAAAAACGATAGACCCTCTCCAGCATCAATAGATTCCCCCAGGAATACAATACCCCCCCCCCCTAACAAAAACATACTCTCACCAGCAATAATAGATCCACCCCAGCAACAATAGATCCACCCCAGCAACAATAGATTCCCCCGGGAATACAATTACCCCCCCAACAAAAAACATACTCCACTTAGCAACAATAGATCCCCCCAGCAACAATAAACCCATTTTAGCAACAATAGATTCCCCTAGGAATACAATACCCCCCCAACAAAAACATACTCCCACTTAGCAACAATAGATCCCCCAGCAACAATAGACCCATTTTAGCAACAATAGATTCCCCCAGGATTATAATAACCCCCCCAACAAAAACATACTCCCACCAGCAACAATAGATCCCCCAGCAACAATAGATCCACTTTAGCAACAATAGATTCCCCCAGGATTATAATAACCCCCCCAACAAAAACATACTCCCACCAGCAACAATAGATCCCCCCAGCAACAATAGATCCACTTTAGCAACAATAGATTCCCCCAGGATTATAATAACCCCCCCCCAACAAAAACATACTCCCACCAGCAACAATAGATCCACCCCAGCAACAATAGATCCACTTTAGCAATAATAGATTCCCCCAGGATTACAATAACCCCCCCAACAAAAAACATACTCCCACCAGCAACAATAGACCCCCCTAGCAACAATAGACCCAATTTAGCAACAATAGATTCCCCCGGGAATACAATCCCCCCTAACAAAAACATACTCCCACCAGCAACAATAGATCCACCCCAGCAACAATAGACCCACTTTAGCAACAATAGATTCCCCCAGGAATACAATACCCCCCCCCCAACAAAAGCATACTCCCACCAGCAACAATAGACCCACTTTAGCAACAATAGATTCCCCCAGGAATACAATACCCCCCCCAACAAAAACATACTCCCACCAGCAACAATAGATCCAACCCAGCAACAATAGACCCACTTTAGCAGCCAGCATCAATAGACTCTCCAGCAGCCAACAGCACCCCCCCCCCCCCCCCATCTTAACAGTAGAACATCCCCAAGATTCACCACAACAATAGAGTCCCCCCCTACCCAGCCACACTACCCCCCCCCCCCCAATACACTCACTGTCACCCTTATTAGACCTGTTCAATTACTTGTAACAAATTGCCAGCCAATCACATGGCAACAACTCATTGCATTTAAGCATCTAGATGTGGTGAAGATGATCTGCTGCAGTTCAAACCGAGCATCAGAATGGGGAAGAAAGGGGATTTAAGTGACTTTGAACGTGGCATGGTTATTGGTGACAGACGGGCTGGTCTGAGTATTTCACAAACTTCTGATCTACTGAGATTTTCACACACAACCGTCTCTAGGGTTACAGAGAATGGTTCGTAAAAAGACAATTCTCATTAAATAAAAAACTGACAATTTTTTTATAGCACATCTTGTAAAATGTAATTAAGTTAGGCTTTATATCTTCTTTTATTTTGGTATGCTATGACAGGCTGCTAAATAATTTGAAAAATAACTCGGGGGATTGCTGTGCAAAATAGTAATCCCCAAACATGTTTACTCTTGCAAGCTTCGTTTTATTTGCTGCTGAATATCATCCGTCTCCATTTACATGGGCATACAAGCACATGCGTGCATAAATAGGTTGGCATGTAGGTCTACATGGGGGAAGGTCCTTAAGGCAGTAAGACATGGATGGAAAAATGAGCATGGAATTAAAGCATATCTAAACCCAAAAACAATTTTGCTGCAACCCATCCTTAGATGGGGGGGGGGGGGCTTTAGTTTTTCTTTTTTTTAGGATATTTTTCCTTAATTTTCAAGGTAATCCTGCCAGTAACACACAATTTCTGCCCTAGAGGTACAGTGCTCGCTGTCCTGTATCTATGGTGAAGCAGCATAGTCACCCTTGGACAGGAAGAGTGTTAGGACTACAGAACCTCCCCCCGTTCTCCATAACATAGAGTGTTTGTGTTCTGTAGTTCACAGCAATAGGCAAAATTATGCTAACTGATAACAGCACCGACAGAGAGCACCGGAAGTTATGAGCATACAGCATTTCTGGCGGGATCTACAGTTATTATTATTATTTTTTTTTTTTTTTTTGCACTCATCAAATACGGTCTCTGGGCACACTGGGGTGCTGGAATTACAAGGACACAGGAGAGGGCCTCTGGATGCACTGGGGAGCTGGGCTCACGGGAACAATGGAAACAAAGGACAGGATGGCCTCACGGATTCATGGAGGTTTTACAGGGGTCACAGAGGTTGCTGGAGCCTTGGAAAACCCTTGGGAAACAAAGGGGTTGCATGGGATGCTTGGAGCCAGGGATTCAGGAGACCCTTGGGACACACAGGGGTCACAGAGCATGTTGTATCTAGGAGCACTGGAGATCTTGGGACACACACAGAGGATGCTTAGGGCTGGAAACACTGGGACCCTTGGGACACACAGGGGTTGCATAGGATGCTTGGATCTAGGAACACTGTAGACCCTTGGGATACACAGGGGACACAGAGGGTGCTTGGATCCAGAAATCTGGAGACCCTTGGGACACACAGGGTCACAGAGGATACTTGAAGTTGCTAATGCTGCAGACCCACAAGGGTCATAGGGATGCTTAGAGCTGAGAAAACTGGAGACCTTTAGAACACACAGAAGTCAGAGGATGCTTGGATCCAGAAATACTGGAGATCCTTGGGACACACAGGAGTCGTAGAGGATGCTTAGGACTGGAAAACACTTGAGACCCTTGGGACACACAGTGGTCATAGAGGATGCTTGGAGCTGGGAACACTGGAGACCCTTGGGACACACAGAAGTCACAGAGGATGCTTGGATCCAGAAATGCTGGAGACCCTGGGACACACAGGGGTCACAGAGGATACTTGAAGTTGCTAATGCTGCAGACCCACAGGGTCATAGAGGATGCTTAGAGCTGGGAAAACTGGAGACCTTTGGAACACACAGAAGTCACAGAGGATGCTTGGATCCAGAAATGCTGGAGACCCTTGGGACACACAGGATTCTTAGAGGATGCTTGGAGCTGGGAACACTAGAGACCCTTGGGACGCACAGGGGTCACATAGGATGCTTGGATCTAGAAACACTGTAGACCCTTGGGATACACAGGGGACACAGAGGGTTCTTGGGGCTATAAACACTGGTGACCCTTTGGAACACACAGGGATCACAGAGGATACTTGGAGTAGAGAATGCTGGAGATCCTGGGGACACACAGGGGTCATAGAGGATGCTTAGAGCTGGGAAAACTGGAGACCTTTGGATCACACAGAAGTCACAGAGGATGCTTGGATCCAGAAAAGCTGGAGACCCTTGGGACACACAGGGGTCACAGAGGATACTTGAAGTTGCTAATGCTGCAGAGCCACAAGGGTCATAGAGGATACTTAGAGCTGGGAAAACTGGAGACCTTTGGAACACACAGAAGTCACAGAAGATGCTTGGATCCAGAAAATGCTGGAGATCCTTGGGACACACAGGGGTTGTAGAGGATGCTTAGGACTGGAAACACTGGAGACCCTTGGGACACAGTGGTCATAGAGGATTCTTGGAGCTGGGAACACTGGAGACCCTTGGGACACACAGCAGTCAAAGAGGATGCTTTGAGCTGGGAATGCTTTAGATACACAGAGGTCAAGGAGGTTCTTTAAAGCAGGGAACACTGGAGACCCGTGGGACACACAAGGGTCACAGAGGATGACTGGAGCCAGAAATGCTGGAGATCCTTGGGACACACAGGGGTTGTAGAGGATGCTTAGGACTGGAAACACTGGAGACCCTTGGGACACAGCGGTCATAGAGGATTCTTGGAGCTGGGAACACTGGAGACCCTTGGGACACACAGCAGTCAAAGAGGATGCTTTGAGCTGGGAATGCTTTAGATACACAGAGGTCAAGGAGGTTCTTTAAAGCAGGGAACACTGGAGACCCGTGGGACACACAAGGGTCACAGAGGATGACTGGAGCCAGAAATGCTGGAGATCCTTGGGACACACAGGGGTTGTAGAGGATGCTTAGGACTGGAAACACTGGAGACCCTTGGGACACAGTGGTCATAGAAGATTCTTGGAGCTGGGAACACTGGAGACCCTTGGGACACACAGCAGTCAAAGAGGATGCTTGGAGCTGGGAATGCTTTAGATACACAGAGGTCAAGGAGGTTCTTTAAAGCAGGGAACACTGGAGACCCTTGGGACACACAAGGGTCACAGAGGATGACTGGAGCCAGAAATGCTGGAGACTCTTGGGAAACACCGGAGTCACAGAGGATGTTTAGAGTTAGGAAAGCTGGATACATTTAGAACACACTTAAGGTCAGTCAGGATGCTGGGAGTCATCAACAACTGCAGACATTTAGAATGCACAGAGGATGCTCACAAGAGAGACAGTTGACTCGGGGGCTCGGCAGGTTAGCGCAAGGATGTCTTGCTCAGATGCCAAGCACCTAGTGCACTAGCCCTTTATGTAAGCAGCTGGGCTCTAAATGGTGTGAAACCAAGAAGCCACCTGTCATGTGCTGGAACAGAGACTCGGCGCTGGAGTGAGGAGCAGAAAGTGTTACATGTATGTGACTTTGAGATAATAGGAATAGCTTCCCAGGCCCAGAGTCAAGAAGATCAACATTCTAACCTTCAAGCTTCAGTCATCTCAGTCTTTTAGGTTTCACCCAATTTTCAAAAAAGAAACCCATGCAGGATAATCCCTGGATAAGTGAACATTGTAAGTCACCTGTAGTGATCTTCTTGTGTCAAGGTCTTCATGCTGATTTGTTCAAACTTTTGGGAAGGATAGCATGCAAGAACACTGTGTTTTTAAGTGTGACCCTTGCTGGATTGTCTTCCTTTACGTTTCTCCTGGTCTTGATGAGTATGACCTTACTATTGTCCGATTCTGGAATGACTTTGGCTTCTGACCTTGTCTGGCTTTTGTTTTTGTTGCTTGTAAAAAAAATAAAATCCCATCAGAACAGGGTTTCTTTCGCTGAACTGCCTTATATACCACCATGTACCTGTCCAAACCATGTCCTGCTACCGTTAATTATTGGATGTCTTTGACCTCCATTTATCTTCCAGCTCCATCTTTTGATGTCTTCTTGCCTGTCTTTTGATCAAGCCTATTTAATCTACTCATTGTTACATCTGAATAAGATGGTCTCTGGCAAGGCAAACTTGTGGCCTGGGAATTGTCCTCTACTAAACGTCATTTCTTCCCTTGAAGGGCTTTGGGGAAAGCCAGGTGCACCTTAAACTCTACTGCTGCACAAAACCTGTCGATGGCTAATGCCACCTGAAGCTGGATTCGATATGTCATGAATGAGGAGTGTCTTCAACATCTTTTAAGACTGCCCATAAAGTCCAAAATCCTTTTATTGGTGTTAATAGTCCTATAAAATACAACACACACATTTCAGGATATTGGTGCACCCCTTCTTTATGGAATTAATCATTTTTGTAAACCAGAAAAAAAAAAAACATTTAGGCTCCAGAAACGACCCCTGGGTGGCTGTATCTTATGGTGTGTTGCTGTGCCTACTCCGTGGGAAACACCAAAGAACTTCAATCACTCAAAAATCAGCTCTGGAACCTAAATGTTTTTTTTTTTAGAACAATTTTTAAATCCCTAAAGAGGGGGGGAGGCACTGATCTCCCAAAATATACTGGATGTTTTTATGTAGCACCCTCCTAGATACATTGCTAGAAAGGTTCAGGTAAGTTTAGTTCTTTAGCTCCTCTGTAGTCAGTGGAGTGGTGTTGATTGTTTTTGGCTGTTCTGGGTCCCATTGGCTGCAGGTTCGATTGCTATCCCCCTGCCTTTTTGGTAGATTTTAGAATGTAGTGGGTTGGAAGAGGCAGACCATTGGTGGTTTTAGCCAATCCCTGGAGGGAGGTTGCCCAGCCCAGCTGAGCAATGCCTAAATAATCTGGGGCCTTGGGCAGTGGGGTTCTTGTCCAGGAGGGAAAGTCCCCAGCCTGAAGATCTGCTGGGAAGTGTAGCATATGTTTGCAGAAGTTCATTGAGGTCCCAGCTTAGTGGGAGCTGGGGGGGGCCCATTTCTAAAAATTACTGGAGCCAAGTCATGAAATTTCACTGAGGATCTGGTCTAGGCCGTGTCTGGCTGATACTGGAAGGTGGCATCCAGTTATCTGGGGACATTGTAAGCATAGGCCTAAGTGCAGGATCATAGTGACTGCTTGCTGCTATCCCTTGAGCATATGCTCCAGTGCTGCTGGTTTGGGCCCTTTCCTTTTCTTTGGAGTTTTAGAGTTCCTTATTCCTCCCAATGTCTGCTAAGAGTGGACTATCTTAAGGTGAGTATACAAGGCAGAGGGTGTCCTTTGATTTTTTGCACTGTGTTCTGGAGTATCCCACAGCTCCCTCAACCCCATCCAAGTTCAGCTTGCATGAAAAGACATGCTAGGTCTGGTGATTGAGCTGTGAGATTGTCTCTGCTGCTGTGTGCCTGGTTGAGCCTACACCAGATTGGGAAGAAAACCTGGGACTAACTAGCAGGCCCATCAGGGGCTAGCTCTACATTTGAGTACGAACACCAATTAAACGATTTTGGATTTTGAACATGCAATCTCCCAACTCTTTGACATGCTCCTCATTTACCACACCAAGTACACTTTGCCGAAGAACCAGTACAACCAACTAGTTTCATGGTTTAGGTGAGCATCCCAGTTCCAACTACCGGACCCAATACACGCTAAACCTTTCAACCCTGGGTTCTAGGTGTTTGAAACTACCTTTAAGCAGTCTCAAGAGCTAGCGTTATACATCAAAGTCTTTTGGAGCTGGATGGCTGGAGTCCAGCTACTCTATTTCCTTAAGATGCTTCTCAGGACCTTTGTCTTCTTGATTCATCTGGTCTCTCTTCAAGTGCATTACAAAGGACTAGACTAGTCACAAACTGAGATTGTTTCAACTTAACAAGGATCCGGTGAGCTGAAACCTTTCTTCTACTTTCTGGCTGTGTGTTGGTGTGGGAACTCACATGAGAGGAGAGGTGAACACGGGTGAACTGTAATCTCTATGTACTCCCTCTCTACTTCCTCCACCAATGTCTTGTTCAATGTAAAGGCTTTGAGTCGCAGGCTGCTCTGCAGGGCATGCCTTTCCCTTCAGCTGCCAGCAATAATCAGGTATGTGTTTCTGACAGATGCCATCAGCGCATCTTTTTTAATGATTAAGTAGTATTTTCAAGGAATAGATTTCCTCTTCTGTTTCCAGCTGACTTGAGCTCTCTGGCAGACCTTCAAGGTTGCTGGGAACTTCACGTAGCTCTTTTATGTTGTTGTCACTATGTCAGTAGGTCTTTTTTGAGGAATAGATAGCGTGTTCAAGGACAGATTTGACATTTTTTTTTCAGCTTACATGGGTAATCCTCTGTTAGGCCTTAAAGGTTGTTCAGAACTGCATGGCTTCGGTGTGGCATTGTCATGGAAATTTTGTATTGTTGGTCGAACTTTAAATGTGTCATATATTCGTGTTATTCATATGTCTCTCGTGTGGCTTAATTAAAGCTCTGAAGGCTGCAATTGGGCCATGCGCATGTACAATGTATGTATTACAGTACTCAGCTTGGTAATGGATGAGATGGCAGATCTGCGCTTATAGACCGGCGTGTATACCACCACGGCATTCGATGCGAATGTCGCTGGCAGTAGACCGCGGGCCTGTATCCACATATCAGCAGCATAGTACCACATGGGCTTCATAACGCAAGGCGCCAAGCGGTGTGAACTCCACGTGTAGGCTTATGCATATCTTACAACCCATTACCAACTTGAAACTGTATCTTGGATGGATGTGTTTTAATAAAGATCGTATCGGGCCCATCCAGGTACAGACTGGTGTTTAGCTTAGGGAATACTTGTACAAAGGATTTGCATGCCAATGGGAGCTAGTAGGACAGGAAATATGACCTCAGATGGCTCATGGGGGGGAAGGGGAGGAAGTCTGCTGACCTCAGAAGGCTCATGGGGGAGGACCAGTGATAGATAATAGGAAAGGCTATGCTCCAATCGGAATGTACATCCTGTGTATAGGCACTCCCCATTGCATTGTTCGGTGGGAGGGGATTGACTTTATTCATGTGGGGGGCATGTGTGTATTTTTAATAAAACCAGGGGCTGAGTCTGAAACCAGCCCTTATGTGAATTCAACCATCATCCTGAGAGTGTCGTTTGATCATTCTAGGGTAACGGAGCTCCATCATCCCCACATTTCAACAGAAGCTAAAAGTAGTTGGATGGGCAGGAATCGTGTAGTTTAGCTACAGTCGTGGTAAGCGAGATTCACACAGCTTTATGGGGGATTTCTGCGCATCCAACTGCGAGTACTCACGGTAAGGAGAAATTCGTTAAAGCGAATTTCCAAGACAGCATTAATGCATTGTGTCATTTTGTTGGTTCAGCTTCAGATGGAGGATGAAAAAACTTCCAATAACTTTAGCATAATCAATGTCATCTTCAGGGCTTTTTTTGCCCACTTCTTCAAAAAGTGTTAAAAATGATCTTTACTTCCAGGTGTATTTCCAACAAAACAGCTTAGCTTCAGCCTGATGATTAGATTGGTATCATGTCTGACAACACTTTCCTACCCATAACTCCACCACCCTCTGCAACATGTGCTCACTGTTTTTAATGACCTCCCAGTCTTGATGTAAGAGATAGTGGACATACAGTTTAGGTGGCTCCCACTATAAAAGCAGCCCGAAGCCAGCAACTCTGAAACAGTCTCTTCAAGGGTTAAGCAACAATAGTTTCTAGGATCTCCCATTCTCTCAGGCCTCTACTAACTGTATCCCTGTGTACATGGGTGCCTCCTTCCAGTACCAGCTAGACCAGGGGTGGGCAAACTTTTTGACTTGAGGGCTGTAATGGGTTCATATATTGGACCCGGGGGCCGGACCAAGAGTAGATGAATGATGTGTATGTGTCATCCATAGTAAGTATAGTAATATTCCCCATAGTAAGCATAGTAATTAATCCCCCATAGTAAGCATAGTAATTCATCCCCCATATAGTAATTCATCCCCCATAGTAATTCATCCCCCATATAGTAATTCATCCCCCATAGTAATTCATCCCCCATATAGTAATTCATCCCCCATATAGTAATTCATCCCCCATATAGTAATTCATCCCCCCATATAGTAATTCATCCCCCATAGTAATTCATCCCCCATATAGTAATTCATCCCCCATAGTAATTCATCCCCCATATAGTAATTCATCCCCCATATAGTAATTCATCCCCCATATAGTAATTCATCCCCCAGAGTAATTCATCCCCCCTATAGTAATTCATCCCCCATATAGTAATTCATCCCCCATAGTAATTCATCCCCCATAGTAATTCATCCCCCATATAGTAATTCATCCCCCATAGTAATTCATCCCCCATATAGTAATTCATCCCCCATAATAATTCATCCCCCATATAGTAATTCATCCCCCAGAGTAATTCATCCCCCATATAGTAATTCATCCCCCATATAGTAATTCATCCCCCATAGTAATTCATCCCCCATATAGTAATTCATCCCCCATATAGTAATTCATCCCCCCTATAGTAATTCATCCCCCCTATAGTAATTCATTCCCCATATTAATTCATCCCCCATATTAAGTCCCCCCTGTGTCAATTCACTTACCTTTGCTCCGCGCGTTCCTCTCGCCGTGTTCCCGCGCCGTTACGGTCTTCAGGGCGGACTGTGAGAGGAGCCTAGCTCCCCTCCCCTCACGTTTGTCACGCTGCCCCGCCTACACACATCCTGACAGCCACATCCGCGGGCCAGATTAAAAGGTCCGCCGGGCCGTAGTTTGCCCATTGCTGGGCTAGACCTTGTACCGTGAGCCTCCAGGACAGATCCTCAGCGGACTTTCTCAAAATTGTTCTCATACGCTTAGAGATAGCCCTTCCAGCTCTCCTTGACCTGAGACCTCGACGAAACACCTGCAGCCTTCAGCTAACTTGCCCAGAAGGGCGGGTCTTCTCCTCCAGGACGAGGACCCTGCTATTCCAGGCCTCATACTATTTATACACACCTGATTCTTCTAGCTCACTGTATTCTAGAAAAGTGGTGTCACGTACCTGGTGATGGAGGCCAATAGAGAGAGGGCTTCCCTTGCGGCTATGTTCCGGACTCCCCTGAGAGTGGGACAGCAGGAGTCAGGCCCAAAGTGGCACAAGTCGCCTGTAGGAGTGCTGGTTGGTGGTTCACTCACAAGCACATCTGGTGCACGGAGATAGGTCTGCAGACAGGGGGGTGCCTGTGCGTGGTATGCAAGCCCTTCCAAGATGTAGAGATTTACTGGGTAGTCGGTTCAAGCCAAGGTCAGGTACCAGGTGGGAATTGGAGCAGACGTGGTCAGACGGATAGCCGAGGTCATACACAGAAGAGCGAGAGCGTATCCGTAAGCCAAGCCGAGGTCAGATCAGGGGTAAATCAGAGTAGACAGGTCTAGGAGCAAGCCGAGTCGGTATCAGGACATCACAGGTCACAATCACAGGTAAAAGAAACAAAGCACGGGGAGCTAGAGATAATCCAGCAACTTGAAGTGATGAGCCTCCTTATAAAGGCCGTCTGGCACTAAACTGAGGCTGATGCGTGTTTCTGCGGCCATGCATGGTACTGGCAGAAATGCCAGATCTTCCAGAACTGCCGTGGACAGGACCCTAACAAGTGATCTCCAAATTTTGACCTTTATCTGGCCCTTGGTTACTATTGCCACCCAATAACACCAATGACAGGGCACTATTCCTCCCCCCCAACAACTGACATCAACGATGGAGCACTATTTCTGCAGGTGACACAAAGGATGGGCACTCTTCCTCCTACTGACACCAATAATGGGGCACTATTCTTCCCACTGACACCAACGATGGGGCATTATTCCTGCAACTGACAGCAACAATGAGATATTATTCCTTCCACTGACACCAACAATGGGGCACTATTTTTTACAATGACGCCAATGATGGGGTACTACTCCTACAACACCAACAATGGGACACTATTTCGCCCACTGATACCAAAAATGGGACATTGATGCCAGAACATTTTCTGCTCCCGCTGGCCACACTCCGGCCCCCCCAAACTCTGAAGTACAGTAAACCTGGCCCTCTGTTTGGAACGTTTGGAGACCCCTGTCCTAGAACCTACTAGGAAACAGGCGGAAGTAGTTGAGCCTGCAACCAGCAGGACCCAGAACAACCAAAAGCAATCAAACTCTGCTCCACTGGCTACAGAATATACAGGTAAAACATAGATGAGGCATGGTTTGCCATAGGAAGGATGGTTTGCCATAGGAAGGATGGTTTGCCATAGAAAGGATGGTTCATGAGAGTATTAGTAAAGAGTAATTGTTAAAAAACCAAGCTTGTGAATTTGCTGAGAAGAAGGTGACCCATAAGGTTACATAAATAAAAATATAAGGTGTGATAGCCGGTGAGAACATAAGTCGCAGGCGTGGAGGAGAATCCAATTTCCCGCCAAAAAGGTTTTATATTTCCAAAGAGACATAAGAGGAAATAAACGAGCAAGAGAAGGAAGTAAAGAGGAAATCATTTATTTTTAATGCATACTGTATATGGTTTTGATGCATCCCTGCTCTTCGGCAGGTGAATGTATACAGTTTTTAAATTTTTTTATTGAACTTTAATTCGTCTGTCTCAAAACTGTTGTGCAATTGTTTATGCATTAAAAATAAATTCTTGAGCAAGAAAATTTGATGTGTAGTAATTCTCTTGGATTGATCTACAGTTGTGTTCAAAATACTAGCAGTCAGACATCCCTAACCGGATCAATCACTGTTTTTGGTAACAAAAAAGACACAAGGCAAAATTATATTTCTACATGGCAAATAATATTTACTAGCAGGTGTAGTAGAGTAATAGAAATCCAACAGACCCAACAGTCATGACATGCATGCTGCTGATTCTGTGTCATTGAATCACTCATTGAAAGGGGCGTGTTCAAAATAATAGCAGTGTGGAGTTCTATTAGTGAGGTCATTCATTCTTTGAGAAACAGGTGGCAATTATTGCCCTTATTTAAGGCAGGAAGGCAGCAAATGTTGGACATGCTGGTTACAGTGCATTTCTCTCTGAAATTCTGAGGAAAATGGGTGGTTCCAGACATTGTTCAGAAGAACAGCGTACCTTGATTAAAAAGTTGATTGGAGAGGGGAAAACATATAAAGAAGTGCAGAAAATGATAGGCTGCTCAGCTAAAATGATCGCAAATGCTTTAAAATGGCAACCAAAACCTGAAAGACGTGGAAGAAAGCGAAAAACTACCATTCAAATGGATAGAAGAATAGCCAAAATGGCGCGGACTCAGCCAACAATCAGCTCCAGGAAGATGAAAAGAAGGTGTGACGTTCCCTGTGAGGACTGTTACAATTAGAAGACGCCTATGTGAAGCCAAGCTATCTGCAAGAAGCCCCCGCAAAGTCCCACTGTTGGGGAAAAGACGTGCTGCTGAAGAGGTTACAATCTGCCAAAGAGCACATTGACTGGCCTAAAGAGAAATGGCGCAACATTTTGTGGACTGATGGAAGTAAGATTGTTCTTTTTGGGTCTAGTGGGCGGAGACAGTTTGTCAGACGACCCCCAAACACTGAATTCAAGCCACAGTACACTGTGAAGACAGTGAAGCATGGTGGTGCAAGCATCATGATATGGGGATGTTTCTCATACTACGGTGTTGGGCCTATTTATCGCATACCAGGGATCATGGATCAGTTTGAATACATCAGAATACTTGAAGAGGTCATGCTGCCTTATGCTGAAGAGGAAATGCCCTTGAAATGGGTGTTCCAACAAGACAACGACCCCAAACACACCAGTAAACGTGCAACATCTTGGTTCCAGACCAACAAGATGGACATTATGGAGTGGCCAGCCCAATCCCCGGATCTTAATCCAATAGAAAACTTGTGGGGTGACATCAAAAATGCAGTTTCTGAGGCAAAACCAAGAAATAGAGAAGAACTGTGGAATGTGGTCCAATCATCCTGGGCTGGAATACCTGATCACAGGGGCCAGAAGTTGGGTGACTCCATGCAACACAGATGTACAGCAGTTCTCAGAAACAGTGCGACTACAACCAAATATTCATGAAGTCATTCAAAGGAAAGCAAAATCTTCAAACATTTCTCAGTTTATATAGTGAATGTTTGAGTTTGTAAAGAAGAATACAAACACTGCGATTTTTTTTTGAACCGTCTAATATTCACTTTTCTCCCATTTTTTTAGAGGAACAACACAAATTTGATGTATTTTTCTTCATGTTGTGATTTGGAATAGAATGTGTCGTGTTCCCAATGCATTTGTGTGGATGGAAATAAAAGCTATTAGAAGGATTTTCAGCTTTATTCACTTTTTTCAACACACTGCTATTATTTTGAACACAACTGTACATAGAATTATTCAAAGTCGTACAGAATGGTATTGTGTGGGAATATGTGGTCACAAACCGGCTTTCATCTGAGCCGATGGTCCAAGGTTATATGGAAAATCTGTCTGTAAAATAAACCAACGAGATACAAAAGGAAAATTGCATCAGTTGAACCACTGTGTGCTATGTATGCCTCGCGGGGATGGGGTTTAAGTTCATGGCGGCACAGAGTATACCACAAACTTTGACTGTTTGTAGAGTGGGTGCACTAAATGGATGGTTCGCCCACCTGCTGAAAAGGACCTTCAGCTGCTGACAGCAATAAACATCTGACTGCCCTGGGTCTAACCCTTCTCCAATGTATCCGAAACTGAAAAAAATTACCTTTACGTATACTTAAGTGATATATTCCTGCACTGTCAAGCATGCTGTTTTTTTATATTTTTGTTCCATGTCGGCAGTTTAACCACTTGACTTCCAGAAAGTTTTACCCCTTTCATGATCAGGGCATTTTTTTTTTGCTATTCAGCACTGTACTACTTTAACTGGCAACTGCGCGGTCATGCAGCACTGTGCCCAAATGCAATTTATATCATTATTTCCACACAAATAAAGCTTTCTTTTGGTGGTATTTGATCACTGTAGCAATCGTACCCAAAGAGATGGACGCGGTTCAACCATTTTGCTCCAACCTCCATCTTGGCAAAGGATCATCCATCTTGTAGAAATATATCTTTCCTCATCCCATTAAGTGATTCAAAGGAAATCAAAATCTTCAAACATTTCTCAGGTTATATAGTGAATGTTTGAGTTTGTAAAAAAGAATACAAACACTGCGATTTTATTGAACCGTCTAATATTCACTTTTCTTCCATTTTTTTAGAGGAACAACACAAATTTGATGTATTTTTCTTCATGTTGTGATTTGGAATAGAATGTGTCGTGTTCCCAATGTATTTGTGTGGATGGAAATAAAAGCTATTAGAAGGATTTTGAGCTTTATTCACTTTTTTCAACACACTGCTATTATTTTGAACACAACTGTATATGTATACCTTATTTCGGGAACTGTGTTTATGCTGTAGAGGACTCCAGGGAAGGGTCCTGGATGGTAAGTATATCTCCCCATGGTACAGGTTTTGAGCCCTTTTAAGGGTCACTATGAGGTTAACAGACCACTAAGAGTATTTTTAGGAGGTTCCAGCAATTTAACCTCTTGCCGACCGCGCATAGCCGAATGACGGCTTCACCGCGGCCGGCCAGTTCTGGGTGGACGTCATATGACGTCCTCCCAGAACGCCTGGGGCGCGCACCCGGCGATCTCCGTGATCGCTGTGTCCTACGGACACAGCTGATCACGTGATGTGGTAAAAGGCCAACCACAGCGGCCTTTTACCACGTGATCAGCGGTGTCCAATGACACGCTGATCACAGGGAAATGCAAGTGCCGGTTCTCGGCTGCACTTTCCTCACGCTGTCAGATCGTGAGGAAAGTACTGCCGAGAACCGGCAGTTGTCAGAGCGGGGATCGGCACCGATCATCAGGCCACTGATGATCGGTGCCCAGCAGTGACACCCGCAAGTTCTGCCCAGCAGTGCGCCCCACTAGCTCCGCCCACCCGTGCCCAGCAGTGCACCCACCTGTGCCCAGCAGTGCCCCCACCTGTGCCCAGCAGTGCACCCACCTGTGCCACTCTGCAGTGCCACCTACCTGTGCCCAGAAGTGTCACCTACATGTGCCCAGCAGTGCCACCCACCTGTGCCCACCCACCTGTGCCCACCAGTGCCACCCACCTGTGCCCACCAGTGCCACCCACCTGTGCCCACCCACCAGTGCTGCCCCACCAGTGCCACCCACCAGTGCAGCCCAGCAGTGCTGCCAGTCAGTGCCACCAGTCAGTGCCCAGGGGTTGTGCCAGTCAGTGCCGCCAGTCAGTGCCCAGCAGTGATGCCAGTCAGTGCCGTCTATCAGTACCCATAATCAGTGTCACCTATGCCGCCTATCAGTGCCGCCTATCCGTGACCCCTAATTAGTGCTGCCTATCAGTGCCGCCTATCCGTGCCACCTCATTAGTACTGCCTATCAGTGCCCTTTAGTGCTGCCTATCAGTGCCCATCAGTGCCGCCTATCAGTGCCCATCAGTGCTGCCTCATCAACGCACATCAGTGAAAGAGAAAAAATACCTGTTTGAAAAATTTTATAAAAGAAACAAACTTTTTTTTTTTTTTTTAAATTTTTTGCAATTTTTATTTATAGCGCAAAAAGTAAAGCGCCCAGTGACGATTAAATACCACCAAAAGAAAGCTCTATTTGTGAGAAAAAAATGATCAAAATTTCATATGGGTACAATGTTGCATGACCGCGCAATTGTCAATCAAAATGCGGCAGCGCTGAAAGCTGAAAATTGGCCTGGTAAGAAAATCTGGCAAACCATGCCTTTGGGAATACTAGTGTGTCTTGGATGGTCTCTTGTCTGGTAGACAGGACTTTGAAGACCAACAGTGTCCTTAAGCTGGCCAATACAGTTCATGGCTTGGATTTCACAGGAATCAAGCAAAGGTTTGAGCCATGGGTGGCCCTGCCAACACCACCTGCGAGCCACAAGATATTTGTTCAATCGTGTTTAGCGTGGACGGGGGAATCCATGGATTTCATTAGCTGTTTGCTTATTGTAACCCTAACCCCCCCTCTTAATATTACAGTATATTATCTCTTCTTGTGTTGTTTTTTTTTTCCCTCTAAACTGACAGTATTTTCAGTTAATAGATGCTCTGAATTTTGTGTACCTCTCTGCTCAGTCTCCAAAGTTGAGTTTTCAGAGCCATTGACACCTCCCACCAAAGGGACTCTCAGGGTCTATGTTTCATTGTCTGCATTTCTGCTTGGTTGATCATCCTGAACATCTGGAAGGCTGTATTTGCTGGGTACCTGTCACACCCTGTTAACAATTTGTGGGGTTTTTTTTTTGGTTTTTTTTGCTCTTTTTTTTTCATGTCCAGCATCCTTACTTCACCCAAGATTTTTGTTTGATGTCTGTTTAGATCAATATGGAGTGAAACGTGCGTGGGAACTCAATAGGGACATTTGCTTGTTCTTATTTTTGCCAGACAAACAAAGAAAGAACAAAATAAATCTATAACCAGTCCAAGGGCATTGCTTGTTACCTAAAAGACACTTTATGTGAGCACTAGACCATTACACCTACCTGTCTGGCCAAAAATACATGAACGCCCCTCTGACTCTGCATTCACACTTTTGGAGTTCGAAATTCCAAGCTCAAGGATGCTCAAAAAGCAAAATCCCATTTGTTTATGTGCCCCGTTCACATCTAAGCTTGAGTCGGGGCCAGTGAAATGAATGGGATTTTATTTGTCAAGCATCGTCGAGCCTACAAAATGCTCAGGTGTGAATGCAGCCTGTTGATTTCAGACATTTTTAGAGAGGGGCACTGCTAATGCTACAGCTTGCAAAAACCTTGTAAACAATGGTGTGCTTCCAACCTTGTGGCAACAGTTTGGAGAAGGCCCTTTTCTGTTCCAGCATGATTGAGTTTGACCAGTTTGCTGTGGAGGAACTTGAGTGGCCTGTAGGTCTCAACCCTACTGAACATTTTTGGAATGAATTGGAACTGTCAGGAATGGACTTGCCAATAATGGTGGGACTCACCTGCCTTGTGGGCCGCAGTACCAGGGCTGGCCAGCGGGTGCTCTCAGCAATCAGAGACTCAACCCTGCAGTCAGCCAAACACCTGAAGCTGATTACGGAGGTGTATTTAAGGGATGGCCAGACCTGCAGTCTGTGCCTTGGTGTGTGTTTTTCCTTGGGCCCCTGTATCTTGTTACCTGCATTCCTGTTCCTGCCTGACTGACTTGTTGCCGACCCTGCTTGATCCTGACCTCTGCTGACTTCTCCTGTTTGATCCCTGGCTTGTGACCTTGACCATTCTCTGCCTGACCCCCTGTACCTACCTGCCCGTTAGTTGCTGTACCCGGCTCGTGACCTGACTACTCTCTGCCTGCTCCTCCTGTTCCTACCTGCCCGATTGTTATTGACCCGGCCTGCCTGACTACGCTTGCATTGTATGTATTGTTATCTGTGGGTGGTTTGGTTTGGTTCGTTTGCACTGTGTTTATGTTTTAGTATTGCACTGCGTTTTGTATTGTTAGTATTAATAAATTATATTGTTTATAACATATCTGAAGCCTGCGTTTCCCTGCGTCAGTTCACATACCTCTGGTCATACCCGGAGCCCTGACAGGAACACCCCTGGTGAGCCAAATCTTCTTATCCAACATCAGTTCCTGACCTCAGAGATGGGCACAAATTCCTGAAAACACACTCCAAAATCTTGTGGAAAGCCTTCCCAGACAAGTGTAGGCTTTTATAGCTGCAAATGGGAAGCCATCACTGCGTTGTGTATTTATGCCAATGGTTTTGAAATAGGATGTCCCATGAGCTCACATACGATGTCCAGCAAGCTCACATAGGGATGTCCAACAAGGTCTTATGGGTGTGATGGTTAGGTGCCTAGAATCCTGTGACTTATATGGTACATTAAAACTTTGTGGGGCCTTATACCATGGCAAAATGTTGGTGAAGCATTTTCTTATTTCCTATTTTCCTATTTCTCTTATGGTTTTTCTGCCTTCATTTCCCTTTAGTCTATTTTCCCTTTTCTGTTTCTGTACTTTAAGAATAAGTTCTCGGGCCCTTTCCTGGCAGCAATCCCAAGTCAATGAACCCAGACTCACAAATGCCCCCCCCCATAAGTTGCATATGCTGCTGTGGTTCCCACCAAACCTTATTCTATGGAGCCGCATAGATATAAGCCTTTCATTGTTCCTTTACAGGCCCTCTATGGTTTAGAGCTAGGTCTAATATAAGGTACTCCACTGAAAACAACTAAAGTGTATATAACGCCAAACCTTTTTGTAGCTTTGGATAGAGTAGGGAAGGATTAGAACCTTTATCAGGTTTTTATTGCTGTCTGTGTCCCTGCGTGGGAGATTTCCCCATTCTGTATGTCCTGGTGATCATTGTCACTGGTACAAAAAGTAATAGGAAATCCATTGTTGTTCTCAAAACAAGAGCTGAGGGAAAATCTTCCAATAATAGAGCTTTTTCTGGTGACAACTTTTTTTTTTTGTAGTGATCTCATGCTTCCTGATGTGTCCCTGGGATAAGAAGTAAAGAGAAATCTCCCAGACAGGACACAGCAAAAACTCAACCTGGTAGCCATAACTTAATCTATTCGCAAACTAAAAATAAAAGGTTTGGGTTTTACATACACTTTAACTGACCTCATAACTGATCTGATCTACTAACTGTAATTTTATAAATATGATGGCATGACTACAATTCAAAATTAAATACTGTCAATCATGATTGCCAATAAAAGGCATGAACCAAAGTTTAGCAAGACTGATGTGTTTGTGTAGAGGTCCATTCTTGGGGTCATGGCACAATTACCTCAAAGGAGACCCAAGGCGTTCAGTAGAAGTACTGGGGTTATTGGGCGAAGCACTGGAGCAGTCAGTAAAAGACCCAGAGCCCTTGGTAGGAGACCAAGAATGCTCAATGCAAGACCTGGGGCACTCAGTAGGAGCCCCGGGGAACTAACTAGAAGACTTGGGATTTTCAGGTGAAGCCCTTGGGCAAATGGTAAAAATCCCTGGGCAGTAAGTAGAAGACCTGAAGCACTCAGTAGGAGACCCAATATTCTCAATAGAAGACCTGGGGCACTAAGTAAAAGATCCAGGGCACCAAGTAGAAGACCCGGCATAGTCAGGGAAAGCCCTACAGCTGAGTCTCCTTGGTCTTCTTCTTACTGCTCCAGGTCTTCTACTGACTGCTTCACATCTTCTAATAACACCCCTAGGGGTCCCCTACTGAGTACCCCACGTCTACTGTATAATAATAATAATAATAGTCAGGGAAAGCCCTACAGCAATTGGTATCAGATATGGAGCAGTCAGTAGAAGACCCAGGGCACCTACTAAGAGACCCGGGAGACTCAGAAGACGTTGGGTACTCAGTAGGGGACCCCTAGGGGTGTTATGAGAAGATGTGAAGCAGTCAGTAGAAGACCTGGAGCAGTAAGAAGAAGAAGATCAAGGAGACTCAGTACAAGATTTGAGACACTCCGTAGGAGATCAAAGACTCTCAATAAAAGGGGCTCTCAGTACTCAAGTTATGGCAACAGTTATTTCAGAGGAGAACAAAGTACTCAAAAGGGGATTCAAGGCATTCAGTAGGAGACCCAGGGCACTCAGTAGAAGACCCGGGGCAAGTTTCTTGTGTGACAGGGATTACGTAAAACCTCTGACATATTAAAGGCGTGGGAAGATTTAAAATTAACATTGTGAAGGTGATGGAGACACCATCATTTCAAATCTGTCTGTAGTGCGCCGCGCTGTGCCAGCAGCAATCACTACTAGGTCATTCTAGTCTTTAATATTTTCATAAACCTTTCCTAGAAGAGGAAAGCAGAAGTCAAAACTAAAGAAAAATAACCTATTATGGGTTAGTGGTTCTGGAGAGATCTCTGTCTACAGCAGTGATTCTCAACCTTCCCAATGCCGCGACCCTTTAATACAGTTCCTCATGTTGTGGTGACCCCCAACCATAAAATTATTTACCCAGTAATTATAATTCATGAAGGGTCATTTTACCTCCAATACTGCTACTTTTAACACAGTAGCTGCTTTTAACAGAGTAGCTGCTTTCAACACAGCAGCTGCTTTCTACACAGTAGCTGCTCTTTACACATCGGAAATATTAGTTTTCCAATGGTCTTAGGCGACCCCTGTGAAAGGGTCGTTCGACGCCCAAAGGGGTCGCGACCCACAGGTTGAGAACCACTGGTCCACAGCATGATTTGGCTGATTTTATAAAACCGTTCATTGTGTTAAATCAATGCAGTCAGTATCTGAAGAAACTTTTGATCCTGATAGATCGAAAAAAAAATCATAAGGTTTGTGAACTGTTCTTCAAACACACCAGGTCAAAAATATTACAAGCCCCCTGCTGTTTAATAAAAATCCCCGTTCCTTTCCCTTTTCTTTATACTTACCAAAGAGATATCACTCCCAAAAGGGTTTTTCCTTGTGTTTCAGTATATGTTTAAATCCCAACTTCAGAATTTATTTGTATTTTAAAAAGCAATAGCCCAAGCTTTTTCAAGATTAAAAATGTAGATTTCTCTGCATTGTCCCCCAAAGACTTGCTCGCGGTTTCAGTTGTCCATTGCTGGTTTTATGCCAGGTTGAATAACGCCCAGCATCATGCAACCAACTTCTTGTGAGCTCAGGTTGTCAAGGACCCGCCCCCTGGGAGTTTGCAATCAGGCCTACCTGGACTTATAGAATAATGCTTTTCAAGGGCGTCTTAATAGCACTGTGGGCCCCTGAGCAAAGTAATGCACTTGGGGCCCCTACCAGCCTGCCCCATTTTATGCACCTACACTCAAGAATTAAAGTATAAATAGTTGATAGAACTAAACATATATTTATTAGTACTTTTCAATAAAATTGATTGAAAAAAATAAAAAAACATGCCATCAATCAAAGACTAGTCAACACAAAGGGCACAGCACGGGGGGCGAGTTGCAGCATGGCACAGTACAGCGGAACTCCTGGGATCAGGTGGGCACAGTACAGGTTCTGGAACACTGCTTGGGCCATCCTGGGACAGCTTGGCATAAACCATGACTGTCCCTGCAAATCCAGGACAGTTGAAAAGTATGTTGTAATGTAAGATTATCATGGGGCCCCCATGCACCTGGGGCCCCTGGAAAGTGCCCAGGGCTGCCAATGCATTAAGACAGCCCTGATGCCTTCCCACCACCCAGAGGATAAAGCGAACTCACGCCATCAAGCCCAACTGAATTTTAAGTTTAGATCAACTGAATACATTTCAGGTAAACTGTTACAAACGTTATGTAAAATCTCACAGTTGAGTTTCTTTAGAAAGTAGCCACAGCCAACAGAGTAGAAAAACCCACCCCCTGCCAGCATGCTGCAAAGAAAGAGTTTGTGTGTAAGCAGTGATCTCTCTGCAGAAGTTTGACACATCCTCCTAAAGCTCTCCAATCAGCAAATCTCATGTTGCCTGCTGATTGGAGAGCTACAGGTCTGACTTGGCAGTGGGCACACCAGACCTCTGCAGAGAGACCACTGCTTCCACCTAGAGAGCAAGGGTCCAGTGTGTAGCTAATTTGAAATGATAGTTTAGATGGGCTTTAAGTAAGGGAACTTTGGTGGCATGTGTGTGTGGGGGGGGGTGGGGGTGGATGTGCAGCAAAGCTGGGGTGGAGCCTTAAAACTGGCTGTATTTATACGACAGACATTAAGGGAATATGAATTTTGCAAAATACTTGACCATTATGGCAAGTGCCCCTGAGGACCCGCAGAGGCTCAATTGTGCTTTAAAGAGGAAATTTACTACCTTTATGCTGTTTATCCACATACACCGTGTTCCAAATTATTATGCAAATGCTATTTTTCTCATTTCCCTGAATAATTGATGTAAATAACAGTCGGCATAATTCTCAGGTTACAACTATAAGAGTACAATTCACATTTTATTGAACAAACCTCCTAATGATAACAGGATTTTTGTTCCAAATGATTCCGCACCGGAAGTTTCAAAACACTTTATAGGTTGTAAAGAACTGAAAATTGTCATTTGTTGTGTTTGCAGCATATTTACTGAAATCAAAAGCTATTTCAATCAAACTTTTAACATTTTAACTTTTTAAACATTTGAACCGGTCACGTTACATTGTAACATAGGACCCCTTATTTGATAGCAGATCACAAGTCTGGCATCCATTGAACTTGGGAGTTTTTGGACAGTTTCTGCTTGAATTTGTTTGCAAGATGTCAGAATAGCTTCCCAGAGCTGCTGTTTGGATGTAAACTGCCTCCCACCCTTATAGGTCTTTTGCTTGAGGATGCTCCAAAGGTTCTCAATAGGATTGAGGTCAGGGGAGGATGGAGGCCACACCATGCCTTCCTCCCCTTTTATCCCCATAACAGCCATTGGTGCAGAGGTATTCTTTGCAGCATGAGATGGTGCATTGTCATGCATGAAGATGATTTTATTACGGAAAGCATAGTTCTTCCTTCTGTACCAGGGAATAAAGTGGTCAGTCATAAACTCCATATACTTTGCAGAGGTCATCTTTACACCTTCGGGGACCCTAAAGGGGCCAACTAGCTCTGTTCCCATGATTCCGGCCCAAAACATGACTCCATCACCGCCTTGCTGACGTCGCAGCCTTTTTGGAACAGGGTGGCCGTCCACCAACCATCCACTACTCCATCCATCTGGACCATCCAGGGTTGCACGGCACTCATCAGTGAACAGGACTGTTTTAAAATTAGTCTTCATGTATTTTTCTGCCCAATGCAGCCGTTTCTGCTTGTGAGCATTGGTTAGCGGTGGCCGAATAGAAGGTTTATAAGACAGTTGCAAGACTCTGGAGGACTCTACACCTTGATGTCCGTGGGACTCCAGAGGCACCAGCAGCTTCAAATATCTATTTGCTGCTATGTAATGGTATTTTAGCAGCTGCTCTCTTGATCCGATGCATGGATCTGGCAGAAATCTTCCTCAATGTGCCTTTATCTGCACCAACCCGTCTGTGCTCTGAATCAGCCACAAATCTCTTCATAGTGCGATGATCACGCTTAAGTTTTCGTGAAATATCGAATGTTTTCATCCCTCGTCCAAGGCATCGAACTATTTCACTCTTTTCGGCAGCAGAGAGATCCTTTTTCTTCCCCATATTGCTTGAAAATGGTGCTCTGCTTAATAATGTGGAACATCCTCCTTTAGTAGTTTTTCCTTCAATTGGGCTCACCGGCCAATCTAATTATCACAGGTGTCCGAGATTGTTTTCAGCGATCAAAAGAGCCCTGACACACAATGCCATCCATGAGTTACACTGAAAAACAAAATATTTCATCTTTGTGACACTTAAATAGAATTTGCATAATAATTTGGAACAGGGTGTAAAGTATGTGATCCAGCCCAGCGTTCCAGCGGTATTCTTTACTGATCCACCACTCTGCTGCTTTAAACCCGGTCCTGTGCTGCCTTCTTTCTCCGACACCATTGGGAGCCAGCTATCTCTTCCTGGTTCTTGCCAATGGCCCTTTGATGCTGTAATGCACCAAGGCCTCTTTATGGGGCACCTAGGGGATGGACATGCTTCAAACCGGCAACTTGCAGAAGTCCTATGTTAAGGCCCGTTAACACAAGTGTGTTGCATTAGGCAGCTCTTTAATGTTGAAGCACATACCCCAATTTTGCCCCATAGTGCACCAGTGTTCCACACTTGAACTGTGGTGCACTACAATGCATAGTGTAGTGCGGTGTACTGCCTAGGTGAGTTACTGTAGGGTGCCAGTTAAAATATTGGCACCGCAGCGCACTGCAGGTGTCCTGGTGCAAAAATCCAGTAAAAACACACTTCGGTGTGAATGGACCCTTACACCAGATTTTTTAGGGCACACGGCCATAGGAAAACCAAAACTAGCACTCAGGATCTTGCCAGCAGAAGATGGATGTAGTAAGGTCCTGCGTAAAAAGATGCTCTGCTTGCTGTACGCATTTAACGTTTCATCAACATTTACATGCGCACAGCGTTTTAGCATAGGTGGCCCTGTTGCTAGGAGGCAGGCAGTTTCTCAATAAAGCCTCTTATTTGCCTTCAGTTGCTATGTTGCAGGAGGGTTCTCAATGAAGCCACCGAGTGTCCTTCAGTTTTTATGATGATTCAGGTGGCATCGCAAGGAAGCTGCCTAGCTTCCTTCAGGTGCTAGGATAAAGGTGGCTGCCTAATGAAGCCACCTAGTGATCTTTGGTTGCTAGGATGCAGGCAGCTTCCTAATGAAGCCACTTAGTTTTCCTAGGCCACAGGCCACTTCTCAATGAAGCCACCGAGTGTCCTTCAGTTTCTGTGATTCAGGTGGCATCGCAAGGAAGCTGCCTAGCTTCCTTCAGGTGCTAGGATAAAGGTGGCTGCCTAATGAAGCCACCTAGTGTTCTTTGGTTGCTAGGATGCAGGCAGCTTCCTAATGAAGCCACTTAGTGTCCTAGGCCACAGGCACTTCTCAATGAAGCCACCGAGTGTCCTTCAGTTTCTGTGATTCAGGTGGCATCGCAAGGAAGCTGCCTAGCTTCCTTCAGGTGCTAGGATAAAGGTGGCTGCCTAATGAAGCCACCTAGTGTTCTTTGGTTGCTAGGATGCAGGCAGCTTCCTAATGAAGCCACTTAGTGTCCTGTGCCACAGGACACTTCTCAATGAAGCCACTGTGTGTCCTTCAGTTTCTATGATTCAGGTGGCATCGCAAGGAAGCTGCCTAGCATCCTTCAGGTGCTAGGATAAAGGTGGCTGCCTAATGAAGCCACCTAGTGTTCTTTGGTGCTAGGATGCAGGCAGCTTCCTAATGAAGCCACTTAGTGTCCTAGGCCACAGGACACTTCTCAATGAAGCCACTGTGTGTCCTTCAGTTTCTATGATTCAGGTGGCATCGCAAGGAAGCTGCCTAGCATCCTTCAGGTGCTAGGATAAAGGTGGCTGCCTAATGAAGCCACCCAGTGTTCTTTGGTTGCTAGGATGCAGGCAGCTTCCTAATGAAGCCACTTAGTGTCCTGTGCCACAGGACACTTCTCAATGAAGCCACTGTGTGTCCTTCAGTTTCTATGATTCAGGTGGCATCGCAAGGAAGCTGCCTAGAATCCTTCAGGTGCTAGGGTAAAGGTGGCTGCCTAATGAAGCCACCTAGTCTTCTTTGGTTGCTAGGATGCAGGCAGCTTCCTAATGAAGCCACTTAGTGTCCT
Source organism: Staurois parvus (assembly GCA_951230385.1). NCBI lineage: Eukaryota > Metazoa > Chordata > Amphibia > Anura > Ranidae > Staurois > Staurois parvus. Next base: position 282,351 of record CATNWA010000021.1, read on the forward strand.
AGGCCACAGGACACTTCTCAATGAAGCCACCAAGTGTCCTCCAGTTTCTATAATTCAGGTGGCATCGCAAGGAAGCTGCCTAGCATCCTTCAGGTGCTAGGACAAAGGTGGCTGCTTAATGAAGCCACCTAGTGTTCCTTGGTTGCTAGGATGCAGGCAGCTTCCTAATGAAGCCACTTAGATTCCTAGACCACAGGACACTTCACAATGAAGATACCTGGCACCCTTCTGTTGCTAGGACACAGACGGCTTCTCAAGGAAGCTGGAAGCTCTCTTCAGTTGCAAGGATGCAGGTGGTTTTTCATTGAAGCCACCTAACAACCTTTAGTCGCAGTTCCTAGGATTCAAGGAAGCTGCCTAGGAGCCTTCCATTGCTAGCATCCTTCAGTTGCTAGGATGCAGGTGGCTCCTGAAGAAGCCGCCAAGTGTCTTTCTATTGTAAGGGTGCAAGAACCTCCTCAGTTAAGTCTCCTGGCATTTTTCTATTGCTAGCACACAGGTGGCTTTGTATTATAGTGTCTTTCCATTGCTAGGAGGCAGGTGGCTTCTCAAGAAAGCCACCTAGCATCCTTCAGTTGCTGTGATGCAAGCAGTTATTCAAGGAAGCTGCCCGTTGTTTTTCTAGTGCTATGACACAGGCTGATTCTCAGTTAAAGTAGTAGAACTATAGGCAAAAATGTTTTTTTTTTTTTTCATTTTGGATAGAACAAGGGATGGTTATAGCCCCTGTCAGATTTTTTATTTTTACCATCTGTTTCCCATTGCTGATATTTGCCTTCATTTCCTGTCCCATAGCCAAACAGGAAGTGAGAGTAAATCTCTGCAAATTAAGAGAATTCTTTGGGGACCCCCAGGTCACCAGAAATGGTATCCCCATTGGAAAATTTCCCCTATGTTCTTTTCTTTGGACAATCCAAAATGTAGGATTTTATTTTGCTTTCAGTGATAATGGTAAAAAAGGAGAGGGTGGATCTCCCTAATGAGGGCACAGACAGAAATAAAAAGTGACAGGGGTTCTAATCCCTCTGTACTCTATCCAGAATTAAAAAAAAAGAAGAGTTTTGACTTTAGTTATACTTTAATCCGCCTAGTATACGCTCATTTCTGTGACACAGGTAGCTTCTCAAGGAAGCCTCCTAGCATCCTTCAGTTGCTAGGATGCAGTCGGCTACTCAAGAAAGCCGACTTGCACCTTTCCATTGCTAGGACACAGGTGGCTACACAAGAAAGCCGACTTGCACCTTTCCATTGCTAGGACGCAGGTGGCTACACAAGAAAGCCGACTTGCACCTTTCCATTGCTAGGACGCAGGTGGCTACACAAGAAAGCCAACTTGCGCCTTCCATTGCTAGGACGCAGGTGGCTACACAAGAAAGCCAACTTGCGCCTTCCATTGCTAGGACGCAGGTGGCTACACAAGAAAGCCGACTTGCGCCTTCCATTGCTAGGACACAGGTGGCTACACAAGAAAGCTGACTTGCGCCTTCCATTGCTAGGACACAGGTGGCTACACAAGAAAGCCAACTTGCAGCTTTCCATTGCTAGGACGCAGGTGGCTACACAAGAAAGCCGACTTGCGCCTTCCATTGCTAGGACACAGGTGGCTACACAAGAAAGCTGACTTGCGCCTTCCATTGCTAGGACACAGGTGGCTACACAAGAAAGCTGACTTGCGCCTTCCATTGCTAGGACACAGGTGGCTACACAAGAAAGCCGACCTGCACCTTTCCATTGCTAGGACACAGGTGGCCACACAAGAAAGCCGACTTGCACCTTTCCATTGCTAGGACGCAGGTGGCTACACAAGAAAGCCAACTTGCACCTTTCCATTGCTAGGACGCAGGTGGCTACACAAGAAAGCCGACCTGCACCTTCCATTGCTAGGACACAGGTGGCCACACAAGAAAGCCGACTTGCACTTTCCATTGCTAGGACGCAGGTGGCTACACAAGAAAGTTGACTTGCACCTTCCATTGCTAGGACGCAGGTGGCTGCACAAGAAAGTTGACTTGCGCCTTCCATTGCTAGGACGCAGGTGGCTACACAAGAAAGCCAACTTGCAGCTTTCCATTGCTAGGACGCAGGTGGCTACACAAGAAAGCCGACTTGCACCTTTCCATTGCTAGGACGCAGGTGGCCACACAAGAAAGCCGACTTGCGCCTTTCCATTGCTAGGACGCAGGTGGCTACACAAAAAGCCAACTTGCGCCTTTCCATTGCTAGGACGCAGGTGGCTACACAAGAAAGCCGACTTGCGCCTTTCCATTGCTAGGACACAGGTGGCTACACAAAAAGCCGACTTGCGCCTTTCCATTGCTAGGACACAGGTGGCTACACAAGAAAGCCGACTTGCACCTTTCCATTGCTAGGACACAGGTGGCTACACAAGAAAGCTGACTTGCACCTTTCCATTGCTAGGACGCAGGTGGCTACACAAGAAAGCTGACTTGTGCCTTTCCATTGCTAGGACGCAGGTGGCTACACAAGAAAGCTGACTTGCGCCTTTCCATTGCTAGGACGCAGGTGGCTACACAAGAAAGCTGACTTGTGCCTTTCCATTGCTAGGACGCAGGTGGCTACACAAGAAAGCCAACTTGCGCCTTCCATTGCTAGGACACAGGTGGCTACAATCAAGCCCCTAGGCGTCCAGACTGCTTCTACAAACATTGGTGAAAGAATGGGTCGCTCTCAGGAGCTCAGTGACTCCAAGCGTGGTCCCGTGATAGGTGGTCACCTGTGTAATAAGTCCATCCGTGACATTTCCCGGCTACTAAATATTCCACGCTCAACTGTTTGTGTTATCAGGGGTGTGGAAATTTTTGAAAAAAACTACTTGTCCAGAGACTAAATCGGTGTCCCAATCTACTTGTCCAGATAAAAATTTTTTTTTTAAATAAAACTGTATTTAAATCTGCTTTAAGTAATGTCTGCGGCTTTTAAAAACAAAAGGGGCTCTATGGTGACTTAAACGTTTAATATTCGTAACATTGCGCTGTATATCTCCTCCTCCCTTCTCTGCCTGTATCCAGCACCGCCCCCGAGGACTAGCAGGGAGGAGAGAGACCTTGCAGTGTAATGAGCACTGATTGGCTGCTCATCAGGAAAGGGGAGTGTCGGGCTTATCCTTTATCCCTTTTGCTGCCAGAGCCATTTTTGCTTTTTTTGCACACATTTAAAAAAATCATTTAAGGCCTGAAGATGACACAAAGCCCCCAAACATGATATTTTTTTCTGAAATCAGAGATCCAAGAGAATAAAATAGCGGTAGTTCCAAGTTTTTATGTCACACGATATTACCACAAAGGTCTATGAATGGCAAAATATCAGTAAAAAATACATTTAAGTTAATTTTAGGGCACAAAAAGTAATAAATTATCCAAAATTGTTTGTAGAATATAAAAGATGAGGTTGCAGCGAGTAAATAGATATCCAACATGTCAAACCTTAAATTTGCGTGTGCTTGTGAAATGGCAACAAACTCTAGTACCCTATATTTTCTATAGGTGGCGCTTTTAAAGCCCCTTATAGGTCATCAGTATAGTGTACGGAGGAGGTCTGCTGCTAGAATTATCGCTCTCATTCTGGCGTGCGCGGTGATATGTAACATGTGTATTGCAGTCAATGTTATCATGTGTAGGCGCCCCAGTGCATGCTTTTTCGTTTGGACATGCATACATATGTGGGGGTTGGGGACCTTGAAAAATTGGGGGGGGGGGGGGGGGGGGGGCTTATATGCTTGGGTGTAACTTCCAGTTTTCATTTTTTTTTTTTTTTTTACTTAATGTTTTTTTTTTTTATCACATAGGGGACAAAAATTCCCCATATGTGATGATTTTTGGTGACAGGTTCTCTTTTTTGAGACATCCACAGTTTAAAAGACCCTGGATGCCTTCCCTGTACTCCACTGAATGTTATGAAGTGCACATCGCACCGCATTACATTCTTTCCCGGCCTCAATGACCGGGAATCTGTCGATGGGGACCCGGAAGTGACGTCACATCACTTCCAAGTCAGGACAAGAAGGGGAGGGGAGTGGAAGTGTCTGCTCTCCTCCCTCCCCCATCCAGCCAGCACCCACTGAACCAGTCCTGGGCCTGCAGATGGGCAAGCAGCAGAGCCGGACATATAGCAGGGAGAGGCTGGCACTGTGGTCTGTGTGGAAGCAATCGGGCGACAGCGCTGCCACCCGAATGCTTCTACCTGACTTTTGGACTTTTTCCTTTATATAGCAAAAAACAAAATCCCAGTGGTGAATAAATACCACCAAAATAAAGTTTTATCTGTCTCAAAAAAAATGCTAAAAAATTCATATGGGTACAACTGTTGCATGACCGCGCAATTGTCATTCAAAGTGTGATAGCGCTGAAAGCTGAAAATTGGCCTGGACAGGAAGGGGGTGAAAGCGTCATGACTGGAAGGGGGTGAAAGCGTCCTGACTGGAAGGGGGGTGAAAGCGTCCTGACTGGAAGGGGGTGAAAGCGTCCTGACTGGAAGGGGGGTGAAAGCGTCCTGACTGGAAGGGGGGTGAAAGCGTCCGGACTGGAAGGGGGTGAAAGCGTCCTGACTGGAAGGGGGTGAAAGCGTCCTGACTGGAAGGGGGTGAAAGCGTCCTGACTGGAAGGGGGTGAAAGCGTCCGGACTGGAAGGTGGTGAAAGCGTCCGGACTGGAAGGTGGTGAAAGCGTCCGGACTGGAAGGTGGTGAAAAAGCGTCCGGACTGGAAGGGGGTGAAAGCGTCCGGACTGGAAGGGGGGTGAAAGCGTCCGGACTGGAAGGTGGTGAAAGCGTCCGGACTGGAAGGGGGTGAAAGCGTCCGGACTGGAAGGTGGTGAAAGCGTCCGGACTGGAAGGTGGTGAAAGCGTCCGGACTGGAAGGGGGTGAAAGCGTCCTGACTGGAAGGGGGGGTGAAAGCGTCCGGACTGGAAGGGGGGGTTAAAGCGTCCGGACTGGAAGGGGGGGTGAAAGCGTCCGGACTGGAAGGGGGTGAAAGCGTCCGACTGGAAGGGGGTGAAAGCGTCCGAACTGGAAGGGGGTGAAAGCGTCCGGACTGGAAGGTGGTGAAAGCGTCCGGACTGGAAGGTGGTGAAAGCGTCCGGACTGGAAGGGGGTGAAAGCGTCCGGACTGGAAGGGGTGAAAGCGTCCGGACTGGAAGGGGGTGAAAGCGTCCGACTGGAAGGGGGTGAAAGCGTCCGGACTGGAAGGTGGTGAAAGCGTCCGGACTGGAAGGTGGTGAAAGCGTCCGGACTGGAAGGGGGGTGAAAGCGTCCGGACTGGAAGGGGGTGAAAGCGTCCGGACTGGAAGGGTGGTGAAAGCGTCCGGACTGGAAGGGGGTGAAAGCGTCCGGACTGGAAGGTGGTGAAAGCGTCCGGACTGGAAGGTGGTGAAAGCGTCCGGACTGGAAGGGGTGAAAGCGTCCGGACTGGAAGGGGGTGAAAGCGTCCGGACTGGAAGGGGTGAAAGCGTCCGGACTGGAAGGGGGTGAAAGCGTCCGGACTGGAAGGGGGTGAAAGCGTCCGGACTGGAAGGGGTGAAAGCGTCCGGAAAAGGGGTGAAAGCTGGAAAAGGGGTGAAAGCGTCCGGACTGGAAGGTGGTGAAAGCGTCCGGACTGGAAGGGGTGAAAGCGCGTCCGGACTGGAAGGTGGTGAAAGCGTCCGGACTGGAAGGGGGTGAAAGCGTCCGGACTGGAAGGGGGTGAAAGCGTCCGGACTGGAAGGGGGGTGAAAGCGTCCGGACTGGAAGGGGGGTGAAAGCGTCCGAAGTCGAAGTGGGTGAAAGTGGTTAAAAGAAAAAAAAAAAGTCAAATAGAGGCTTGCTGAATTCTGTTGATGTCATTCAGAAATGGCAGTTGAGGTTCATATTCGTGATGCACACGGCTTGCCTCATCTTTCTTTGAACACACAAATAAGTAAAGATGTGGCATTCATCAGACTGGAGAATCCTCCCCCCCCCCCCCGACTCCCTTCCTATCCCCATTGGGTAGATTTTAGAAGACGAAGATGAAAATGGAGTCAGACTGTGCCAGAGCTCTGCGTTATGTGGTGTCTGTTCACTTCAACGTCTCCTAACCGTTTCTTTCAGCCGCTGTGTAGTTATGTACCTTGTACTTCACTATAGATTACCAGGACCACAAAGAATTCTCCTGTAAGCTCCAATCAGATGTCGTCTCGGGTTCAGAGTCCCTCAACATATGTCTCGGAATATTCTATGGCTGTAGTGCGGCAATATAAAACGAATTCGGCATTAATAGTAAATCGCAGTTGCGTTTCCAGATCAGAAATAAAATTCTTTTTTTATTTCTTTTTTTTTTTTTTTTTAAAGATACAAAACAGTTGCAAACAAAAAAGTATACAACCCTGGGCAACATGAACTGATAAAAAAAATGGCGTGATAGTAAATTGTGGATGTCGGGCAATGCGCATTTTTAGAAATAGGTCAACAAAGGAAACCCAAACTGTTTCTGTCAGTATGGGTGTAACCACTTGCCACCCGCCCGCAGTAGATTTACTGTGAGCCACTCACCATGGGGACCTTTCCGCTTTTTGGGCACATATGCTCGTGGCCCCCTGTGATTGGACACAGCATGAGTTTATCAGCAGTTTCAGCTGAAATCTGCTGATTGGCTGTGGCCAGTCACAGCAGAGAGTCCTGTGTTTTCAAACACAGTGATTTGACGGTTTCTTCTCCCTGAAAAGCAGGGAGGAAAAAACTGCCAGATCTGAGAGCAAAAGCAATACACTTTACACTTGTTAGGCACACGATTATCCCTTGCTGATTGGCTGTGGCCAGTCACAGCAGAGAGTCCTGTGTTTTCAAACACACAGAACAGTGATTTGACGGTTTCTTCTCCCTGAAAAGCAGGGAGGAAAAAACTGCCAGATCTGAGAGCAAAAGCAATACACTTTACACTTGTTAGGCACATGGTTATCCCTTGCTGATTGGCTGTGGCCAGTCACAGCAGAGAGTCCTGTGTTTACAAACACACAGAACAGTGACTTGACGGTTTCTTCTGAAAAGCAGGGAGGAAAAAACTGCCAGATCTGAGAGCAAAAGCAATACACTTTACACTTGTTAGGCACACGGTTATCCCCTGCTGATTGGCTGTAGCCAGTCACAGTAGAGAGTCCTGTGTTTACAAACACACAGAATAGTGATTTGACGGTTTCTTCTCCCTGCAGGGAGGAAAAAAACAGCCAGATCTGAGAGCAAAAGCAGTACACTTTACACTTGTTAGGCACACAGTTATCCCCTGCTGAATCCTGCTGATTGGCTGTGGCCAGTCACAGCAGAGAGTCCTGTGTTTTCAAACACACAGAACAGTGATTTGACGGTTTCTTCTGAAAAGCAGGGAGGAAAAAACAGCCAGATCTGAGAGCAAAAGCAATACACTTTACACTTGTTAGGCACACGGTTATCCCTTGCTGATTGGCTGTGGCCAGTCACAGCAGAGAATCCTGTGTTTTCAAACACACAGAACAGTGATTTGACAGTTTCTTCTGAAAAGCAGGGAGGAAAAAACTGCCAGATCTTAGAGCAAAAGCAATACACTTTACACTTGTTAGGCACACGGTTATCCCCTGCTGAAACCTACTGATTGGCTGTGGCCAGTCACAGCAGAGAATCCTGTGTTTACAAAACACACAGAACAGTGATTTGACGGTTTCTTCTCCCTGAAAAGCAGGGAGGAAAAAACAGCCAGATTTGAGAGCAAAAGCAGTACACTTTACACTTGTTAGGCACACAATTATCCCCCTCATTACCCCTTGACATTAACCTCTTCCCAGCCACTGTCATTCGTACAGTATTAACACTGATAACTGGCACTATGGAAGTCAGTGTCAGCGCCAGATTGCCCGCAACACTATCACAGTAACTGTCACGTACCTGATTGAGGAGGGAGTCCTCTTACCACTCCCACTCGGGACCCCTGGCTAAACCGAAGGCACCGAGCCAGGAGGGGCACGATTGCCTGACGGGTCTGCGGTGACAGCTGGCAGGTGATGACCCGGAAGACCAGGATGCAGGTCGGTTGTGGATGCAGGTGAGCGGGGCGCAGCAACAGGAAGATATAGCGGAGGTTAGGACAACCGTGGGCAGCTGGCAGCCAGAGATAGTCACAGGCAGGAAAGGTAGCAGTGTCAGACAAGCCGGTCAGGATCAATCAGGAAGATCAGATACAGAGGAGCAGACAAGCGGATAGTCAAGGGATGAGCTGGGTTGTTCAATTGTAGTCAGGTCAAATCAGGTAGGTAACAGGAATCAGGATACAAGCACAGAACGTAGTAGACCAGAAGGCACCATTCTAAGTGCAACAGGGGATTAAACAGCCTGCCTGTGCACGCCGAAGCGTACACGCAACCGCGTGTGCATGCGCACCGGCCAAGCTGAGGGTACCCGGCGTTGTCGCATAGATGTGCGCCGACACGAAGCTTCCTTACCCTGACAGTAACACTTTAATCGCGAGCTCCGGAGGGTTTTCTCCCTTTATGACCAGGCCATTTTTTGCTAATCGGCACTGCATTTCTTTCACTGGCAATTGTGCGGTCATGCAACACTGTATGCAAATGAAATTTATATCACAATTAGAGCTTTCTTTTGGTGGTATTTGATCTCCACTGGGCTTTTTATTTTTTATTATATAAATGAAAGAAAAAAAACAATATTTTTTACTTTGTGCTATAAAACATATTACATATTACAACACATAACTGATACTTTGTGGGAATTGACTGCTACGGACATCTCTAGTGACACTAATACAGTGATAGTATTATACACTGTGACTGTACTAATGACACTGATTGGGAAGGGGTTAACATCAAGGGCAATCAAGAGGTTACTTGTGTGCCTAACAATGTGTGCTGCTGTTTTCTATAGATCACTTTGTTTCTTTTCCCTGCTTTGCAGGGAGAAGAAACATAGTGATCTTTCCCTCTGTACAGAGCCATGTGTTGTTTGTCAACACAGGACTCTGGGCTGTGATTGGACACAGCCAATCAGCAGGTCTCAGTCATTAATCATTGGCTGGGATCTGCTGACAAACACCTGCTGTGGCAAATCACAGCGGGAGTCAACAGGCGAGGGGCAGGCAAATGTTCCTGAAACCTGCAAACAGGCAGCTACGTACAGGTACATGCTGTGCCTGTAGGAGCCGCCCCATCGCTGATCGCCATTACTATATAGTGTCTGTATGGATCAGTATTGTGATCATGATCAAAATTATACTAGTGTCCCCCATAGTATAATACCCCCCAAAAAATTAGTTTGGTTTTTTACCAAATACATTTTGGCCTAAATTTATGAAGACATTTGATTTTTATATCGGATTTGAATAACATTTCAGGGGGGTTCAAAATGTTTGGTGTTTTTTTTTTGTTTCTGTGATAAAAAATAAAACCCCAGTGGTGATTGTATCCGATATACATATAAATACAGAGAGCAATAACACAGCAAAGAGGTAACAGAAAGAAGTTTAGAGAGGTAGAGTACTTGCGAAAAGTCCTGGGTTAAGCAGATCAAGTTTCAGAGCAAAAGGGCACCGTCTCCCAAGTTGGTTCTGATGTTAAAAGGGAGAATTCTTCAACTTCCACCTTCTCCTTAGGCCTGACAGCCTATTTTGTATTCCCCCAGCAGGGGGTGTCGCTGAAGCCAAGGACCAATGCCTCATTTGGGGAGGGGTGTCTAGGCAGAGACCCAAGCTAGAACCAAAATCTCTCATAGCTTATATTTTGGCTCATAACTTTTCCTAGGCACAAGTAACATTCCACCCGCAGGTAGATTAATATGCAAACACATCTGCGGAACGGTTAGATATGAAATATGAAATACATACTTGAATAGTTCAAGAGATGTAATTTTCTGCTTTCCTATATATTCCAGTCAAGGAGTGTGACATATCAAACGGTTTGTCTTAACGTGACCAATCTGTAGATATGCCTGGTTTTTATGTAAGTCTCTCATATTCCAAGATATGAGACATAGGGGGAAAATGGATTTTAAAGTGGTATCTAGGTTTATTACTCCTCTGGAATGTCTTTGAACTCAGGGAAAGGCTTGGGTTATCCTTTTACAAGGTGCACAGTTTCTTAGACAGCCGGCACCCAGCTCAGAGAGGTTTTATAGCTCGGAGCTCCCTGCTGTGCTTTGGCCTGCCTGTGACACTTCCAACACACACCGACCACATGTCACTGTGGATCTCAGAGAGGGAGGGGGATGAGGAAAGATATATTTGTACAAGATGATGATCCTTTGCCAAGATGGAGGTTGGAGCAAAATGGTTGAACCGCGTCCATCTCTTTGGGTACGATTGCTACAGTGATCAAATACCACCAAAAGAAAGCTTTATTTGTGTGGAAATAATGAAATAAATTGCATTTGGGCACAGTGTTGCATGACCGTGCAGTTGCCAGTTAAAGTAGTACAGTGCTGAATAGCAAAAAAAATGCCCTGATCATGAAAGGGGTAAAACTTTCTGGAAGTCAAGTGGTTAAACTGCCGACATGGAACAAAAATATAAAAAAACAGCATGCTTGACAGTGCAGGAATATATCACTTAAGTATACGTAGAGGTAATTTTTTTTAGTTTCGGATACATTGGAGAAGGGTTAGACCCAGGGCAGTCCGATTTTTATTGCTGTCAGCAGCTGAAGGTCCTTTTCGGCAGGTGGGCGAACCATCCATTTAGTGCACCCACTCTACACACAGTCAAAGTTTGTGGTATACTCTGTGTCGCCATGAACTTAAACCCCATCCCCGCGAGGCATACATAGCACACAGTGGTTCAACTGATGCAATTTTCCTTTTGTATCTCGTTGGTTTATTTTACAGACAGATTTTCCATATAACCTTGGACCATCGGCTCAGATGAAAGCCGGTTTGTGACCACATATTCCCACACAATACCATTCTGTACGACTTTGAATAATTCTATGTACAGTTGTGTTCAAAATAATAGCAGTGTGTTGAAAAAAGTGAATAAAGCTGAAAATCCTTCTAATAGCTTTTATTTCCATCCACACAAATGCATTGGGAACACGACACATTCTATTCCAAATCACAACATGAAGAAAAATACATCAAATTTGTGTTGTTCCTCTAAAAAATGGAAGAAAAGTGAATATTAGACGGTTCAAAAAAATCGCAGTGTTTGTATTCTTCTTTACAAACTCAAACATTCACTATATAAACTGAGAAATGTTTGAAGATTTTGCTTTCCTTTGAATGACTTCATGAATATTTGGTTGTAGTCGCACTGTTTCTGAGAACTGCTGTACATCTGTGTTGCATGGAGTCACCCAACTTCTGGCCCCTGTGATCAGGTATTCCAGCCCAGGATGATTGGACCACATTCCACAGTTCTTCTCTATTTCTTGGTTTTACCTCAGAAACGGCATTTTTGATGTCACCCCACAAGTTTTCTATTGGATTAAGATCCGGGGATTGGGCTGGCCACTCCATAACGTCCATCTTGTTGGTCTGGAACCAAGATGTTGCACGTTTACTGGTGTGTTTGGGGTCGTTGTCTTGTTGGAACACCCATTTCAAGGGCATTTCCTCTTCAGCATAAGGCAGCATGACCTCTTCACGTATTCTGATGTATTCAAACTGATCCATGATCCCTGGTATGTGATAAATAGGCCCAACACCGTAGTATGAGAAACATCCCCATATCATGATGCTTGCACCACCATGCTTCACGGTCTTCACAGTGTACTGTGGCTTGAATTCAGTGTTTGGGGGTTGTCTGACAAACTGTCTCCGCCCACTAGACCCAAAAAGAACAATCTTACTTTCATCAGTCCACAAAATGTTGCGCCATTTCTCTTTAGGCCAGTCAATGTGCTCTTTGGCAAATTGTAGCCTCTTCAGCACGTCTTTTTTCCAACAGCGGGACTTTGCGGGGGCTTCTTGCAGATAGCTTGGCTTCACATAGGGGTCTTCTAATTGTAACAGTCCTCACAGGGAACGTCACACACTTCTTTCATCTTCCTGGAGCTGATTGTTGGCTGAGTCCGCGCCATTTTGGCTATTCTTCTCTCTATTCGAATGGTAGTTTTTAGCTTTCTTCCACGTCTTTCAGGTTTTGGTTGCCATTTTAAAGCATTTGCCATCATTTTAGCTGAGCAGCCTATCATTTTCTGCACTTCTTTATATGTTTTCCCCTCTCCAATCAACTTTTTAATCAAGGTACGCTGTTCTTCTGAACAATGTCTGGAATTACCCATTTTCCTCAGAATTTCAGAGAGAAATGCACTGTAACCAGCATGTCCAACATTTGCTGCCTTCCTTCCTTAAATAAGGGCAATAATTGCCACCATGTTTCTCAAAGAATGAATGACCTCACTAATAGAACTCCACACTGCTATTATTTTGAACACGCCCCTTTCAATGAGTGATTCAATGACACAGAATCAGCAGCATGCATGTCATGACTGTTGGGTCTGTTGGATTTCTATTACTCTACTACACCTGCTAGGAAATTATTTGCCATGTAGAAATATCATTTCCACCAAAACAGTGATTGATCCGGTTAGTGATGTCTGACTGCTATTATTTTGCACACAACTGTATATACGTATGCTAGCAAGTGATGTATAATCTTTAAAGCTTTTATCTTTTCTTACATTTACAGCAGATTTTGCCTTGTGTGCTTTTTTGTTGCAACATCAATCCCCCACCACCTTAAGGAACACTAATAGAAAAAAAAAATGTGGATGAATATTTACTTTTCATTATGGCTTCCGGTTAGCTTGCCTAGGCAGGGGGACTGTTACTGGGCCTTCTCCTGGGAGCCTGGAAAAGCTAAGGAGCTTTCTTAATCTCTGCTGCTTGAGGGACTTCTTGAGAGCTTTGGGCTCCATACCATTTACAGGATCCAAGAAGAAGGCTCATCAACATCACCTACAGGAATCAATTTGAAGCCAAAGTGTAAAGTTACTTAACTTTTTAAAATGTTTGTTAGCATTTCCTTTTTGTAGGTGGGGGTGGGCTACAAAAGAAACGAACCTTGCATTTTCTGTTCTCTTTAAGGACAGTTTTTTTTTTTAGTGGTTAAAGTTCCATATGCAGACTTTTTTGAGGGTCTAAAATAAACTTAGATGTAATCATTTTCTTCAGTGGTATTGTTAAGGTTAGTGTTGCAGGAAAATAAAATATGTTCTCCCTGTGCCTGTGTGGGTTTCCTTTTCTTTTTTCCTTCCACACTCCAAAGACATGCTGGTAGGTTAATTTGCTCCTGTCTAAATTGGCCCTATTATATGTATGTATGAATGTAGGTTAGGGACTTTAGATTGTACGCCCCTTGAGGGTTAGGGACTGATGTGAATGTACAATATATATGTAAAGTGCTGCGTAAATTAACAGCGCTATATAGGTACCTGAAATAAATAAATACTATTGTGTTAGGCCAATACAACTGTTGATCTGGTTCCATGGCTGTCCCCATTGACCTGGATTCGTGGTTGTCCCCATTGGACCAGTTCCATGGCTGTCACAGCTGACCTGATTCCATGCCTTTCCCCACTGACCTGCTTCCATGGTTGTCATCGTTGAGCTGGTACCATGGTTGTCACTGTTAACCTGGTTCTATGGCTGTCACCATTAACCTGGTTTCATGGCTGTCACTGTTGACCTGGTTCCATGGCCGTCCCTGTTGACCTGGTTCCATGGCCGTCCCTGTTGACTTGGTTCCATGGCCGTCCCTGTTGACTTGGTTCCATGGCCCTGTTGACTTGTCCCTGTTGACCTGGTTCCATGGCCATCCCTGTTGACCTGGTTCCATGGCCGTCCCTGTTGACCTGGTTCCATGGCCGTCCCTGTTGACCTGGTTCCATGGCCGTCCCTGTTGACCTGGTTCCATGACCGTCCCTGTTGACCTGGTTCCATGGCCGTCCCTGTTGACCTGGTTCCATGGCCGTCCCTGTTGACCTGGTTCCATGGCCGTCCCTGTTGACCTGGTTCCATGGTTTTCACCGTTGACCTGGTTCTATGGTTGTCCCTATTGACCTGGCTCTATGGTTGTTCCTGTTGACCTGGTTTCATGGTTGTCCCCATCAACCTGGTTCCATGGTTGTCACCGTTGACCTGATTCCATAGTTGCTACTGTTGACCTGGTTCTATTGTTTTTACCGTTGACCTGGTTCCATGGTTTTCTCTGTTGACCTGGTTCCATGGTTGTCATCTTCGTGATTCTTTTGATGTGCTTTACTGTTATGGCAATTTTTCACTTGTTCTTTTTTGTTTTATGTTGAGTTCAGCCAGAATAGCACAGGATAAATAGTTCACTAACAGATGCCTTTTCTTTCTTTCTTTGATGCTGAAGGCAATTTGGATGGACTATGCTGTCCCAGTTTCCTTTGGAGGCTGGCATTATGTGACAAAGTGGAATCTTGAAAACTTCCCTAGAAGAACTAGTGGCCAACTTATCCATTCAAAATATGCATTACAATAGTAAAATCTAACTGAATAGTGTTAAATTTGCAGAAGTGTACATTTTGCACTTTTCATCTTTTATTCGTCTATAGTCACATCTCAGTGCTACTGTTTTTTTTTCAGTTGTTGAGAAGTTACTTCCCATCTATATGCACTCCAGCGATGGCTATATGGCATTTTTCAGCACGGGTTATTGCGCCCTCTGTGGTTCTTAACTGCCATTTGTACAGATCTTTTCAGTCTCCTGGAGGTGCTGCATGAAGATGCTTTTGGAGTTCAGCAAGAGTTAACCTCTAATATGCCACAACAACTAATTTCGATGGACCTTTGCTGAGTTCCCATATTTACACAAAAATAGGCATACAATGGGGAAAATAATTATTTGATCCCCTGCAGATTTTGTACATTTGCCCACTTACAAAGAAATTAAGGGTCTATAATTTTTATCATAGGTGTATTTTAAATGATAGAGACAGAATAGCAACCAAAAATCCAGAACAAACACACAATACAAATGTTATCAATTGAGTTGCAGTTCAGTGAGTAAAATAAGTATTTGATCCCCTACCAACCAACAATAATTCTGGCTCTCATAGACTGGCTTTGTGTTCATGTGCTACACAGATTAGTCCTGTCAATTAAAGAAGCTGCTCCTAAGGACAACTCGTTATGTGTATAAAAGACAATTATCCACCGAATCTCTTTCTCGGGCACCACCATGTGCAAGACCAAAGAACTGCCAAAGAATGTCAGGGACAAGACTATAGACCTGCACAAGGCTGGAATGGGCTACAAGACGATCAGCAAGAAGTTTGATGAAAAGGAGACAACTGTTGGAGCGATTATATGCAGATGGAAGAAATACAAAATGACCATCAGTCACCCTTGGTCTGGATCTCCATGCAAGATTTCTCCTCACGGGGTAAGGATGAACATGAAAAAAGTGAGGGATCAGCCCAGAACTACACAGGAGGAGCTTGAGAATGATCTCAAGGCAGTTGGGACCCCAGTCACCAAACAAACCATTGGTAACACAATATGTCGCCATGGATTTGAAATCCTACAGTGCCCGCAAGGTCCCCTTCCTCAAGAAGGCACATGTACAGGCCCATCTGAAGTTTTCCAATGAACATCTAAATGCTTCAGAAAAGGATTGGGAGGAAGTGCTGTGGTCAGTTGAGACCAATATTGAGCTCTTTTGCATTACCTTGACTTTCTGTGTTTGGAGGAAGAAAAATGCAGACTATGACCCTAAGAACACCATCCATACAGTCAAGCACGGAGGTGGAAACATTATGGTTTGGAGCTGTTTCTCTGCTAAAGGTACAAGCCGCCTTTGCCGCCTTGAGGGGCCAATGGATGGGGTCATGTGTTATAAAATTTTGGATCTTCCCTCAGCCAGAACAGTGAAGATGGATGGGTCTTCCAGCAGACAATGACCCAAAACACCCCACCAAGGCAACAAAGGAGTGGCTCAAGAAGAAGCACATTAAGGTCCTGGAGTGGCCTAGCCAGTCTCCAGACCTTAATCCTATAGAAAGTTTATGGAGGGAGCTGAAACTTCGAATTGCCAAGCGACAGCAAAAAATTCTTAAAGATTTAGAGAATTGTAAAGAAGAGTGGACCAAAATCCCTCCTGAGATGTGTGCAAACCTGGGAACCAATTACAAGAAACTTCTTACCTCTGTGCTTGCCAACAAGGGTATCTCCACCAAGAACTAAGTCATGTTTTGCTGGGGGATCAAATACTTCACTCACTGAACTGCAACTCAATTTATAACATTTGTATCGTGTTTTTTTCTGGATTTTTGGTTGATTTTCTGTCTCTATCATTTAAAATACACCTATGATAAAAATTATAGACCCTTTATTTCTTTGTAAATGGGCAAACTTACAAAATCTGCAGGGGATCAAATCATTATTTCCTCCACTGTATAAGAGCCCTTGTTATAGACTTTGCCCCATATTATCTTTTTTCTATAATAGTGACCATGCCTGTAGAATTTGTGGTATAATGGCCGCTTGCAGTCTCAATCTAAACCTTGTGTGACAGGGTGACAACAGATGAGCGCAATTGGCAAATGGGGACAGAGTGTTGTCACCCTGTGACAGGAGGTACCCCAAAAAAGTACTACCCTCTGTGCGCTTGTAATGGAACCACAATAAACTGCCTACAGATTAGTTTATGGCTCCATTGTTAACAGTGGAGAGGTGGTTGACTGTTTGGTCTACTCAGGATTCCTAGGTTGAGGGTTTGATTGCTTCCCCCTGACTCTGGAAGAAACTTCCAGGGTATAGGGAGGGAGATTCAAATTATCAGCTGAATATTTATCATTCCATGGCCAATCCCTAGAAGGGGGTGGGGAGGTCATAAATGTGTAAGAGCCCAGAACACCCTGAACAGACTGCTCTTTCCTCATCAGGGAGGGTTTCAGTACTCCTGTTGCCCCAAAATGAGGGCATTTGAAAAGGATCACTAAGACAAGAGACTACCGTTTGGGCCTCAGCATTTGCTGTGCTAAGGGCCCAAGGAGGACGGCTAAAAAAAAAAAGTGGATACCTGCTGAAAGACAATGTTTCAGAGTCCAGGTCTGGAGCAGGACTTTGTCATCTCACTCATTGAGGCTTTACCCATGGAGACTGGGTGTCAGACAGCTCTTGGGGCACTGTGAGTAAAGATCTTACTGGGGACTGATAGCTGCAAAGACACAAAAGGGAAGCAGTCGTTAAGATTGTTCTATGGTATACAGCAGGGATCTTCAAACTTTCCAAGCAAAGGGATATTTTTTCTGTCCTTCAGACTTCAGGCCACTATTTACTCCCACTATGGCCAGTGGGAGTAGAAAATGCCTCGGGCATTGTGGTCAGTAGATGTAAAAAAAATTACATAGCACCTGTAGTTAGTAGAAGGAGGAACAGTGCTCTGTTGTTGGTGTCTTTGGAAGAAATAGTGCCCTATTGTTGGTGTCAGTAGGAGGAATAGTACCCAGTCGGTGTCAGTGGGAGGCATAGTGCCCCATCATTGGTGTCAGTGGAAGGAGTAGTGCCCCATCATTGATGTCAGTGGAAGATAGTCCCCATCATGGAAGTGGGAGGAATAGTGCCCCATCATTGGTGTCAGTGGGAGGAATAGTGCCCCATCATTGGTGTCAGTGGGAGGAATAGTGCCCCATCATTGGTGTCAGTGGGAGGAATAGTGCCCCATCATTGGTGTCAGTGGGGAGGAATAGTGCCCCATCATTGGTATCAGTGGGAGGAATAGTGCCCCATCATTGGTGTCAGTGGGAGGAATAGTGCCCCATCATTGGTATCAGTGGGGAGGAATAGTGCCCCATCATTGGTATCAGTGGGAGGAATAGTGCCCCATCATTGGTATCAGTGGGAGGAATAGTGCCCCATCATTGGTGTCAGTGGGAGGAATAGTGCCCCATCATTGGTGTCAGTGGGAGGAATAGTGCCCCATCATTGGTGTCAGTGGGAGGAATAGTGCCCCATCATTGGTGTCAGTGGGAGGAATAGTGCCCCATCATTGGTGTCAGTGGGAGGAATAGTGCCCATCATTGGTATCAGTGGGGGGAATAGTGCCCCATCATTGGTGTCAGTGGGAGGAATAGTGCCCCATCATTCGGTGTCAGGTGGGAGGAATAGAATTCGTGCCCCATCATTGGTATAGTGGGAGGAATAGTGCCCCATCATTGGTGTCAGTGGGAGGAATAGCGCCCCATCATTGGTGTCAGTGGGAGGAATGGTGCCCCATCATTGGTGTCAGTGGGAGGAATGGTGCCCCATCATTGGTATCAGTGGGAGGAATAGTGCCCCATCATTGGTATCAGTGGGAGGAATAGTGCCCCATCATTGATGTCAGTGGAAGGAGTAGTGCCCCATCATTGATGTCAGTGGGAGGAATAGTGCCCCATCATTGGTATTAGTGGGAGGAATAGTGCCCCATCATTGGTATTAGTGGGAGGAATCGTGCCCCATCATTGGTATCAGTGGGAGGAATAGCGCCCCATCATTGGTGTCATGGGAGGAATAGTGCCCCATCATTGGTATTAGTGGGAGGAATAGTGCCCCATCATTGGTGTCAGTGGGAGGAATGGTGCCCCATCATTGATGTCAGTGGGAGGAATAGTGCCCCATCATTGGTATATTAGTGGGAGGAATAGTGCCCCATCATTGGTGTCAGTGGGAGGAATAGTTTCCCATCATTGGTGTCAGTGGGAGGAACAGTGCCCCATCATTGGTATCAGTGGGAGGAATAGTGACCCATCATTGGTGCCAGTAGGAGGAATAGTGCCCCATCATTGGTGTCAGTGGGGAGTAATAGTGACCCATCATCGGTATCAGTGGGAGGAATAGTGACCCATCATTGATGTCAGTGGAAGGAGTAGTGCGCTATTTTTGGTGTCATTGGGAGGAATAGTATCCCATTGTTGGAGGAATAATGCCTTGTATCAATGAGAGGAATAGTGCCCCCTGGGCCACTTAAAGGAAGGCAATGGGTCACACAAGGCCTGCAGACTGCAGTTTGGAGACCACTGGTCTACAGCTATGGGGCCCTTAGATAAACCAATATCACCAGTTACCTTCAGAGAAGCTGCTGTTGAGAGACTAGAGGGAATCTTGCTCTTTTGCTACTGTTGCTGATCGTTTTGGAGTATCTTTTGACTCTTAACCCCTTTCTTCTTAAAGTTCTTGAGAAATACTAAATCCTAAAAAGACATCCCCCTAGACTGAACTTTAATTGTCGATGTGCTTGTGTGGCTGGTGGCCCCAGTACTACTTAGGGAGAACCTGTCTATTTCCATCAGCCCCTTTTGGAGGTGAGCGCTACAAGATTTTTTTTTTTGATACGTTGCAAATGGCAGTTAAAGCTGTTGACATATTGTGAATACATCTAGTCTGGACAACTTATTCCACATTGGATGATGGTTCCTGCAAATCTATATTCACAAAACCTCGTCTTCTCACTTTGTAAGATTTCGTGACACAAGTCCTTCCCTGTTTGTGTTTTCATTTATGGCCGTGTTTAGATCTGATCTCTTCTGTGGAATATCATTAAGTGAAAAAAAGAAAAGAGTTTATATCTTGACACTTGGAAAAATCCAAAGCAGAACACACATGTATAAATAATATAGAAGTAGCAGTAGCCACATTGCAGTGATAAGTTTATCCTCCTGGGAAATGTAGGAATAAAAAATAAATCATCTATAGACCAGGATTGTCTGACAGATGACTGTGCTGTAATAGAATAACTGCCATTTACAAGAGTTTCCGATGTAAGAAAATAAAATATTGAGTTTTTTTTCTTTTTGTAGGTTCACCCTTGAGCTTCTTTAACCACTTGCCAACCGCTCTATAGCCGAATGACGGCTACAGCGCAGTTGTCCAGTTCTGCGAGATGTCCTTCCAGAACACGCCCTCCTGCGCTCACCCGGCGATCTTCTACGGACACAGCTGATCACATGATGTGGTAAAAGGCCAATCACAGCAGCCTTTTACCACATGATCAGCGGTGTCCAATGGCAAAGCAGATCACCAGTAAATGCAGTTGCCGGGTATCGGCTGCACTTTCCTCGCACTGTCACAGCGTGAGGAAAGTACTGACGATAACCCTCAATTGTCAGTGGATGATCAGTGCCCAGCAGTGGTAAAAATCCTCCTGTGCTCAAAATGGGGTCCTAACTCCCAAGCTGCTAGCACTAACCTCTTTAACCTCCTTAGCGGTGCTCCCGAGTGTAGCTCGGGGTAAAATTTCAATACCAAATGCGGTAACCCCCCGAGCTACACTCGGGGCTTCCATGCGGCGTTGCTCAGGGGTTCCCTGCAGCACTTACCTTGTCCTTCGCTCCCGCAATGTGTCCCCTGCAGTGTCCCCGGCCATCTCCTCCGGCCGATGTATCCGGCTTCCATGTTCCGGTCCCTGTGACGTCGGGACGTACGGGCGCCGGAACCGGCGGGAAATTTTAAATTTTTAGAAAATGTCATTTTTGCTGTCATTGCTATTTCAACCCATTTCACATACATTTTGTCCCGAGTGCTTTGTCCTGCACCCTGCCTGCATTTTCACTGTTCTTTCTGGCTGGAAACTTAGAAAAGTCCATGGCGTCCAAAAAGCGTCCCTTTAGGTCAAAAGCAGTTTTAGAACAGCTAGAGAACAGCGATAGTAAATCAGAACCACTTGCAGAATTGAGTGATAATGATTTGTGGGGAAATTCGTCATCAGACACTGAAAATGATTTTGCGACTTTGCTCAGCGATGTGCGAATTTGCCTCTGTATTTCAAATTTCAGTGTTTTTGGTTTGATTATATTATTGAATTAAATTTATTATTATTATTATATTGTTATTTTTTATGATTATTTATTAAATTATAATTTATGATTTCGTGTTTCAAGTTTTATCATATCCTGGATGTTTACTAGACTCTTGTTCGGACAGATTTCAGTGAGTTATTCCTAAAAATTACAGGCCTACAATAAAAAACTACATATTTCCATGCAAAAAAATGTACCGCTTTCAGCACAAAAAATCGGAAAGAATCATACCGCCGAGGAGGTTAACAAAATGAGTGAAGTGACTCAATATATATACAAATAGTGCAGCGCTACAAATCAATAAATAAAACACAAATAAATGCAAAACCCCCCAGTGCACACAGGGAGTAAAATATACACAGTGCAAAACGTGTAATCAAGTGTACATGTGACCAGTGTCCAATCCAACACTCGTGAGAATCACAATAATATATATCCACGCAAAATTATATATAAAAATGTCCAATAGTGGTGCTCATCACAATAATATATATCCACACAACATTATATAAAAAGTCCAATCTTGGTGCTCAGAAAAAAATGCTCATGCAGGTGCTGACATGTGATCACTCTTGTGCAAATCCTTAATGGCTGAAGTGCCCCTCACCATCTTGTATCGACCCTCCAGGGTCAGCTCGCTCAGAGATACAAACCCCTCAGGATGGTATCAGGATTATTGGCCAAATCCACTTCAACGTATTCCAATCTTCCCATATACAGCCCTGTCAGTGATGTCCTCTCCAGGCCATATATAAACAAAAAAACCTCCATAGTGTAAAACCTTTTTATTGAGGTATTGACAAATAAAAATGCCCACTCACATATTCCTTCGCCTCTGACACTACAGATCTACCACATGCTGGAATTGTACTGCACGGGTATACAATACAGGATTTTCAAATATGGCTCCCACGCCGGAAGTGACGTCACCGCGCACCCGGAAACTCCTCCTCGCGTACCGACGCGTTGCGTCACGAGACACGTGACTTCATCAGGGGCTGCAGTACAATTCCAGCATGTGGTAGATCTGCAGTGTCAGAGGCGAAGGAATATGTGAATGGGCATTTTTATTTGTTAATACCCCAATAAAAAGGTTTTACACTATGGAGGTTTTTTTGTTTATATATGGCCTGGAGAGGACATCACTGACAGGGCTGTATATGGGAAGATTGGAATACGTTGAAGTGGATTTGGCCAATAATCCTGATACCATCCTGAGGGGTTTGTATCTCTGAGCGAGCTGACCCGGTAGGGTCGATACAAGATGGTGAGGGGCACTTCAGCCATTAAGGATTTGCACAAGAGTGATCACATGTCAGCACCTGCATGAGCATTTTTTTCTGAGCACCAAGATTGGACTTTTTATATAATGTTGTTGTGTGGATATATATTATTGTGATGAGCACCACTATTGGACATTTTTATATATAATTTTGTGTGGATATATATTACTGTGATTCTCACGAGTGTTGGATTGGACACTGGTCACATGTACACTTGATTACACGTTTTGCACTGTGTATATTTTACTCCCTGTGTGCACTGGGGGGTTTTGCATTTATTTGTGTTTTATTTATTGATTTGTAGCGCTGCACTATTTGTATATATATTCAGTGCCCAGCAGAGCCACCCACCAGTGCTGCCCACCTGTGCCCATCAGTGCCACCTACAAGTGCCCAGAAGTGCCATCCACCTGTGCCCATCAGTGCCCAGCAGTGCCACCTATCAGTGCTGCCTATCAGAGCCCATCAGTGCCACCCACCTGTGCCCATCAGAGCCACCCATCAGTGCTGCCTAGCATGGCCACCCATCAGTGCCCAGCAGTGCCGCCTATCAGTGCTGCCTATCAGAGCCCATCAGTGCCACCCACCTGTGCCCATCAGAGCCACCCATCAGTGCTGCCCAGCAGGGCCACCCATCAGTGCCCAGCAGTGGCGCGAGTCAGTGCCATCAGTCAGTGCCCATCAGTGCCGCCTGTCAGTACAGCCTATCAGTGACCATCAGTGCTGCCTATCAGTGCAGCCTCATCAACGCAAATCCATGAAGGAGAAAAATGTACCTGTTTGCAAAATGTTATAATAGAAACAAAGAAAAACTTTGTTTTTTTCAAATGTTTTGCTCTTTTTTTTGTTTATAGCGCAAAAAATAAAACACCCAGCAACGATTAAATACCACCAAAAGAAAGCTCTATTTGTGTGCAAAAAAATGATAAAAATGTCATATGGACACAATGTTGCATGACCACGCAATTGTCATTCAAAATGCGACAGCGCTGAAAGCTGAAAATTGGCCTGGTCAGGAAGGGGGTATAAGTGCCCGGTAGGCGAGGGGTTAAGCACTTTTTGAACATTTTTTATTTGAGGTTTTGTTGCATGCATTTTCTGATCATTTTCAGGTATGAGAATTTTTGTTTTAGCCAATGGAAAACTAGTTACTATGAGAAGGAGAGGCAAGAAATAGTGCCGTCCCATTGAAGTCCATAGAGGCCAAAAAGAAATATGTGGCCCTTATGGACTTTTCTGAGTTTTGAGCAATGTGCTTCCAAGGATACAAAATGTGAGCAAGCACCAGTAATCCTTTTACTACTACCACCATGCAAATACAAAAAAGGTACGTAAAATACCCTAAATACTCGTCCAAAAAAAAAAAAAAAAAAACAAAAAACTAAAACAAAAAAGAAAAGATTTTTTCCAAGCACATTTCATCTGAACCTCTCAGTGATGGAAATTGAGTTTCTACTTCGGCTCATTCCTAATCATCAGTGGTGACTTTTTTCCACGCTGTGACTTTTTATAATGACAAAGGCCTGAGCACAATGATAGTAAGGGAAGCATAAAACCAATACCTTACTAGTATCTGCTTGCATGCAAATTTTAAAAAAAGACGGTCATTTATATCCGGGTAGATAACAGTACATCTGTTCAAATAGAAAATATTGCACATCCCTTCAAGCATTGTTAGCCTATACAATGAATGATGATTAAAGCTGAAATGTAATCTGCTTGTACTTTCCGCTCCCTGGTTTTCCTTCGACATACTAATAGTTTTTTTTTTTTTTAAATAAAACCTTTCTGTTTTCATTACATTTCTTATTCTGATGGGTCTCTGCACTTCTCTATGCAATGCAAGCAGATCATGGCTGGTGGGAGGGGCCAACAGGGTGCTGTACATAGCTTCCTGAAGATACAACAGCACCCTGCCTCAGTATTACTAGTCTGAAGAGCCCTCAGTTCTGATACAAGCAGTGGGCTGGCTCTTAGGAAGAGTAAAACCTTGATAGGTAATGCACAGTGTTAGATGCTCACTGCTCAATTCAGAAATGAATGTAGTGCAGGCAAACACATTAGAATACCCAGTTTTTTGGTAAAAGATAACGTGATTGCATCGAGTTAATAGATACCAAACGTGTCAAGCCTTAGGAGTGCGCACACCTGTGAATTGGCATAAAAGTTTGGTGCCAAATAATCAATAGGCAACGTTTTAAAAGCCAACAAAGGTCATCAGTTTAGCGTTGACATTGATTAATGGCCATACAATTATTGCTCTCTCACTACAGCGATACCCGTATATGTGTGTGTATGTGTATATATATATATATACAGTGGGGCAAAAAAGTATTTAGTCAGCCACCAATTGTGCAAGTTCTCCCACTTACAAAGATGAGAGAGGCCTGTAATTGGCATCATAGGTAGACCTCAACTATGAGAGACAAAATGAGAAAACAAATCCAGACAATCACATTGGCTGATCTGGAAAGAATTTATTTGCAAATTATGGTGGAAAATAAGTATTTGGTCACCTACAAACAAGCAAGATTTCTGGCTCTCACAGACCTGTACCTTCTTCTTTAAGAGGCTCCTCTGTCCTGCACTCATTACCTGTATTAATGGCACCTGTTTGAACTTGTTATCAGTATAAAAGACACCTGTCCACAACCTCAAACAGTCACACTCCAAACTCCACTATGGTGAAGACCAAAGAGCTGTCGAAGGACACCAGAAACAAAATTGTAGACCTGCACCAGGCTGGGAAGACTGAATCTGCGATAGGCAAGCAGCTTGGTGTTAACAAATCAACTGTGGGAGCAATAATTAGAAAATGGAAGACATACAAGACCACTGATAATCTCCCTCGATCTGGGGCTCCACGCAAGATCTCACTCCGGGGGGTCAAAATGATCACAAGAACGGTGAGCAAAAATCCCAGGACCACACGGGGGGACCTAGTGAATGACCTGCAGAGAGCTGGGACCAACGTAACAAAGGCTACCATCAGTAACACACTACGCCGCCAGGGACTCAGATCCTGCAGTGCCAGACGTGTCCCCCTGCTTAAGCCAGTACATGTCCGGACCCGTCTGAAGTTTGCTAGAGAGCATTTGGATGATCCAGAAGAGGATTGGGAGAATGTCATATGGTCAGATGAAACCAAAATAGAACTGTTTGGTAGAAACACAACTCGTCGTGTTTGGAGGAGAGAGAATGCTGAATTGCATCCAAAGAACACCATACCTACTGTGAAGCATGGGGGTGGCGACATCATGCTTTGGGGCTGTTTCTCCGCAAATGGACCAGGATGACTAATCCATGTACAGTTCAGAATGAATGGGGCCATGTATCGTGAGATTTTGAGTGCAAACCTCCTTCCATCAGCAAGGGCATTGAAGATGAAACGTGGCTGGGTCTTCCACATGACAATGATCCCAAACATACCACCAGGGCAACGAAGGAGTGGCTTCGTAAGAAGCATTGCAAGGTCCTGGAGTGGCATAGCCAGTCTCCAGATCTCAACCCCATAGAAAACCTTTGGAGGGAGTTGAAAGTCCGTGTTGCCCAGCGACAGCCCCAAAACATCACTGCTCTAGAGGAGATCTGCATGGAGGATGGGCCAACATACCAGCAACAGTGTGTGCCAACCTTGTGAAGACTTACAGGAAACGTTTGACCTCTGTCATTGCCAACAAAGGATATATAACAAAGTATTGACATGAACTTTTCATATTGACCAAATACTTATTTTCCACCATAATTTGCAAATAAATTCTTTCCAAATCAGCCAATGTGATTGTCTGGATTTTTTTTCTCATCATTTTGTCTATCATAGTTGAGGTCTACCTATGATGCCAATTACAGGGATCTCTCATCTTTTTAAGTGGGTGAACTTGAACAATTGGTGGCTGACTAAATACCTTTTTTCCCCACTGTGTATATATATATATATATATATATACAGTGTATATATATACATACACATAAACACACTATATTGCCAAAAGTATTCGGACACCGGCCTTTACACACATATGTCATCCCAGTCTTAGTCCGTAGGGTTCAATATTGAGTTGGCCCCGCTCTTTGCAGCTATAACAGCTTCAACTCTTCTGGGAAGGCCGTCCACAAGGTTTAGGAGGGTGTCTATGGGAAGGTTGGACCATTCTTCCAGAAGCACATTTGTCAGGTCAGGCACTGATGTCGGGGGAGGAGGCCTGGCTCGCAGTCTCCGCTCTAATTCATCCCAAAGGTGTTCTATGGGGTTGAGGTCAGGACTCTGTGCAGGACAGTCAAGTTCCTCCACCCCAAACTGGCTCATCCATGTCTTTATGGACCTTGCTTTGTACACTGGTGGGCAGTCATGTTGGAACAGGAAGGGGCCATCCCCAAACTCTTCCCACAAAGTTAGAAATTGTCCCAAATGAAACCTTAAGAGTTCCTTTCACTGGAACTAGGGGGCCAAGCCCAACCCCTGAAAAAAAAACCCACACCATAATCCCCCCTCCGCCAAACTTTACACTTGGCAAAATCCAGTCAGGCAAGTACCGTTCTCCTGGCAACTGCCAAATCCATCGGTTTGCCAGACAGAGAAGCGTGATTGGTCACTCCGGAGAACACGTCTCCGCTGCTCTAGAGTCCAGTGGCGGCGTGCTTTACACCACGGCATCTGACGCTTTGCATTGCACTTGGTGATGTAAGGCTTGGATGCAGCTGCTCAGCCATGGAAACCCATTCCATGAATCTCTCTACACACTGTTGTTGGGCTCATCTGAAGGCCACACCAAGTTTGGAGGTCTTTAGCTATTGACTCTGCAGACAGTTGGTGACTTCTGCGCACTGTGCGCTTCAGCATGCGCTGACCCCGCTCTGTCATGTGACGTGGCCTACCACTTGGTGGCTGAGTTGCTGTTGTTCCCAGTTGCTTCCACTTTGTTATAATCCCACTAACAGTTGAGCGTGGAATATTTAGTAGCCAGGAAATGTCACGGATGGACTTATTGCACAGGTGACAACCTATCACGGGACCACGCTTGGAGTCACTGAGCTCCTGAGAGCGACCCATTCTTTCACCAATGTTTGTAGAAGCAGTCTGCATGCCTATTGGCTTGATTGTATACACGTGTGGGCATGGAGGGGATTGGAACACCTGAATCACATGATTTGGAGGAGGGTCCAATATACTTTGGGAAATATAGTGTGTGTATATGTATATATATATATATATATATATATATATATGCACCCCCTACATGCTTTTTGCATTTGCACGTGTACGCGTACGCTGGACGACAAGGTTGCCGTTATTTTTTTTTATTAGAATTTGCATTTTTTAACACTTTCTTGGTCACTGTGCTGGTAGCGCGTAGAAGCCATCCATGGACACATATGTATGTGCATTAAATGATGGCAAGAGGTTAAAGAGGAACTTCATCCGTATCTAGCTAATTTTTCTAAATTCTCTCTTTAATTGTTCTGGTATGTAAATATAAAAATACCAGCCCCTGGAGTCCCGTGCTGTCCTCCTTCCAGCCCATGTTCTCCCTTATTGCTGTCCTGCTTCTTAATCGGACATCTCGTGCATGTGTAGACATACTGCAGGTCTCTGACAGGTCTATGTGTCTGCGAATGTGTGGAGTCACATGGAATGTGCATGCGCACAAATGCGGCACATAGCTGTGCCGGGTCCCATAGACTGGGCAAAGACTGCTGCTATTGGCATGTGCACACACTGTAAACTCTGCCAGGTCCTATAGACCCTAAGGCATGTCTGCGCATGCTTGAGATCGCGATGCATATGTCATCCTTGCCAAAGTCAAAATGCAGCAAGTTCAACTGTCATGTACCTGGTTGCAGGCCGAAGTGACAAGAGGGCTTCCTTTGCAGCTCTGGGCTGAACACCCCTGGGGGGGTGGTTACGACAAGGGAGTACGAGGCACACAGTGGCAATGGTGTCAAAAGTCCAGTTCGCTGGTGGCTGCTCTTGGAGCTGGTCAGGTTTTGGAGCCGAGCCAAGGTCAAACAGAGTTTGAGAGTCAGTAGAGCTGGAGATAACCGAGTGGTCAAGAGCCAAAGCCAGGGTCATTCATGGGTGTTGAGTTGAGTTGGTGATAACAAAGGGTCAGGAACCAAAGCCAGGGTCATACACGGGTGGCCAATTGAGCTGGATATAACGAAGGGGCCAGGGTCATACACGGGTGGCCAGTAGAGTTGGAGATAACTTAGGGGTCAGGAACCAAAGCCAGTGTCTTAAATAGGTGGCCTGTAAAGTTGGAGATAATGAAGGGGTCAGGAGCCAAAGCCAGGGTTTTATTCGGTTGATCAGTTGACATTAGGTCCTTTAAACAAGCCAAGGTCACAACCAGGAATCGGACAGTGGGAAATCCAGTGGTAGGCCGAGTCAGCAACAGGAAATCGGGATGAGCACAAGATGAGGAAACGCGGTGCTCAGATGGGGACACTGATGCAAGGGAGGACTCTGATAAAGATATTAATGGTCAGTAGGGTTGTCACACGGTTGTTCAGTAGAAAGAAGGTCCTTAAACAAGTCATGGTCACAACCAAGAATCGGGTAGAGGGAAATCCAGGAGCAGGCTGAGCTGGTAACAGGAAGTCAGGATAAGCATGATATCCGGATATACGGGAGCAGGGATCCCGGACTAGTTGAAGATCATCTCAACTCAGAGAGTTTGGCGCCAGTTTTGGAATTGGATGTGCACGCACGTGCCCATGCAGGATGCTGGTGGAGGTTCCTAGCCTGTACATTGGCGCACTTGAATTTTTGATCTGGATGGCGTCCTGACATCAAGATTGTGAATGAAGGTCCGCTTTGGTTGAGCTAAGGAAAATACATAGGTTTGCGTCCTTTCGTCAGAATTAATCTTGATCGATATATGTTTTCTATTCTTATTTCCTGCTCCCAACTAGGAAGAGCGAATAATTCCTTTCCTGGAAGGCCCGCGCTTTTAATACAGTATCGCTTACAAGATTGCTAAAGCGTTGTCTCAGATACCAAACCTTTCCTCTTAGTAGAAATCACATCGTTTAATGGGAATTCTGTGTCGCCTAAATTATTGATGTGCTATGTAGTCTTGTGTGTTAAGAAATCTAGCAATACTTCCAAATGGATTATCTTTAGCTCCGCTAAGCGCTCTTTATAAATATTGCATAATGCACAGCGGACAAATAAACAGCGTAGAATGCCGCGTGAACAATGCTAAATGACAGCTCTCGGCTGAGGAGGACCTGAGCGTATGGAGATATATTCCTATATTTATGCATTTGGAGTAAATAAAATGTTTCACTTTGAGTGATTTTTCTTCACCTTACAGCCACGATTTGCGCAGTGAAGGATCTGTATAACTAACAGCATTATGTGTCGCCATTGAAGCACTAAGCCGAGGGAATGGCCTCAGACCATTCTGGAGCTAACTAGAGCTAGCAGTGCAATAAACCCCAACTGATGCGAATGGGGTTAACGTGCTGTGACTGCTGCCAGCACTTGGTAAAACCTTGCAAAGATGGAAATGGCAGGTTCGGAGGTTGTGTAAAAAAAAAAAAAAAAAAAAACCTCTCAACCTTCCATCAACCCAACTCCTCATTTCTTTTTTAGGTGTTCAAAAAAAATTCTCCATTTATGGATTGAAGGACATAGTTCTGGTGGTTGATGGCTGGAATGGAAAACTATGGTGTTCAGGTTGTGTCCCTCCCCATTCCTTATCCCCTTGACATGGGATTGTCCCACGGAAGGTGTGGCTGGATTAGAAATCTACGGTGAGGAGACTGTTCATAGCTGCCCACAAGAGGATTGAACACTATGCAAAAATTAAAAAAAAAAAAAAAAAAAGGGGCCAGCTCCCTCTAGTAGCTATGATGCTCTCATACCTGCTACGCAGCTTAGTAGTAGCATAGGAGTCAAAAAGGTAAAGTGGTTTCCATAATACGTGGCAGTAGTCTTCATCAGAGCTATGGGTGGTGGAGAAGGGCCAGGAACCCTAGTGGTCATGTTTTTGGGTTTTTTTTTTTTTTGCTGCAAACTGGCACCAGGTCATGGCCCTAGGGATTGTCCCACCAAGGGGATGGCTGGAATGGAAAGCTACAGTGTAGGGACACCTCACAGGGCTGCAGGCAAGAGTGGTCAAGTCAGGCAGAGGTTGAGGCAGAAAGCAGGCAAGAGAGTAGTCAGGTCTAGGCAGAGGTCTTGGCGAGCAGAAGAGTAGTCAAGTCAATCCAGGTCAACTACAAACAGGCAACTGGCAGGTACTGTAAGTATTATGGTGCTTTGGCTCTCAGGTAGCTGCTGATAAGAAAGAGCACCAGCCATTTCAAAGGTTGGAGCTTACACCAACCTTTACTCAGTGTACCCTTCTGGTCAGAGTTGACACTGAATGTTGCTTCTGTCAACTCTGGAAGACCTGGAGTTAGTTGAAATCTTAGGGATCCTGAAAGACCCATGCAAGGATCCTACTGGAGGTTCTAGGGATCCTGGCAGACCCAGCTGGAATCCTGTGAGTAACAGTAGGTTTAGGTATCCTGGAAGACCCATGCAGGTATCCTGTGGGTACTGGAGGTCCTAGGAATCCTGGAAGACCCAGATGGGGTCCTGTGAGTAACAGTAGGTCCTAGCTATCCTGGAAGCCCCGTGCAGGTATCCTGTGGGTACTGGATGTCCTAGGGATCCTGCAAGACCCAGCTGGAATCCTGTGAGTATCAGTAGGTCCTAGGGATCCTGAAAGACCCAGATGGGGTCCTGTGAGTACTGTAGGTCTTAGGGATCCTGAAAGACCCAGATGGGGTCCTGTGAGTACTGTAGGTCTTAGGCATTCTGGAAGACCTGGCAGGGTTCCTGCAAGTACTGGAGGTCCTGGAAACCCTGGAAGACCCGGCAGGGATCCCCAGAGTATTGGAGGTCTTAGGAATTCTGGAAGACCTGGCAAGGTTCTTGTGAGTACTGAAAGTTCCAGAAACCCAGGATTCCTGTGAGTAGTGAAGGTCCTGGAATCCATGGAAGACATGGCAGGGATCCTGTCAGTACTGGAGGTCATAGGAGTCTTGGACGACCTTGTAGGATTCCTGCTAGTACTGAACGTCTTGGAAACCCTGAAAGACCCAGTAGGGATCCTATGAGTACTGGAGTTCTTAGGAATCATGGAAGACCTGACAGGTTCCTTGCTAGTACTGGAGGTCCCGGTAACCCTGGAAGATCCAGCAGCGATCTTGGGAGTACTGGAGGTCTTAGGAATCCTGGAAGACCTGCCAAGGTTCCTGCCAGTACTGGAGGTCCTAGAAACCCTGGAAAATCAAGCAGGGATCCCCTGAGTACCGGAGGTCCCAGAAATCTTGGACGACCCAGCAGGGTTCTTGTGAGTACTGGAGGTCCTGTAAACTCTGGAAGACCCACCAGGGAACCTTTTGAATACTGGAGGTCCTAAACTGGCCATACACATATAGATCTAACAGATTCCTCCAGGCATACACTGTGGCTATTGTATTTTGACAGCCAGTCCTGCCAGCTGTCAAAATACCCACAAATCAGCTGCATTTCATCGGATGCAGCCGCTGTTTAACTGACAGTTTTCTGCCCAACTCCTTTGGCTTTGCAGTCGTCGGATGCGGGAGGCGATTGGTTTGGTTAGTTTGGTGGGAGTCAGGCAACAGGGCCACTCACCAAACTAATTTCTACCGATTCATCAGGAATGGCGTATGGCCAGCGATTCTGGGAGAGCAGGCAAGGATCCGGTGAGTTCTGTATCAAATGCACAGAGAGAACTGGGAACAATGTAACTGATAAAAGTGCAGCAGAGGCCAAGAGCATAGGAGGTTAGATTTTCTGGCAGGATCAACTTTTTTTCTTTTTGTTTTGTGCTCTGATCCAATGGATATAACAAAACGCTTTCAATGGTGTATTTGAATTCATAAAAAAAAATTGTTATAGTATGCATTGCAATGTTCAAAGCTTGGTCACGATTATAGGTAGGTTCATTTATTCCTCGTGTCTTTGTTTCCAGCAAACTCTGGAGTCAAATCTTACCAGCTTGGTCAAGTACAGCAGTGAACTTGAAACGCAAATGGCAAAACTCATTCAGATCTGCCAGCAGGTAGAGGTAAGAAGACTCTTTGATCCTAATTATAGTGCAACGTATTATTAGCACAATGCTTAGCGATGACATTCTCTGTCTGCAATTATACTTTTCAGAGTTCCATAGTTGTTGGTTTGAAAATAAAAAGTCACATGTCTATCGAGTTCCACCAAAACACAGAAAATACATTCAAAACCTTTATCCTCAGAACTCTGAACCCGGGAGGGGAAGGGACATGGTCTTGTTTGCTCCAACAGAGAAACAATTCCTTTGTGATCCCCTATGGCAGAGATCTTCAAACTATGGCCGCCAGCTGCATGTGGCCCCCTTATATGGTCCACAATGGATGTGCCCCGCCCTTTACCCAGTGGCACCCCCTGACCCCCCACATGTGAGTCTCTGATGCAAGAGCACAGGATTTCCCCACTGAGCTGTGTCATTGGTTGCTAGGAACCAATAGCATCCCTGCCCCAGCATTTATCGGATGCAACTTCCCACCCGGCTGCTACTACACCACTCTGTAAGCCTAACTACAGACGTAAGGGGGGTCTGATGGGGACATTAATGTAAGGAGGGCACTGATAGGGATTCTGATGTGGGGGGGGGGGGCAGACGGACTCTGATGCAAGGGGGGGGCACTGACTCTGATGTAAGGGTGGACTCTAATGTAAGGAGAGTACTGATGTGGGGGGCTCTGATGGAGGCACTGATGTAAAGAGTGCACCGATATTCTGATGTGGGGGGGGCAGACGGGACTCTGATGCAAGGGGGGGGGGGGCACTGACTCTGAAGTAAGGGTGGACTCTAATGTAAGGAGAGTACTGATGTGGGGGGCTCTGATGGAGGCACTGATGTAAGGAGTTCACTGATAGAGATTCTGATGTGGGGGGGGGGGGCGACGGACTCTGATATTGACACTGATGTAAGGGGGGGCACTGACTGATGTAAGGGTGGACTCTAATGTAAGGAGGGCACTGATGGGGACACTAATGTGGGGGGCTCTGACGGAGACACTGATGTAAAGAGGGACTCTGATTGGGACACTAAGGTAAGGGGGTCTCTAATGGGGGACACTGATGAGGACACTGATGTAAGGGGGGCTCTGATGGGGACACTGATGTAAGGGAGGGCTCTGATGGGGACACTAATGTAAGGGGGGCTCTGATGGGGACACTGATGTAAGGGGGGCTCTGATGGGGACACTAATGTAAGCGGGGGGGGGTTCTGATGGGGACACTGATGTAAGGAGGGACTCTGATTGGGGACACTGATGTAAGGAGGGACTCTGATTGGCGCACTAAGGCAAGGGGGACTCTGATGGGGGACACTGATGTAAGGGTGGACTCTAATGAAAGGAGGACACTGATGGGGACACTGATGTATAGGGGGGGCTCTGATGGGGACACTGATGTAAGGGGTGACTCTGATTGGGACACTAATGTGAGGGGGAGACTGATGTAAGGGGGACTCCAATATAAGGGGTGACTCTGATGGGGGCATTGATGTAAGGAGGTGACTCTGATAGGTGCACTGATAGGGACTTTGATGTAATAGGGGACTTTGATAGGGACACTAATATTAGGAGGAACTCTGACAGGGAAAGTAATGCATTATGCATACAACCTCAATATATAGGGACTGCTAGATGGGAGAGCAAGAGAAAAGCAAAATTCCGGTTGTCCATTCCCCATTTTCTTGTAGGGGGTAAGGCCGAGGCAGGGGCTTGCCTAGGTTAATTGCGACCTGGGCAGTGTTACCGAGCTGTAGAGGACATGCCTGCATAAGTGCCCCCCTTCACTGAGCACCACCAGAGTAAGTCTCCCCACTTTGCCTCATTGGTGGCACACTCCTGGGTCCAGGCCTCCTCCATCTGGCAATAGATGGGTCCTCGTGCTGCAGAGAGCAGCAAAATGAGAATGATATACAGTGAGGAACAGAAGTATTTGAACCCCCTGCGATTTTGCAAGTTCTCCCACTTAGAAATCATGGAGGGTCTGACATTCACATTGTAGGTGCATTCCCACTCTGAGAGACAGAATTTAAACAAAATTCAGGAAATCCCATTGTATGATTTGTAAAGAATGTATTTGTCTTGCACTGCTGAACAGAAGTATTTGAACCCCTGAGAAGATCAGTGTTAATATATGGTACAGAAGCCTTTGTTTGCCATTCCAGAGGTCAAACGTTTCCTGTAGTCCTTGACCAGGTTTGCACTGCAACAGGGATTTTGGCCGACTCCTCCACACCGATCTCCTCTAGATCTGTCAGGTTTCGGGGCTGTCGCTGAGAGCAACATGGAGTTTCAGCTCCCTCCAAAGATGTTCTATTGGATTTAGGTCTGGAGACTGGCTAGGCCACTCCAGAACCTTGATATGCTTCTTACGGAGCTACTCCTTGGTTCTCCTGGCTGTGTGCTTCGGGTCGTTGTCATGTTGGAAGACCCAGCCACGACCCATCTTCAATGCTCTGACTGAGGGAAGGAGGTTGTTGCTCAAAATCTCACAATAAATGGCCCCATTCATCCTCTCCTTAATACAGTGCAGTCGTCCTGTCCCCTTCACAGAAAAGCACCCCCAAAGCATGATGTTACCACCCCCATGCTTCACAGTAGGG
The DNA here is from genome assembly GCA_951230385.1 of Staurois parvus. Taxonomy (NCBI): domain Eukaryota; kingdom Metazoa; phylum Chordata; class Amphibia; order Anura; family Ranidae; genus Staurois; species Staurois parvus. The sequence continues at coordinate 317,058 of CATNWA010000021.1, forward strand.
ATGGTGTTCTTGGGATGCAACTCATCCTTCTTTTTCCTCCAAACACGACGAGTGAAGTTTAGACCAAAATGTTCTACTTTGGTCTCATCTGACCACATGACGTTCTCCCATGCCTCCTCTGGATCATCCAGATGGTCATTGGCAAAGTTCAGACGGGCCTGGACATGTGATGACTTGAGCAGGGGAACCTTCCATGCAATGCATGATTTGAAACCATGACGGCGTAGTGTTCTACCAACAGTGACCTTTGAAACTGTGGTCTCAGCTCTCTTCATGTCATTGACCAGCTCCTCCCTTGTAGTTCTGGGCTGATTCCTCACCTTTCTTATCAGTGATATCCCACGAGGTGAGATCTTGCATGGAGCCCCAGTCCGAGGGAGACTGACAGTCGTCTTTAGCCTCTTCCATTTTCTAACAATTGCTCCAACAGTTGATCTATTTTCACCAAGCTGCTTGGCAATTGCCCCGTAGCCCTTTCCAGCCTTGTGGAGGTCCACAATTTTGTCTCTGGTGTCTTTTGACAACTCTTTGGTCTTGCCCATGGTAGTAGTTGGTGTCTGACTGACTGTGGGGTGGAGAGGTGTCTTTAAAGAGCTCAGACAGGTGCTACTAAGTTAGATGAATGAGTGGAGTAGAGGTGGACTTTTTAAAGGCGCAGTAACAGGTCTTTGAGAGCCAGAATTCTTGTTGTTTCTCAGGTGTTCAAATACTTATGTTCAGCAGTGCAAGACAAATAAATTCTTTAAAAATCATACAATGGGATTTCCTGAATTATTTTTTAAATTCTGTCTCTCAGAGTGGGAATGCACCTACAATGTGAATTTCAGACCCCTCCATGATTTCTAAGTGGGAGAACTTGCAAAATCGCAGGGTGTTCAAATACTTCTGTTCCTCACTGTACAGCCGCTCTCTACAGCATTCCTCCTGGGTGGTCTGATGACATGCCTCCAAGGAGCAGCTCCTTGACTCCCTGTGCTCAAAGCAAGTTGGTTAGATGACTCCTGGGGTTCAGTGAACCCAAAAGATGAACAGTGCTGGACCTCAGAGCATTGAGTATGTAGGGTTGGTGAGTATTGCAGTGAGACTTGTGGGAGATGGGCCCTGCATGCTGCAAAGAGCAGCGCAGTGAGAATGATATATAGCCACCCTGTACAGCATTCCTCCTGGGTGGTCCAATGACACGCCCCTGGGGAGCAGCTCCTCAAGCTCCCTGTGCTCACAGCAAATGGGTACATGACTTCTGGACTTCGGTGAACCTATAAATGAACACTGATGGATCTCAGAGCAGTGAGGATATGGGGTGGGTGAATATTACAGTGAGAGCTGATTTTCTTTTGTTGTTGTATCATGCCGTGCAATTTTTTTATTTTTATTTTTTTTGTAAACCTGGGCTATGATTTTGCTGTGGTCCATTTATTTAAAGGCATTGTAAAGGAATACACTCCTTACACGGATATTGATGATTCTCCCCCTACTGTGCTAATTAACTGCTGCTTCATTCCATTGTTTCAGTCAAGCAGCCTAGTATAGGATATCAATAAACCCAACCCGTATTCTTGCAGCATAATACCGTCTGGACTGCAGACCCTTTTCAATACGGCTGAACACAGAATAGTTCTGACAGTTTGTAGTCTTCTACAGGAGAAAGGTAAATGGAAGGGTTGTCGTCAGAAAACCTCCACATCATGGAGCAGTAGGCGAGGATTTCAAAGCTCTGCTGTGTGAGTCTGTACATCCTGTTACAGACATTGCTCTGGTTCAGATATTGTGTGATCCAAAAGATCATTAAAAAAAAAATCTACAATATGAACCACACAGAGAGTGGGTGTTGGGAAAGTGAAGTCAGTCCAAACTCAAATATAATCCCATTCAGCCATATTGTAATGTAATCATAAAGCTTAAAGTGAACCTGTGCCCACGCGATGGCCATTCTAGCATTCACAGATTCTTAGGAGGTAGTAAATAAGCTTTAAAATAAGCACTCACTGACCTCTTTAGCTGCAGGCATCGTGGAGCAGATAGTCCTCAAAATTCACAGAAGAAGCAATTCCCCTTTCCAGCAGTGGCTTAATGCTTCCTGCCCCCCTCCCCAATTGGCTCTACTTTCCTCCTTCTCTCATTAGTGGCTTAACGTCTTCAGCTCCCTCCTCCCAACAGTGACTCAGTGGCTCTGCTTCACCTTCCCAGCATATTCTTAAGCAGTAAATAAGCTTTAAAATAAGCCTTCACTGACCTCTGGAGCTGCAGGCATGATGGAGCAATTGATCCTCAAAGTTCCCACCAGAAGCAAAGAAGTTCCCCTCCCAGCAGCGGCTTAGTGCTCCCTGCTCCTCCCTTCCATCAGCTCAATTTGCTTTCCCTCCCCATCCCATAAATGGCTTATCTTCACCTACTCCCTCCTTCTAACAATGCCCCAGTGGCACAGCTCCCCCCTCACAGCATATTCCTAAGCAGTACACAATCTTTAAAAAAGCCTTCACTGACCTCTGTAGCTGCAGGCACCGTGGAGCAGTTGATCCTCAAAGTTCCCACCAGAAGCAAAGACGTTCCCCTCCCAGCAGCGGCTTAGTGCTCCCTGCTCCCCCCTTCCATCAGCTCAATTTGCTTTCCCTCCCCATCCCATAATTGGCTTATCTTCACCTGCTCCCTCCTTCAAACAATGCCCCAGTGGAACAGCTCCCCCCTCACAGCATATTCCTAAGCAGTACACAAGCTTTAAAATAAGCCCTCACTGACCTCTGTAGCTGCAGGCACCGTGGAGCAGTTGATCCTCAAAGTTCACACCAGACGCAAGAAAATTGCTTTCCTCTCCCAACAGTGGCTCAGCAGCTTTAAAAGGAACTTCAGTGCCCTTAATCGTGGTCCCACCCTCCTACACTGGTGCTGCCATTTTTTGTTGGTGCATGCGCAGATGGGCTGAAGGGCTTTGCCTGGTCTATGGGACCTGCTAGAGCCCTTGGGTGCATCTGTGTGACAAAACAGGTCTTGGACCTCCTTGACTGTGCCATCCCCTCCCGTATGGGTAGCTAAACCCACGCATGGGCACATGTGCTGAAGGTCTTTGAAGGGTCCTGCAGGCTGGGCAGAGCCCTTCAGCTCATCTGAACATGTACGGGCAATGCTATTCTTGCCTAGGCGAGAAAGTAGGAGGTGCTGAGGGCAGGTAAAAAAAAATATCCAATTGTGGGAGAGGGTGGGGACTGGAGCCAGGTGCACACACGTTGCCCTATGGGGTGAAGGTCCACTTTAACTAACCTTGCTCTCCTCTCCCAGCAATGACTCAGCAGCTCAGTTCCCCCTTTCCCATCAGTGGCTTATCTCCCTTCTCCCAACAGTGACTAAGTGGCTCAGCTCCCCCCTCCCAGCAGTGACGCAGCCTTTTAATAACTATTGAAAATATATAGCAGGTGCTCTAGGAGAGGGAAGTAGGGTTGGCTGAGCTTCTGAGTCACTTTTGGTAGGCTGAACAGGGTAAGCTGAGCTACTGAATCACTGCTGGGAGAGGGGTGCAGGAATGTGCTGTGCTGATAAGTCATTGCTGGGAGGGGGGAGCTGAGCTGCTGATTGACTGCCAAGAGAGAGGAGCATGTGAGCTGAGCTTCTGAGTCACTGCTGGGAGAGGGGTGCAGGAATGAGCTGTGCTGATAAGTCATTGCTGGGAGGGGGGAGCTGAGCTGCTGATTGACTGCCAAGAGAGAGGAGCATGTGAGCTGAGCTTCTGAGTCACTGCTGGGAGGGGAGCTGAGCTGCTGAGAGAAAGACCTGAACGATTTCAATGCTTTTACAGTGATCTCTGAGAATGTATTTTTCCACAGTGCCTGCAGCTACAGAGGTCAATGAGAGCTTGTTTTAAAGCCTATTTACTGCTTGTTAAGCATATGTCAGCTAATGTGAAGGTCCACAGACTGGCCTCAGGTTCATGGTAGGTTTTCAATTTAAACATTTATGAGGTCAGCACAGCTTTTATGTGTTGATTAGCGCTGCCAAATGTTACAGCTGTCAAATATTTCACTGTTATGATTTTCATTAAGAGAGGAAGGCTTATACTCCATGTGAACTACCAAATAAAACCCAGATGTCTGTCCTGCTAGCGGTTTATAGGAAAGAACCCACTCCAGAGCGATACGTATTGTGTATTAGGATAGAGCCAGCATCTGGACTGAAGGACAGTAGAAGAAGCTTCTTATTGAGGGTGCTGAACTCCACATGTGGACTCGTGTTGTGCCTTTGATGGAGCTGGCGCTATGCAGCAGATCCGTAATATCCTGACCACTTTGCTTTGGATATAATGCAGAGCAGAGCTAAAGTGGAATTTCGAGCAAAAAAAAAGTTGTTTGCCAGAGTCATCCTTTAGATTCAGGAGTGCCCATCAGAGTCTACCCTTAAATCTAGGAGTGCCCATCAGAGTCTACCCTTAAATCTAGGAGTGCCTCTCAAAGTGCGGCCTCAGATCTAGGAGTGCCCATCAGATTTTCTTTTAGATTTGGGATTGCCCATCAATGCTCTCCTTAGATTCAGGAGTGCCCATCAGAGTCTACCCTTAAATTCAGAAGTGCCCATCAGAGTCTACCCTTAAATCTAGGAGTGCCTCTCAAAGTACGGCCTCAGATCTAGGAGTGCCCATCAGATTTTCTTTTAGATTCGGGATTGCCCATCAATGCTCCCCTTAGATTCAGGAGTGACCATCAAATTCTCTCCCCCCCCCCCCCCTTAAGTCCAAGAGTGCCCAACATAGTCTCTACTTTGTACAAGGAGTGCTCATTAGAGTCCTCCCTTAGATCCCAGAGTACCCATCAGAGTCTCGTTACATCCAGGAGTGGCCATTATAGTCATGATTGCTGTTAAAAACCATGGGGTCCCATACAGCCAACCTGACAGCCCCCTTCCCCCCCCAAAAAAAAGGTTTTCTATGCTTGAGTTATGAATGAACACAGTGAGTGATTGGTACCAATCACTCATTGGGTTCATTCAGGATAGGAAGGGGCTGGTACATGTGACATATTTACCAGACCCTCCTCACACTCCGCATTCTGAAGGATCCTATTGTGTGCTTGCAGCTGTCAGTGGGAAGGAGAGGATGGAAGCTGAAAGCACTGTGGGGGTGGGGGCACACAGGGGGCCTGGGCAGGGAGGGTGAAACGTATGTGCACAGGGAGGGTACTGGGTGCAGCGGGGAAGGGGACAATTACTGGAACCGATCCCCTGTATGGCTCTGTGCAGCAGCTGAAAGGGAGAGGAGAAGAAGCCTTTCAGCTGCTGCAGAGAGAGCCATACAGGGGATTGGCTCCACTACTTACCCCTCCCGCCATGCCGATAACTCTTCCTGCCCACATCAGATTCAGCCAGCTGCCTGGGCCCCCCTGCTGGTCTGGGCCTCATACAGGAGGACCGGTGGTACTCCCCTATCCACGGCCCTGGTCATAGCCCCTCTTACATCCAGGAGTGCCCATAGGAGTCCTTTCTTACAAACAGGAGTGCCCATCAGAGACTGCCCCCATAGTTGCCAACAAAAAAATTCAAGGGAGACTTTTTTTTTAGTGTGCGTTCAGCAAGCCATAATAGGTGGGGAATGTCTTTTAATTAGGGGTGGGGCATTAATTTAATACCACCCAATGGAGTGTGGAGGGTATGACAGTGTGCAGTATGTACAGGAGAGGAGTGTGGAGGGTATAACAGTGGGCGGTATGTACAGGAGAGGAGTGTGGAGGGTATGACAGTGGGCGGTATGTACAGGAGAGGAGTGGGGAGGGTATGACAGTGTGCAGTATGTACAGGAGAGGAGTGTGGAGGGTATGACAGTGTGCAGTATGTACAGGAGAGGAGTGCGGAGGGTATGACGGTGTGCAGTATGTACAGGAGAGGAGTGTGGAGGGTATGACAGTGGGCGTATGTACAGGAGAGGAGTGTGGAGGGTATGACAGTGGGCAGTATGTACAGGAGAGGAGTGTGGAGGGTATGACAGTGGGCAGTATGTACAGGAGAGGAGTGGGAGGGTATGACGGTGTGCAGTATGTACAGGAGAGGGGTGTGGAGGGTATGACAGGGGGCAGGTATGTACAGGAGAGGAGTGTGGAGGGTATGACAGTGGGCAGTATGTACAGGAGAGGGGTGTGGAGGGTATGACAGGAGTATGTACAGGGAGGAGTGTGGAGGGTATGACAGTGGGCAGTATGTACAGGAGAGGAGTGTATGTACAGGAGAGGGGGCGTGTACAGGAGAGGAGTGGGAGGGTATGACAGTGGGCAGTATGTACAGGAGAGGAGTGTGGAGGGTATGACAGTGGGCAGTATGTACAGGAGAGGAGTGTGGAGGGTATGACAGTGGGCAGTATGTACAGGAGAGGAGTGTGGAGGGTATGACAGTGGGCAGTATGTACAGGAGAGGAGTGTGGAGGGTATGACAGTGGGCAGTATGTACAGGAGAGGAGTGTGGAGGGTATGACAGTGGGCAGTATGTACAGGAGAGGAGTGTGGAGGGTATGACAGTGGGCAGTATGTACAGGAGAGGAGTGTGGAGGGTATGACAGTGGGCAGTATGTACAGGAGAGGAGTGTGGAGGGTAGTGACAGGGTATGAGGGCAGTATGTACAGGAGAGGAGTGTGGAGGGTATGACAGTGGGCAGTATGTACAGGAGAGGAGTGTGGAGGGTATGACAGCGGGCAGTATGTACAGGAGAGGAGTGTGGAGGGTATGACAGCGGGCAGTATGTACAGGAGAGGAGTGTGGAGGGTATGACAGCGGGCAGTATGTACAGGAGAGGAGTGTGGAGGGTATGACAGCGGGCAGTACAGGAGAGGAGTGTGGAGGGTATGACAGGGGGCAGTATGTACAGGAGAGGAGTGTGGAGGGTATGACAGTGGGCGGTATGTACAGGAGAGGAGTGTGGAGGGTATGACAGTGGGCAGTATGTACAGGAGAGGAGTGTGGGGTATGACAGTGGGCAGTATGTACAGGAGAGGAGTGTGGAGGGTATGACAGTGGGCAGTATGTACAGGAGAGGAGTGTGGAGGGTATGACAGTGGGCGGTATGTACAGGAGAGGAGTGTGGAGGGTATGACAGTGGGCGGTATGTACAGGAGAGGAGTGTGGAGGGTATGACAGTGGGCGGTATGTACAGGAGAGGAGTGTGGAGGGTATGACAGTGGGCGGTATGTACAGGAGAGGAGTGTGGAGGGTATGACAGTGGGCGGTATGTACAGGAGAGGAGTGTGGAGGGTATGACAGTGGGCGGTATGTACAGGAGAGGAGTGTGGAGGGTATGACAGCGGGCAGTATGTACAGGAGAGGAGTGTGGAGGGTATGACAGCGGGCGGTATGTACAGGAGAGGAGTGTGGAGGGTATGACAGTGGGCAGTATGTACAGGAGAGGAGTGTGGAGGGTATGACAGTGGGCGGTATGTACAGGAGAGGAGTGTGGAGGGTATGATAGTGGGCGGTATGTACAGGAGAGGAGTGTGGAGGGTATGACAGTGGGCGGTATGTACAGGAGAGGAGTGTGGAGGGTATAACAGGGGGCAGTATGTACAGTAGAGAAGTGTGGAGAAGAGGAAGGAGTATGACAGCAGCATGTATAGGTGAATATTATGGAGGGTATGGTGATATGTTCAGGAAAGGAAGGAAGAGGGTATGCTGGTGGGTAATTTGTGCAGGAAAGGAGGGAATGATGGCAGGCTGTGCAGGGTGTGGAATGTATGCTAGGGTATCATGAGCAGGGGAGCAGTACAGAAAACTAATGCAGCCATCACATGACTGATTGTTGCTGGTACACAACCCATGCATCTGGAAATGCGTGGGCCAATCTACATGGTGTCGCAGCCCCCTGTGCTTTACACAGTTCATCGTACATAGTTTGGATAGCACAGGGTTAGGTGGCATGGCCATAAATAACTTCACAATATCTGGACATACAGAGTGCTTGGGATGCCTATATAGACAGTTCCCGCTTGACAGATGTCTGTAATCTGTGTGTGGGAGGAACTGCAGACTCAGCCCCTTACCCACACACACTCCCTTTCTCCTCCGACCCTTCCTGTCCCCCTTCTCATGTCCCGCAAACAAATCCTGCTTTAGTGAATTATCTGGTGAATGATGTGCGTGACGTTTGCACAAAACTAATAAACATATAATAAACAATATAACTGGAACACATTTCAATATATATATATATATATATACGTGTCAGTTCATAAAGTCCAGATTTAGGTGCCTGATTATCCAACACCAAAATATACATGCTCCTTGGTGACATCACACAATACAGTGTCCACCTTCAAATTTGTATCATCATGCGTGCATATAACACGCCAACCAGATTCCACCAACTCCTTCTTCCTCCTTCTCCTCCTCCTGACCACTAGAGGCTTTTCACTTCTTTCTCACATAGAACCAAAATGGAAGGGAGGTATGGTGCCTTTAACTTTCTTATGCATTCATACTATCGCCTTCACCTTGCCCATAAATAGAGAGAAAAATGCGCCTCTTATGGTGTAGTAGAATTAAAATTTCAGTATTTATTAAAATAAAGTATTGCACTTACATTTTGCAAGATAAACAATCATTTTCTGTTGTTGAGATCTCAATAAGCGGTTCCACGTGACGTCACTTCCGGTTCACGTCTGCCTCCATTTTCCCTATGCGTTGCGTCACGGTCACCTGACTTCATCAGGGTTTAACGAATATATGAAGAAAGGAATACAAAGTCAGTATCATATGACCCCCAAATAAGAGTGGTCAACTGGCACTTGTGTATCAATCCAAGATATCCAGCTTTCCTCAAAAGCACATCAAACAATGGTACTGCTGAAAGCTGGATATCTTGGATTGATACACAAGTGCTGGTTGACCACTCTTAATTGGGGGTCATATGATTCTGACTTTGTATCATATGACCCCCAATCCAGCCTTCTGGGATGGATGACAATGTTATGGACTGAAGCCTCCTGAGATGGATGACGAGGGTATGGATGGATGAAAAGTGTATGGACGGAAGCTTTCTGGGATGAATGACAAGGGTATGAATGGAAGCCTCCTGGGATTGATAACAAAGGTATAAACTGAAGCCTTCCAGGATGGATGACGTGTGTATGGATAGATGATGAGTGTATGGACGGAATCCTCCTGGGATAGATGATGAAGGTATGAATGGAAGCCTCCTTGGAAAGATGAAGATTGTATGGATGGAAACCTCCTGGGAAGGACAAAGAGTGTATGGATGGAATCCTCCTGGGATGGATGAAGAGTGTATGAATGGAAGCCTCCAGGGATGGATGGCGAGTGTATGGACAGAAGTCTCCTGGGATGCATGGCGAGTGTATGGACATGAGCCTCCTGGGATGGATGAGGAGTGTATGGACAAAAGCCTCCTGGGATGGATGATGAGTGTTTGGATGGAAGCCTCCTGGGATGGATGAAGAGTGTATGGATGGAAGCCTCCTGGGATGGATGAAGAGTGTATGGATGGAAACCTCCTGGGATGGATGAAGAGTGTATGGATGGAAGCCTCCTGGGATGGATGAATGGAAGCCTCCTGGGATGGATGAAGAGTATGGATGGAAGCCTCCTGGGATGGATGAAGAGTGTATGGATGGAAGCCTCCTGGGATGGATAACAAGGAAATGGATGGAAGTGTCCTGGGATGGATGGCAAAGGGTATTGGTGGAAGCCTCCTGGGGATGGATGGCGAGGGTATGGGCAGAGGGCTCCTGGGATGGATGACAAGTGTATGGATGGAAGCCTCCTGGGATGGATGAGGGGTGTATGGACAGAAGCCTACTGGGAAATGATGTGTGTATCCCAGAAGGTTTTCTGAAGGGAGGATACATCATTCTCACCTAGGTGAGAAAAGGCAGAAGAGTGAGTTCAAGTCACCCAAAAAGAGGTATTTGGGGGGGGGGGGGTGTAATGTACCTGTATAGGGACCCTGAGTTGACGATGGTGGCCTCTTTCACAATTTCCATCTGAGGATTTCTTTAAGTAGAATCAGGGTCTGCTGACCCCGCTCTGTGATGTGACGTGGACTACCACTTGGTGGCTGTTGTTCCCAGTTGCTTCCACTTTGTTATAATCCCACTAAACAGTTGAGCGTGGAATATTTAGTAGCCAGGAAATGTCACGGATGGACTTTTTGCACAGGTGGCAACCTATCACGGGACCACGCTTGGAGTCACTGAGCTCCTGAGAGCGACCCATTCTTTCACCAATGTTTGTAGAAGCAGTCTGCATGCCTAGAGGCTTGATTGTATACACCTGTGGGCATGGAGGGGATTGGAACACCTGAATCACATGATATGGAGGGGATTGGAACATCTGAATCACATGATTGGGAGGGGATTGGAATGCCTGAATCACATGACTTGGAGGGCGGGGACAATACTTTTGGCAATATAGTGTATATAGATACCAACAGGATCACTGAGTCCTCATTCACACTATGATGCAGGACAGTGCATTTGTGCATTTATGTGCATATTTATTTGCATGTTCTTGCACTACACGCTTAGAGCACCCCATTCTTTTCCATGAGCTGCCCTACACGTGACAAAGTTGCTCATGCGGCTTTTTAAGTGTTGACTGCAGGTTTTACACACGTCTTTTTTTTTTTTTGCCAGGTTCAGAGTGTCAATATCCATGAATGGCAACACTGTTGGCATCCAGAAGATGCCGAGATTGTAAATCCATGGCACGTGCACATACTGTAAAGGCCAACTTTAAATCCACTAAATCAGGGGAGGGTAACTGTGGCCCTCCAGCTGTTGTGGAACTACAAGTCCCATGAGGCATTGCAAAACTGACAGTTACAAGCATGACTCCCAAAAGGCAGAGGCTTGATGGGACTTATAGTTCACCAACAGCTGGAGGGCCACAGTTGCCCACCCCTGCACTAAATACATTCCAGGTGCATCAGAGTACAAGGTGTCCAAAGTCTTACCATTTATTTCCTTTAGGAAGCAGCCACAGCCTGAGTAGAAAAGCCTGTCCCCTGTCAGCATGCTGCAAAGAAGGACCCTTGCTGTCCATGTGGCATTGGTTCAGCTGCAGTGCTCCAATGCACCTCCTGCTCAATCACACCCTTAACTCTGCAAAATGTATTCTCCCTGCTGATTGGAACACTCTAGAGCAGTGTGGTCTCCACACTGTGGACCACGGGACAGATGCGGCTCCTTGCTTGCCTTTTATCCAGCCCTTGGGGCACCATTCCTCCCACTGACACCAATGATGGGGCACTATTCCTCCCACTGACACCAATGATGGGGCGCCATTCCTCCCACTGACACCAATGATGGGACACCATTCCTCCCACTGATACCAATGATGGGGCACTATTCCTCCCACTGACACCAATGATGGGGGACACCATTCCTCCCACTGACACCAATGATGGGGGACACCATTCCTCCCACTGACACCAATGATTGGGGACACCATTCCTCCCACTGATACTAGTGGTGGGGCACTATTCCTCCCACTGATACCAATGATGGGGCACCATTCCTCCCACTGACACCAATAATGGGGGACACCATTCCTCCCACTGACACTAATGATGGGGGACACCATTCCTCCCACTGATACTAGTGGTGGGGCACTATTCCTCCCACTGATACCAATAATGGGGCACTATTCCTCTCTCTGACACCAATGATGGGGCACTATTCCTCCCACTGACACCAATGATGGGGCACTATTCCTCCCACTGACACCAATGATGGGACACTATTCCTCCCACTGACACCAATGATGGGGCACTATTCCTCCCACTGATACCAATGATGGGGCACCATTCCTCCCACTGACACCAATGATGGGACACCATTCCTCCCACTGATACCAATGATGGGGCACTATTCCTCCCACTGACACCTCACTGACACGAATGATGGGGCACTATTCCTCCCACTGATACCAATGATGAGACACTTTTCCTCCCACTGACACCAATGATGGGGCACTATTCCTCCCACTGACACCAATGATGGGGCACTATTCCTCCCACTGATACCAATGATGGGACACTATTCCTTCCACTGATACTAGTGATGGGGCACTATTCCTCCCACTGACACCAATGATGGGGCACTATTCCTCCCACTGACACCAATGATGGGGCACTATTCCTCCCACTGACACCAATGATGGGGCACTAGTCCTCCCACTGACACCAATGATGGGGCACTATTCTTCCCACTGACACCAATGATGGGGCACTATTCCTCTCACTGACACCAATGATGGGGCACTATTCCTTCCACTGATACCAATGATGGGGCACTATTCCTCCCACTGATACCAATGATGGGACACTATTCCTCCCACTAACACCAATGATGGGGCACCATTCCTCCCACTGACACCAATGATGGGGGACACCATTCCTCTCACTGATACCAATGATGGGACACTATTCCTCCCACTGATACCAATGATGGGGCACTATTCCTCCCACTGATACCAATGATGGGGCACTATTCCTCCCACTGACACCAACAATGGGGTACTATTCCTCCCACTGACACCAATGATAGGACACCATTCCTCCCACTGATACTAGTGGTGGGGCACTATTCCTCCCACTGATACCAATGATGGGGCACTATTCCTCTCACTGACACCAATGATGGGGCACTATTCCTTCCACTGACACCAATGATGGGGCACTATTCCTCCCACTGATACCAGTGATGGGGCACTATTGCTGTCATTGACACCAGTTATGGGGCACTATTCTTTCCACTGATACCAATGATGGGACACTATTCCTCCCACTGACACCAATGATGGGGCACTATTCCTCCCAATCTGATATCAATGGTGGGGCACTATCAATGGTGGGGCACTATTCCTCCCCCACTGATACCAACGATGGGGCACTTTTCCCCCCACTGACACCAATGATGGGGCACTTTTCCCCCCACTGACACCAATGATGGGGCACTATTCCTCCCACTGACACCAATGATGGGGCACTATTCCTCCCACTGATACCAGTGATGGGACACCATTCCTCCCACTGACACCAATGATGGAACACTATTCCTCCCACTGATACCAAATATAGGGCACTATTCCCCCCCCCCCCCCCCCCCCCTGACCACCAAGCTTGGGACATGGTTTACTACCACTGACACCAGGACATTTTCTACTCCCACTGCCCACAGGCTGTCCCATCTAATGACCAAAGAACAGTACACTAGACCTTTGTTTAAAAAGAATGGAGACCCCTGCTCTCGAGTGCCTCATCAGGGACGTATCTGACCAATGCAGGATGCTTCCACAGAGACAGCAATGGTTCTACTTTGCAGAATGCTGGCAGGAGACAGGCTATTCTATTCAAGCTGTGGCTGCTTTAAAAAAAATGTATTTAGACTGAAATTTCAGTTGGGCTTTTAGAAGTCATAGATTTTAATGAAACACGGCGTTGCATTGCAGTCAGAATTGCGATAATCCTGAGGCATTCTTTGGTAACGGTACCCTGATAATCTTTACTTTCTAGTGGTAATGCGGTCATATTTGAATTGCAGAATTCCCAATAACAAATCTACTTGCTCCCCCGCTGAAACGCGTTTCGGGAAATAAAGCTGAGCTGTATAGAGAAGCAGCACAAGGAGCACGCTGATAGAAGGAAAGATGGGCTCATCACTGTGCCGCTGCCCCATCCATGTCAAGACACAGGCTGGGGGCGGATCCATGGCAGCCTGGGTTCAGGGGAAGTAGGTCCAGTGATGCTGGATGCTGAGCGGCTGTGGACATCTAGTGGCAGAAAACAGGTATTGCGGGGGACAGCGGCAAATTGAAGGATAACTCCACTTTCTTGGGAAAAATAAAAATAGCTAATTAACCATTTCCATACCGGGCAATTTTACCCCTTCCTGCCCAGGCCATTTTTCATGTTTCAGAGCTCTCACACTTTGAATGACAATTGCGCGGTCATACAACATTGTACCCAAACTAAAATTTTATCATTTTCTTCACACAACTAGAGCTTTCTTTTGGTGGTATTTAATCATCGCTGGGGTTTTTATTTTTTGCTAAATTAACAAAAAAATACCAAAAATTTTGAAAAAAAAAACACGTTTTTCTTTGTTTCTGTTATAAAAGTTTACAAATAAATAATTGTTCTTCATAAATTTAGGCCGAGATGTATTCTGCTACATGTCTTTGGTGAAAATAACCCAAATTAGGATGTATTATTTAGTTTGTAGGAAAGTTATAGAGTTCACAAACTATGGGATAGATCTGATTATTGATCAATCCTGAAGTACTGACAGCTAATCTAATTTCTTGAGGTCCAAGAATGTCAGGACAGGACAGATATCCCCCCAAATGTCAGGACAGATATCCCCCAAATGACCCCTTTTTGCAGAGTAGACAGTCCGACGTACTTCATAAGAGGCATGGCGAGTTTTTTGAAGTTGTATTTTTTTTTATCATAATTTTTTGGAAAATGAAAAAATGTAAAAAAAATTATTTTCACAATTTTTTTTTTTACATACTGTCACCAGTGCAGTACAGCGTCATCATATAACTGGCATGGCGGTGAACAGGGACACTGACTGGTGACAGTATGAAAAAAAAAAATATTTATTTATTTTTATTATTTTTAATTTTTTTTTACATTTTTTTTTATTTTTTTAAATATTTTTTTTTTTCATATTTTACTATGACCAAAGTAGTACAATGTTACCATAGTGACATTGTACTACTTTGGGGAAGTGATCAGTATTTTTTTTTTTTTTACACAATTTGCTTATAGCAAAGAATTACTTTGCTATAAGCAAGCATTTACCTGAATAAAATCGATTCATTCAGGTTTTTTTTTTTTTTTTTTGTGCTTAGCTGTGATTTGGCCACAGCTAATCACATCACATGTGCATGTGATCGCTGTGACCATTCACAGCTAGGCACTAGTATACAATGGATGGCATGAATGAAGCCATCCATTGTATACAACTGTCATGTGACCTGCTGTGATTGGTCACAGCAGGTCACATGGTACCGGCAACGGGGGTCGGTACTCAGATCTGTCATCGGCCGTGTCCGAGGTACATGGCTGGTGACAGATCGCGCCGCTGCTCGGCTCTGCAACCGCACGAACTGCGCATGTGCGGGAGGACACCAAATGGCGCGCACCCGGAAAGCTAGAGAATTTTTGCGGCCGCCAAACAGCTATAGGCCGGGCGGCTAATGGTTAAAAAAAAAAAAAAATGGTGATTGAAAAGTAACTCCCTATTTTAAACTATTTATAAATTTTTTATATGAAGTTACTTTTTTCTCAATTCTTTAATGTATGTTCCTTAATCTATGACAATTAAATCTGCGATACCATGAATGCCGAAAGGTATCTCGCTATGCTACAAGATGAAATCTGGCCAGTTGTCAATACCTGGGAGAATATTGAAGACTTCATTTTTATGCAAGATGGCGCTCCTCCACATTTTGCTATTATTGTTCGTGAATGGCTGAATGATCATTTTCCTGGGAGATGGTTGGGTCGACGTGGTCCGCATGAGTGGCCGGCCAGAAGCCCTGATTTAACACCCTGCGACTTTTGTCTTTGGGGTTGGTTGAAGGAACAAGTTTACTCTATGAAACCAAAGACTTTAGAAGAACTTGAAGGGCGACTACGAGAAGTTATTTCTGCCATCCCACAAGAGTTCCTGCGAAGATCAGTTGATGCGATTCCCGAGCGGCAGGTGTATGCTGGTGCACATATCAAATTTTAAATAAAACTTCATGTTATCTGTGTTCTTCTCATGTTCATTTTTTGTAAAAATGATTAAAAAAGAAAATATAAGATTTTTAAAATAAGGAGTTACTTTTCAATCACCCTGTGTGTGTGTGTGTGTATATATATATATATATATATATATATATATATATAAAAATATATATATATATATATATATATATATATAAAATATATATAAAATATATATATATATATATATATATATATATATATATATATATAATATTATTTATTTATTTTTTTAATTCGCTATTTTTATTTTTCCCCCGAAAGTGGAGTTACCCTTCAATTACAGAGCTGCAGATTGAAAAGGTAAGGTTAATTTTAATAACATTTAATTACAATATTAGCTGTGGTAATTGTATTATCTATCTATATACTATATATCTATTAAAAAAAAAAAAAAAATATATATATATATATATATATATATATATTTTGCAATTTCCACACCTAATATTGTAATTAAATGTTATTAAAAATGACTTTTCCTTTTCAAACTGCAGCTCTGTAATTGAAGGGTAACTCTACTTACGTGGGAAAAATAGCTAATTAAAAATAAATAAATCAAATTTTATATATATATTAGCTATTTTTATTTTGGAGTTACCCTACAATTACAGAGCTGCAGATTGAAAAGGAAAAGTCATTTATAAGGACATTTAATTACAATAATAGGTGTGGTAATTGCATTATCTATCTATATACTATACATCTATCTATATATATATCTATATATATATATATATATATATATATATATATATATATATATATATATATATAAAATGCAGTTGCCACACCTAATATTGTAATTAAATGTTATTAAAAATGATTTTTCCTTTTCAATCTGCAGCTCTGTAATTTTCTGTAAAATGCAATATGGCTACCTGGAGGCGTTCTGTACACATATAGTATACAGAGCACCCCCCAGAAATGTCATTTCCTGCTTGTTTGATTGGCTCACTGATTTTCGCAAAAGTCAGATTTTGGGCATCCCCTGCAACACAAATGTCATTTTTGGTGAGATGCTCCCAACGGGAAATCACATCTAAAGGGATGCAGACCCTGCCTCTTTCCTCATTAGAGCACTGCAAGTGCAGTAGTTGATTTGATAATTATACAATGGCTCCCAATCGCATTTACTTTGCAGATGGACACAGAGAAACAAATGGCTGTTTTTTCAGAATAACAAAAGGTCGGAATCTGCAACAAAGTTTGTTAAAATCCCTGCAATGTACAGAGATCACCCAGAGGGGGATGGTCTTTTCTCAACAAAAGCGGAGTTACACTTTAAGTTTGCTGTAAATCGTCATATGTGTACAGCTCCCTCTATATGCAGGTTAGGTTTTAGGTAGGCGGTCTCGGGGTGGTAAAATCCTGGCTGTTTTTTTTTCTGCCCCCTAGCTGCCTGTATGAACAAGGCCTTATTGTGTATCGCACATTCTACAAAAAAAAATGTATATATTTTCTGAATGAATTTCTCACAAGTGTATGTTTTGCTTCCATTGAATGATTTATGTGTTGCAGGCATCCCTGTTCATGCTTGAACGCATAGAATTGAGCTCATTGCATCGCCGTTAATAAATGCGCTCAATGAAGCTGACAGTCACATGTCCACCAAGGAGAGCGCAGGACTGAACTGTTCATTCTGTAGGATGTGCAGGGCTGTGAACATCACGGAAAGACGGGGAAGGGATGTTCTGCTTTGTAGCTGCAATATTGGCCGGGAGGATTGTATTTTATTATTACTCGAAATTGTGACTGTGCGGAAGTTTATAAAATAACGCTCTAAAATTCAGAGCGAACTTTTTGTGTCAGGGGCAGGGGCGGACTGACCATTTAGGCACTCGGGCACTGCCCGAGGGCCCGGGGTCAGTAGGGGGCCCCATGAGATGCCCCTGGTACCTTTCATAGGCATTTTTGGGTGTGGTTTGAGTGTGGGCAAGGACTTAGTGGCCCCATGATTTCCTATTGCCCGGGGGCCCCATGAGTTGTCAGTCCGCCTCTAGTCAGGGGTCAAAGACCAGTAGCTATAGCGGTTGAGAGCAGGGGCGGACTGACAACTCATGGGGCCCCCGGGCAATAGGGGATTATGGGGCCCCTGTGTCCTTGCCCAAACTCAAAAAAGCCTATGAAAAAGGTACCAGGGGCATCTCATGGGGCCCCCTACTGACCCCGGGCCCTCGGGCAGTGGCCGAGTTTCCAAATGGTCAGTCCACCCCTGGTTGAGAGATTCCCACTGACCAGCAGGACAAATATAAGAATCACTCTGGCAAAATACTCCCCTGAAGCGTACAGTGGGGAAAATAATTCTTTGATCCCCGGATCCCAGGGGCGGACTGACAACTCATGGGGCCCCCGGGCAATAGGGGATCATGGGGCCCCTGTGTCCTTGCCCAAACTCAAAAAAGCCTATGAAAAAGGTACCAGGGGCATCTCATGGGGCCCCCTACTGACCCTGGGCCCTCGGGCAGTGCCCGAGATTCCAAATGGTCAGTCCACAACTGGGTGAGATATTCCCACTGACCAGCAGGACAAATACAAGAATCACCCTGGAAAAATACTCCCCTGAAGCGTACAGTGGGCAAAATAATTCTTTGATCCTCTGCAGATTTTGTAAGTTCGCCCCCTTAAAAAATTATAGACCCTTCATTTCTTTGTATCATAGGTGTATTTTAAATGATAGAGACATAATATCAACCAAAAATCCAGAAAAAACACACAATAAAAATGTTAGAAATGGAGTTGCAGTTCAGTGAGTAAAATAAGTCCAGTATTTGATCCCCTAACAGCCAACAATGATTCTGGCTCCCACAGAGTGACTATGTGCTCATGTGGTACACAGATCAGTCCTGTCAATTTAAGAAGGTGCTCCCAACACTAGATGTGTATAAAAGACACCTGACCACATAATCTCTTTTTTGGGCACTATCATGGGCAAGGCCAAAGAGCTGTCAAAGGACGTCAGGGACAAGATTGTAGACCTGCACAAGGCTGGAATGGCCTGCAAGACCATCAGCAAGAAGCTTGGTGAGAAGGAGACAAATGTTGGAGCGATTATTCGCAAACAGAAGAAATACAAAATAACCATCAATCGCCCTTTGTCTGGAGCTCCATGTAAGATGTCACCTCATGAGGTAAGGATGATAAGAAAAGTGAGGGATCAGCCCAGAACTACACGGGAGGAGCTTGTGAATGATCTGAAGACAGTTGGGACCTCAGTCACTAAACAAACTATTGAAAACACAATACACCGCCATGGATTGAAATCCTGCAGCGCCCACAAGGTCCCCCTCCTCAAGAAGGCACATGTCCAGGCCCGTCTGAAGTTTGCCAATGAACATCTAAATGATTCAGAGAAGGATTGGGAGAAAGTGCTGTGGTCAGATGATTCCAAAATTTAGCTCTTTGGCATTAACTCGACTCGCCGTGTTTGAAGGAAGAAAATTACTGACTATGACCCTAAGAACACCATCCCTACAGCCAAGCATGGAGGTGGAAACATTATGCTTTGGTACTGTTTCTCTGCTAAAGGCACAGGCTGATTTTGCTGCACTGAGGGGTCAATGGACGGGGCCATGTATTGTAAAATGTTGGATGAGAACCTTCTTCCCTCAGCCAGAATAGTGGAGTTGGGTCGTGAATGGGTCTTCCAGCATGACAATGACCCAAAACATACCGCCAAGGCAATAATGGAGTGGTCCACTGGCCCACCGTCGGGGGAGGATCTGTGCATTTCCATTTTTGTGGGATGCAGATTTTTGCTGCATTCAGTAAATGTATCAAAAGTGATTTCTTATATCTACGTCGAGAAAGAGAAGTTAGATGGAGTAAACATGTTTCTGGCTTGTCGTCCAAACGTATATCAGTCAACTTATAATCACTTCTCGAATCGAGTCCCAAAAAGGGCGAATACTTGGACAAGACCAGAAAACGTGTAGAATGGTACCTTCCTCTTTCTGGCAGCACCAACAAAGCGGTGTAAGTGCGGGGAAGATCCTGTGCAAAATGGAAGGTACCCTATACCAACGCGTCAGTACTTCTTAGTTTTTTAAGGATTGATTCTTTTCTTGATAAGACATGTCCTGTGGAAAGACTGGTGACCTTCACAGTGCCGTGTGGGTTTTTGTTTTTGCTATTCTGTTGGGTGGTGGTACAGAACCCTAGTCCTTTATTAAGGAAATCTTCTTATCTTGGTAAGATATGATATATGGATAGACTGGTTAGCTTTTGGTATTTCAGTCCCTTGTGCTTTTTTGTAGTATTTGGTTGGGTGGTGTGGTAGAAGCTTAGTCCTTTATTAAGGAAATATTCCTCTCTTGGTAAGGTATGGGATGTGGATAGAGCGGTTAGATTTCGATCTTTCATTACCTTGTGGTTATTTTAGTATTCAGTTGGGTGGTTGGGAAGAAGCTTTGCCCTTTATAAAGGGGGGATTGTTTTCTTGGTAAGAGATGGTGTGTGGATAGACTGATGATCTTTACAGTTCCTTGTGTCCTTCTTTGGTATTTGGTTGGGTGATGGAGCAGAAGCTCTGTCCTTTATTAGGGAGAGAATCTTCTCTTCCTAGGAGATGGTATGTGGATAGACGTGATCGCTACAGTTCCTTTTTTTTGTATTTGGTTGGGTGGTGGGGAAGAAGCTTAATCTTTTTCAAGGAGTGTTTCTTCTCGTGGTAAGAGATGGTATATTGATAATCTGGGGGTCTTTACAGTTCCTTTTTTTGTATTTAGTTGGGTGGTGGGGAAGAAGCTTCATTTTTTTCAAGGAGTGATTCTTCTCTTGGTAAGAGATAGAATATTGATAGACTGGAGATCTCTACAGTTCCTTTTTTTTTTGTATTTAGTTGGGTGGTGGGGAAGAAGCCTAATCTTTTTCAAGGAGTAATTCTTCTCTTGGTAAGAGATAGTATATTGATAGACTGGAGATCTCTACAGTTCCTTTTTTGTATTTGGTGGGGTGGTGGGGAAGAAGCTTCATTTTTTTTTCAAGGAGTGATTCTTCTCTTGGTAAGAGATAATACAGTGGGGATTGAAAGTTTGGGCACCCCAGCTAAAAATTTGTATTAATGTGCATAAAGAAGCCAAGGAAAGATGGAAAAATCTCCAAAAGGCATCAAATTACAGATTAGACATTCTTATAATATGTCAACAAAAGTTAGATTTTATTTCCATCATTTACACTTTCAAAATAACAGAAAACAAAAAAAATGGCGTCTGCAAAAGTTTGGGCACCCTGCAGAGTTAATATCTTGTACTGCCCCCTTTGGCAAGTATCACAGCTTGTAAACGCTTTTTGTAGCCAACCAAGAGTGTTTCAATTCTTGTTTGAGGTATCTTTGCCCATTCTTCCTTACAAAAGTCTTCCAGTTCTTTGAGATTTCTGGGCTGTCTGTCACGCACTGCTCTTTTAAGGTCTATCCATAGATTTTCAATTATGTTGAGGTCAGGAGATTGTGAAGGCCATGGCAAAACCTTCAGTTTACACCTCTTGATGTAATCCCCCATGGATTTCGAGGTGTGTTTAGGATTATTATCCATTTGTAGAAGCCATCCTCTCTTTAACTTCAGCTTTTTCACAGATGGCATCAAGTTACCATCCAAAATTTGCTGAAATTTTATTGAATCCACTTTTCCTTCTACTCGTGAGATGTTCCCTGTGCCACTGGCTGCAACACAACCCCAAAGCATGATTGATCCAACCCCATGCTTAACAGTTGGACAGAGGTTCTTTTCATTAAATTCTGTGCCCCTTCTTCTCCAAACGTACCTTTGCTCATTCCGGCCAAAAAGTTCAATTTTAACCTCATCGGTCCACAGAACTTGTTTCCAAAATGCATCAGGCTTGTCTATATGTTCATTTGCAAAGTTCAAACGATGATTTTTGTGGTGAGGACGTAGAAGAGGTTTTCTTTCTTCTTCTGAAGACCATATTTATACAAGTATCTCTTTATAGTGGAATAGTGTACCACAACTCCAGTGTCTGCCAGATCTTTCTGGAGGGATCGTGCAGTCAAACGTGGGTTTTGAATTGTTTTTCTCACAATCCTGCGAGCTGTTCTGTCTGATATTTTTCTTGGTCTTCCAGATCTTGCTTTAGCTTCCACTGTTCCTGATGACTGTCATTTCTTAATTACATTCCGAACAGAGGATATTGACATCTGAAAACGCTTTGCTATCTTCTTATAGCCTTCTCCAGCTTTGTGAGCGTCAACTATTTTCAGTTTCAGTTTTCTAGACAACTGCTTAGAAGAACCCATGGTGCTGATTGTTGGGGCAAGGTCAGATGAGTCTGGGCATTTAAAACCTTTGAGATTGACATCACCTGGTCTTCCCAGACGATGATTGAGAACAATCCATGACACTGGCAGGTCTCAGCTTTGCAAAGGGGGCAGTGCATGCTATTAACTCTGCAGGGTGCCCAAACTTTTGCAGACGCCATTTTTTTGTTTTCTGTTATTTTGAAAGTGTAAATGATGGAAATAAAATCTAACTTTTGTTGACATATTATAAGAATGTCTAATCTGTAATTTGATGCCTTTTGGAGATTTTTCCATCTTTCCTTGGCTTCTTTATGCACATTAATACAAATGTTTAGCTGGGGTGCCCAAACTTTCGATCCCCACTGTATATTGATAGACTGGAGATCTTTACAGTTTCTTTTTTGGTATCGGAGGGTGTTTTTTCTTTAAAGTTCTTTACAATCCACCCAGAATGTCTAGGCATTGTATAATGTCAAATAAAGAGGTTATTCCCCTTACCTGCGGTAGATTGAACACTCAAGACCAAACCATCTTGAAATTAAAAATAAGTTTGATGTGATCTTGGGATGCTTCCTAATTTCTCTGCCTAATCAGCCGGGGAAATATTTTGGCCCGCATACTTGGATACCTTGGCTTCAAAGATCCCCATAGGGATGATTACTTGATTTTACCGGTTGATGCTTTTTTTCTCAGATCTGAGTGCCAAATGTAATGATCCACATCAATCTTCTTTTTGGCTCTCTGGTGCATGCTCGTCATCTTGATTTCCTCGCTAAAGCAGCATCTTTTAATTTTTGCTAAACTAAATATAAATTTATAGGAAATGCTTACAACAAATGGACACCAATGTAGAATTTTTTTTTTCAGTGTTACAGATGAAGGAATATTAAAGTATACGTAAACCCAATCACCAATGTCTTATATAGGCCTTAACATGTTTATGTGATTTACAAAGTTGTTTTCAAGATTATTGAATCTGCAACGTTCATTAAATAATACCTGTTGATCCTACCATGAAGGTACCAATTCAGGTACTTCCTGTTATACCATAACCTTTGAAGGTGTTGCCATGTTTATGTTACAACCCAAAGGTGGACTAAGCCTTTAATATTAACCCTCACTGGAAGCTCCTGAGCTCAATGATCGGGGGTGGGGGTATCCCTATATTTATGGCCATACATTGTAGATTCTTCATTTAGACTTTTCTGTTATGACCACAAAAAAAATACTTTTTGGGCTAGCAACCCATCAGTTCCACTAGACCCAAGAGGAACTGTACCCTACCTAGGTAAAATTGTATTTATCGTCCCTGGTGTTTGTCCTGTGTGAAGATAAAGAAATAGATACATAGTAGTCCATGGTGTCCAACGATGTCCTCCTTCCAGCCCAAAGTTCACCTTTGAAATTCTACCATTATGAACTTAGCTGGTGAATGAGCTGGTTATCCCCCCTTCAGTCGATCCTGAATACGGCAGCCAGACTCATTCACCTTTCCAACCGCTCCGTTTCCGCCACCCCCCTCTGCCAATCCCTCCACTGGCTTCCGATTGCGCAACGGATCAAATTCAAAATCCTAACACTGACGTACAAAGCTGTCCACCATACTGCCCCGAACTACATCACTGACCTAATATCCAAGTACCACCCAGCACGCACACTCCGCTCCTCACAAGACCTCCTTCTCTCTAGTTCCCTGGTCTCCTCCTCCCATGCCCGCCTCCAGGACTTCTACAGGGTGTCACCCATCCTCTGGAACTCCCTGCCCCAACCCATCAGATTATCACCTACTCTCCTCTCCTTTAGGCGCACCCTGAAAACCCATCTCTTCAGGGAAGCCTACCCCACCCCCTGCTAACTTGCCGACCTCCTCCACTCTTCCTACCACTCCATCCCCCACAGCTATCTCCTCCTGTACCACCATCCCCTCCCTCCTAGATTGTAAGCTCGAAAGAGCAGGGCCCTCGATTCCCCTCATGTTTTGCATTGTATTGTTATTGTTCTGTCACATGTTCTGTCCCCCTTTGTAATGTACAGCGCTGAGCGAACTATTGGCACTTTATAAATACTGTATAATAATAATGAACTTGCCTCCTGCGCAAGTATAGAGATGCTGCAGGTCCTGGCAGAGACCTGTTGCTTTCTGCGTATGCATGGTGGGGTGTCGCATGATTTTGTGCATGCACAGACTTGCCAAGGGTCTCTGCTAGGTCCTGTTATATGATTCCCAAGGTTGGTGTCATTTGCTTGTTGGAGTTCTTCCATTAATTATATGACATATTGGCTTCCACACGGTTTAACCTTGAATATTATTTTATATGGAAGCTTTGATGAGGAACTTCAGTCCCCCTTACGGTTGGTCCCTCCACCATTTTTTAAAAAATATGGCTCGTGGTTTCAGAACTCAGCAGAGACTTGAGGGCCGTAATATGTTAAAGGAGTGCTACGTCATTCTTGACTAGCCGAGAATATGGGAAGTGATGAAGAGAAAAAGAAAAGTCAGAAAGCACTTTAATTTTTTTTTATCTAATTGTGGGAGGTAGAGGAAGGTAATGTATACAAGGCGGCGTTCACATCTGAGCGTTGCAATGACGGCCTATCGACTGGAATGGGCTGTCTTTCGTATGAAAAAGGTGGCAAAAAAAGCTCATGTACCAAATTTTTAGCACGGAGCCAAGGGTGTTTGGCAACGTATGTTTTAGTTTTTCATGCAACAAACATGCCGAAATCTCACAGTACATGGGGTGCCATTAAGAAGCGCGTCGAGCGTTGAGCGTTTCACTGCATTTCTGCCTGCTGTTTCAGAAAGTCTGGGTGTGAATGCTGACTTAGTTGTTTTCCTCAGTGAAGGTCCAGAAGTGTGTGCGCTTGTGTGTGTGCTTGTGTGTGTGCATGTATCATGACCCCCCCACCATAACCCCCTGAGGCATGGACTTCACTATAGACCTTTAAAAGTATGCTGTGGTATCCGGCACCAAGCCATCGGTAGCAGATTCTTCAAGTCCTGCAGTTTGCGAGGTGGGAGCCTCCATTAATCAGACTTTTTTTCAGTACATCCCACAGATGCTCAATTGTGATTGAGATCTGGAGAATTTGGAGAGATCCAAAGTCAACACATCAAACCATTCTTGAAGTCATAAGACCAGGCCACCTTTTTCCATTGCTTCGTGGTCCTGTTCTGATGGTCACGTGCCCATTGTAGGCACTTCTGGCTGTGGACATGGGTCAGCATGGGCACCCTGACCAGTCAGCTCCATACTCAACAAACTGCGAATGTTCCGTGTGGGTTCTAACACCTTTCTATCAGAACCAGCAATAACTTTTTTAGCATTTCAGCTACAGTACATCTGAGCGTTGCAATGACGGCCTATCGACTGGAATGGGCTGTCTTTCGTATGAAAAAGGTGGCAAAAAAGGCTCATGTAACAAATTTTTAACACTGAGCCAAGGGTGTTTGGCAACGTATGTTTTAGTTTTTCATGCAACAAACATGCCGAAATCTCACAGTACATGGGGTGCCATTAAGAAATAATGGCACCAGAAGCGCGTTGAGCGTTTCACTGCATTTCTGCCTGCTGTTTCAGAAAGTCCAGGTGTGAATGCTGACTTAGTTGTTTTCCTCAGTGAAGGTCCAGAAGTGTCGCTTGTGTGTGTGCTTGTGTGTGTGCGTGTATCATGACCCCCCACCATAACCCCCTGAGGCATGGACTTCCACTATAGACCTGTGAAGTTATGCTGTGGTATCCGGCACCAAGCCATCGGTAGCAGATTCTTCAAGTCCTGCAGTTGCGAGTTGGAGCCTCCATGGATCAGACTTTTTTTCAAGTACATCCCACAGATGCTCAATTGGATTGAGATCTGGAGAATTTTGGAGGCCAAGTCAACACATCAAACCATTCTTGAATTCATAAGACCAGGCCACCTTCTTCCATTGCTTCGTGGTCCTGTTCTGATGGTCACGTGCCCATTGTAGGCACTTCTGGCTGTGGACATGGGTCAGCATGGGCACCCTGACCAGTCAGCTCCATACACAACAAACTGCGATGTTCCGTGGGTTCTAACACCTTTCTATCAGAACCAGCAATAACTTTTTTAGCATTTGAGCTACAGTACCTCTTCTTTTGGATCAGACTACACAGGCCAACCTTCTTTTTCCATGTGTATCAATGATCCTTTGCCGCCCATGGCCCTTTTTTTGGTTTTCCTTCCTTGGACCAATTTTGGTTGGTCCTGACCACTGCAAACCAGGAACATCCCACAAGAGCTGCAGTTTTGGATATGCTCTGACCCATTCATACAGCCATTACAATTTTGGTCCTTGTCAAAGTCATTTACATCCTTACACCAAGCCTTCGGTAGCAGATTCTTTAAGTCCTGCAGTTTGCGAGTTGGAGCCTCCATGGTTCAGACTTTTTTCCAGTACATCCCACAGATGCTCAAATTGGATTGAGATCTGGAGAATTTGGAGGCCAAGTCAACACATCGAACCATTCTTGAATTCATAAGACCAGGCCACCTTCTTCCATTGCTTCGTGGTCCTGTTCTGATGGTCACGTGCCCATTGTAGGCACTTCTGGCTGTGGACATGGGTCAGCATGGGCACCCTGACCAGTCAGCTCCATACACAACAAACTGCGATGTTCCGTGGGTTCTAACACCTTTCTATCAGAACCAGCAATAACGTTTTTAGCATTTGAGCTACAGTACCTCTTCTATTGGATCAGACTACACAGGCCAACCTTCTTTTTCCATGTGTATCAATGATCCTTTGCCGCCCATGGCCCTTTTTTTGGTTTTCCTTCCTTGGACCAATTTTGGTTGGTCCTGACCACTGCAAACCAGGAACATCCCACAAGAGCTGCAGTTTTGGATATGCTCTGACCCATTCATACAGCCATTACAATTTTGGTCCTTGTCAAAGTCATTTACATCCTTACACTTGCCCATTTTTTCTGCTTTCAACACATCAACTTCAGGGACAACATGTTCACTTGTTACCTAATATATCCCACCCACTTTCAGGTGCCATTGTAACAAGATAATTAATGTTATTCACTTTAATTGTCAGTGATCAGAAGGTTTTGGCTGATCTGTGTATTTACATAACTGTAGGTATTAGAAGGATCTGGATGGTACGAAGGGTTGGCATCTGTGTTTTATAGACTAAGTACGATATGTGAGAGTTCATACTACAGAGATCTGTTTGCATAAATATGAGCAAATAATTCATTTTTGAGTCAATACATACTTGATTGATGAACATGTTCTGTATTGCATTGACAGTTGGTGTCAAACATTCCTCCAACATATTTTCATTTACTCTTTGTCTCCAATATAAAGCCCAACCCTGGGCTACAGCCCACCTAAGTATTCCCCTCAACCAGAGGCGTCCCTCGCAGTATATTATGTTTTTTTGTATAATTCTCTTTTCCAGATGTCTTCAGGTGCAGGATCCTCTTCTCTCGATTTTTTTTCCAGCAGTGGGCTGTCCTCAGTGATACAGAATGCAGGTGATGATGTCAGCTCCGCTCTCGGTATCATTACACTGGGAATGCAGGGCACCATCGTGAACCTCGGGGGCCATGACAACCTGCACTCACATTATGTCCTCAATCTTCGGAGTTGAGGGACACCCAGGAGGAAACTGAGGATATCTTGTGGTGAAAATGAATTACTACAGGGATTAGAAGCCGGTGACGTCCTGCATCCTGAGCTGCCTTTTTCAGGCTGCTGGGGGACCTTTCCTTATAATATAAATTAATCTAGAGTGGGATTTAGTTCATATCAGGGGCGGACTGACCATTTGGAAACTCAGCTCTGCCCGAGGGCCCGGGGTCAGTAGGGGGCCCCATGAGATGCCTCTGGTACCTTTTTCATAGGCTTTTTTGAGTTTGGGCAAGGACACAGGGGCCCCATGATCCCCTATTGCCCGGGGGGCCCCATGAGTTGTCAGTCCGTCCCTGGTTCATATAACTCAAACTTGGTCTTTCCATCCTTAATACTCTTTTTTTCCAGGCATCTATCATCCAATATTTGTGTTTTCCCCCATTTTATTTCTGTTTCTTTACAGACCAAATTCAGATATCATTTCCTCTTTGAAACTCTACCTCTAAGATCAGCCACCTGGACTTTACTGAAAATGTTCAGAATCCGTGGATAGTCAATGGTCCCATCATTTTGGACCAATTAGAATGCTTCTTTTGATCCATGAAGTATGTTTAGATCTGTTTTATCAGTGAAAGGATTTGTATCTCTGTCCATCCATTCCTGAGATTTACACAGCTATGCTACACAGCACGGCTTGTCTGGAACAGGAGGAGAACTGACCTGTCCCTGCTACAAATTTACAGGTGCCCTACCCGCCCCCACAATGTGACTAGACAGGGAACTAGGAGCAGCAGAATGATATGCTCAGCTCCCTGCTAATCTGTTCTTTCCTTCTATCAACATGCCACTTGTTAGCACATGAGCACTGCAGTACAACTGACTGGCTCCTGGTGCTGCTTCTCCTTGCCCCAGTCTGAGCCATGCTGTATAGGGTCGGCAGGAGGTTGCAGGGTAAGTGCCTCAGTTCGACTTGGCATTGGATCTTGCAGTTCCCGGCACAATAAAACGAAGCCTGTGAGGGGGAGGGGAAGCAATGGGAATCAGATGTGCTGCATACACATATACAGACAAGGACCGTGCTGGCAGGAAGTCAGAGTGATGGGAAGCCGGAGCTGTCTGCTGAGCTCAGCAGTCCAAGACAAAGTAGATGTGAGGCACTGGATTCCAATCTCATACCCATCAATCAATGAAACTCAATGGAATGACCTTGGCAGCCCCACAGTAAATTGTGGGGTCCCCGAGGGGTAGGGACCACCCGAATTGAGTCATCCATGTGAAACCGAATAAAAGACCACCAAACATTTGTGAGTCCACAATTCTTTGTCGATGATATTTAAAGGACAGAAAGGCAAACTGTATCCAACGGATTTTGAGGCAAAAAGAATCCTCCTTCAACGGGACTTCTAAACTGGATGGAGGTGTCTCAATGGGCTAGTAGTAACAGTGTTGGTGACCCTTACTACTTGGTCCATTGAGACAGCTCCATCTTCACATTTTACAAAGATTGTCCTTCAGGAGGATCTTGAATCCAATTCACACGGTTGCCACTTGTGACAAGCCCATACAAAGAGGAACTCTTTTGACCCGAAACGCGTTGGAGACAATTGGTCTTCCTGTGATTTAAGTATCATTGACAGTAAAGAATTGTGGACCCTTAAGACCAACTTTTGGCATTCTTTTATTCCGCTGAGCTCATCAGTCTTCTACTGCTCCTTCATTGTCCAATCACAGTCTGCGGGGCGGGGGGTGTGACCAGGCTGAATTGCGTAAATGCAGTAGAGAAAAGTCAGGTCACCAGCCTAGATGGGATGTTTACATCTCTAAACTGGATGAACAGATGTACCACTAGTTTCCTGTATGGAAGCATTATAAAATTTCATACGTTTCTGCAGATACCTTCATTTCAATTCCTCCGTATTAATGGCGGTTTAATGCCATAAAACCGTTAGGTATGCACGTTTTTTCTTGTGTTTGGTTTTAATGAGATTCCAGTGTTCATACATAAATTCTGGATGATTTGTTAAAATGTTTTGAAGGAGAACTGGTAGTAAATGTTGTGGCCTCCACGCTAAAATGTTTCGGTGGCTCAGTGGTCATAAATGAGGAATGTTGTTAAAATGTAACTAAAGGAAAACGAATCTGAGATGGTGTAGAACTGCAACGCAAGCAATTTTGTAAATATAACCTCATTAAATATTGTCTTTTTATTTCACTCAACCTTTTTGAGACCCAGGGCCCAGTAAATTCTTACAAAACCTTCCGTGCCCCAACAGTAAATAATTAAAAGCAGAGTATTGGAACTCTTGAAGGCTCTGAATAGGGCTGGGTGCCATGACAGCAGGGGTGGGAGGTTGTGGAGTTGGTTAGGAGACTCTGCAGCAGCCTTGATGCCCTGAGGTTTCTGGAGGGGGTTGGGGCTGGAGAGCACTTTGGGAGGTTAGGGGGAATTGTGGGTCACTATTGGGTTGGGAGCGGCTGGGGGCTCTCAAGGGGCCTCGGGCACCTTGGACCACTATGGGAGTTTGAACTATGGGAGCAGGGAGGCATGGATGCCATCGCTGTGGGAGGTTGGGAGGCACTGTGGGACACATTTGGAGGTTGGGGGGCACTGTGGAGGGCTGGAGGCTCTGCAGCAGGATGAAGGGCACTGTTGGAAGGTTGAAGGTCATTGTAGAGGCTGAGGACACTATGGAAGGTTGGGGGGAACTTTGGGAGCCAGGAGGCATTATGAGAGGCACTTGGCTGGAAAGCCCGGTGGAGGGGAGTCTGTGGCCTGAGATTGGCCCATGGCCCAGTGGTTGAGAACAACTGATCTAGGCCACCACTACTGTATAACAACCAGCCCTGTAAGGGATGAGGTATCTGGAGTGGGCTGGGGGAGCACTATCGGAGGTTGAGAGCACTGTTGAGGGCTGGGAACTCTGCAGCAAGTTGGGGGAGACTATGGGAGTTTGGGGGACACTGTGGAGACTGAGACCACTGTAGGCCATTACAGGAGGTGGGGGGGGGGGGAATATACGAGCAGGGAGGTACTGTGAGAGGAAGATGGCTGAAATCCCAAGAGGGGGTAGTCTGTGGCCTTGCAGTGGGCATGGCCCAGTGGTTGTGAACCACTGGTCTAGACCACTACTACAGCTTCACTTTATACAAACCAGCTCTGTAGGGGGTGGGAAGCACTGAGGGAAGTTGGGGCACTGTGGGACACTGTTGGAGGTTGGAGGCACTGCGAACACCTAGAAGTTCTGCAGTAAGCTGGGGGGCCTGGAGGAATCGAGAGGCAGTTGGCTGGAGGCCCTAGAGAGGGGAGTCTGTGGCTTGACACTGGACATTGGCTCAGTGGTTGAGGACTACTGGTCTAGATCACCACTGTTGCAACCAGCTTTTCTGAAAGCTTTATGAGTGTTGAGATGCATTGCAAGATTGTGTATGAACGGATGTAGCCTTTCTCAGCAGGAGAAAGATGACAAAACAAAGTCACATACAGGCCACATGTCAAAGCCCAAGGTCCCTTTGTGTTTTAAAGTGTGCGTGGTAAAGCAAAACAATGTACGTATCTTAGGAGGCAGTTGAGAAAAAAAGAAGCAAGCAGCAGTGCTGGATGGACAAAAACATCAGACCTATAAGTATTTCATCTGTGCATTTAGCTGTTTGCATGGAGTTCAACTTTAAAAGTAAATATCCCATTTTAAGAGTGGACATTCATGGTTGGCCACCTCTCTGTTGACCAGGGAACCCTTTCATCTTGTCTGCCTGAAGCTAGCTTCACTGTTACCAGGACCTGACTTCAGGAGTGACTTCAGGATCTGTCATGTCATTCCCCTGAGCAATATGAGTGTCATTGTTTACCAGATCTTCACACCTTTCAAGAGCTACCACTGCCAAAATTTCATCTGCATCCAAGACATTTCAAGGTGTGTCGAATTTGCTGGGTTCCCTCTGCTCTCCATGGTTCCTCCATGGGACACAGTAGTGATGTAGGGATCAACATAAAGGCCAGTATCAATATAGGGGCCAAGGTATAGCATAGGGGGCAAACGTAAGACCGCTGGTGATGTAGAAGCCTACATAATGCCAGTAGTGACTTAAGTGTCAACATGAAGGCCAGTATCAATATAGTGGCCAAGGTAAGGCCAGTAGTGACTTAGGTGTCAAAATAAAGGCCAGTATCAATATAGCAGCCAAGGTAAGGCCAGTAGTGACTTAGGGACCATCATAAGGCCTGTATCAATATAGGGGCCAAGGTATAGCATAGGGGGCAAACATAAGACCGCTGGTGATGTAGAAGCCTACATAATGCCAGTAGTGACTTAGGTGTCAACAACATGAAGGCCAGTATCAATATAGCGGCCAAGGTAAGGCCAGTAGTGACTTAGGTGTCAACGTAAAGGCCAGTATCAATATAGCAGCCAAGGTAAGGCCAGTAGTGACTTAGGGACCATCATAAGGCCTGTATCAATATAGGGGCCAAGGTATAGCATAGGGGGCAAACATAAGACCGCTGGTGATGTAGAAGCCTACATAATGCCAGTAGTGACTTAGGTGTCAACATGAAGGCCAGTATCAATATAGTGGCCAAAGTAAGGCCAGTAGTGACTTAGGTGTCAACGTAAAGGCCAGTATCAATATAGCGGCCAAGGTAAGGCCAGTAGTGACTTAGGGACCATCATAAGGCCTGTATCAATATAGGGGCCAAGGTATAGCATAGGGGGCAAACATAAGACCGCTGGTGATGTAGAAGCCTACATAATGCCAGTAGTGACTTAGGTGTCAACATGAAGGCCAGTATCAATATAGTGGCCAAAGTAAGGCCAGTAGTGACTTAGGTGTCAACGTAAAGGCCAGTATCAATATAGCGGCCAAGGTAAGGCCAGTAGTGACTTAGGGACCATCATAAGGCCTGTATCAATATAGGGGCCAAGGTATAGCATAGGGGGCAAAACATAAGACC
The DNA here is from genome assembly GCA_951230385.1 of Staurois parvus. Lineage (NCBI taxonomy): Eukaryota > Metazoa > Chordata > Amphibia > Anura > Ranidae > Staurois > Staurois parvus. Next base: position 349,620 of record CATNWA010000021.1, read on the forward strand.
GCTGGTGATGTAGAAGCCTACATAATGCCAGTAGTGACTTAGGTGTCAACATGAAGGCCAGTATCAATATAGTGGCCAAGGTAAGGCCAGTAGTGACTTAGGTGTCAAAATAAAGGCCAGTATCAATATAGCGGCCAAGGTAAGGCCAGTAGTGACTTAGGGACCATCATAAGGCCTGTATCAATATAGGGGCCAAGGTATAGCATAGGGGGCAAACATAAGACCGCTGGTGATGTAGAAGCCTACATAATGCCAGTAGTGACTTAAGTGTCAACATGAAGGCCAGTATCAATATAGTGGCCAAGAAGGCCAGTAGTGACTTAGGTGTCAAAATAAAGGCCAGTATCAATATAGCAGCCAAGGTAAGGCCAGTAGTGACTTAGGGACCATCATAAGGCCTGTATCAATATAGGGGCCAAGGTATAGCATAGGGGGCAAACATAAGACCGCTGGTGATGTAGAAGCCTACATAATGCCAGTAGTGACTTAGGTGTCAACATGAAGGCCAGTATCAATATAGCGGCCAAGGTAAGGCCAGTAGTGACTTAGGTGTCAACGTAAAGGCCAGTATCAATATAGCAGCCAAGGTAAGGCCAGTAGTGACTTAGGGACCATCATAAGGCCTGTATCAATATAGGGGCCAAGGTATAGCATAGGGGGCAAACATAAGACCGCTGGTGATGTAGAAGCCTACATAATGCCAGTAGTGACTTAGGTGTCAACATGAAGGCCAGTATCAATATAGCGGCCAAGGTAAGGCCAGTAGTGACTTAGGTGTCAACGTAAAGGCCAGTATCAATATAGCGGCCAAGGTAAGGCCAGTAGTGACTTAGGGACCATCATAAGGCCTGTATCAATATAGGGGCCAAGGTATAGCATAGGGGGCAAACATAAGACCGCTGGTGATGTAGAAGCCTACATAATGCCAGTAGTGACGTAGGTGTCAACATGAAGGCCAGTATCAATATAGCGGCCAAGGTAAGGCCAGTAGTGACTTAGGGACCATCATAAGGCCTGTAGTGACTTAGGGGTCAATCTAAGTCCAATATCAACGTAGGAGGCAATGTCTTAGGATCCATCGTAAGGCCATAGTGATTTAGAGGTCATCGTAAGGCCAGTAGTGACTTAGGAGGTGTTTTATAAACAGAAATGTGTTAATATCAAGTGGCATAAATATTTGCAACTACCATCATTTGTATCTACAGCTTGCTTTCAGAAAATATATAATGTGTTGGAGGTTCTTAATTGCGTTTTCACGTCCAAAATTTAATGACTGCTTGAAATAATAATAAATAAATAAATAAATGCTCCAGCAGTGAAGAGTTAAAGGTGCTTTAATTTTTAATTTAATTCTTTTTTTTTTTTAAAAAAAAGCAAAATATAGGCACAGGTATTGAGGCTGGTAGATAACAAAAATGAAGAGGAAAGAGCTTTCGAAAAGACAAATGAAATGTTGAGAAAAATCAAAAAAATGAGGATGAAAGTAAAAAGCCGGGCGGACAGAAGAATTAAATATTGCAGAGTGAGGAGGAGGGAGCCCGGAGCCAGAAGTTGGGGAGATATAGATTGAAGGAATAAATCAGAACGCAGAGTGGGAGATAATGTATCCAAAGAGATTAAAAACTGATACGTTTATTTATCACTCTATATTTTTTTCCTTTTTTTATTCAATCCATCAGCATATTTTACAGGGCAATTTAATGAATAAATAGGAATTAAATATTCATCCATGATCCATTAGAATGTCCTGAAATTTGGAAGGATTTGTGGCGTGTATGTGATAGCGGCTATAGGGGTGAATGGCTCTGTTGGTATAAATGAATTAGACCCCTGATTTTTTTCAAAAAGAGGACCTGTTACCTGCCCAATGCTATCACATTGTTAGCCCCACTGTGATAGCAACTAAATTTTTTTTTTTTTAAATAAACAAAATTATTTAAAATAAATAAAAATAATATATATATTTTTCAAATATTTTTTTTTTTTAATAAACAAAATTATATATAAAATAAATATATATATATTTTTTAAATCCTCGCTGTCACACTGAGAGTAATAATTTGAAGGCCATAATTCATAGTTGACTCTAAATTCAAAACCTATCAGGGCTTTTAAAGTGTTGCCTATAGACAATGTTGGGTACCTTTTTTTTTTTTTTTTTTTTTTTTTTTTTATTTCTTTTAATAGGTATGTGCACTTTTAAGGCTTGGCATGCTTGGTATCTACTTACTCGATGCAACCCTATCTTTTATATTTTGCCAAATATTGAGTATAATGTGTTTGTTTACACTAAAATTTATTTTTAAGTGTATATTTTCCTGAAATAATTCATTTAATTAAATGGCTGCTAAAATAATGTGCAGCATCAAAAAGATGATCACTGCCGCCGTTTTATTCTCCGGATGTAGGTTTCGGCTTTTAGATAATATATTTGTTTGTAATTTCTAGCAAAAATGCAGATTTTATCGTGTGTGAAAAATGCCCCCCCACCAGTAGCCAAGGGCACTAATTTAAACGGCCTCGGGGGTAGGGAAAAATGATTGTGCGCAAGAGGTTTATGGGATGAAAAAACGTTCTTTTTTTTTTTTTTTTCTCAGGAACCCCACTTTAATTTGAAGTAAATATGAAGACAATACTTTTTTATTCATTTTAGAAAGCATAAGGGAGGGTTATAACCCCTGTCAATTTTTTTGCCATCTGTGTCACCATTGGGGAGATTTTCCTTCACTTCCTGTCACATGTCCCATGTTGCAGACATTAACTGTGGAAAAAGAGTGCAGAGGTGAGCTTTGGATGTGCGTTCAGAGGTGCACTCTCTGCATAGCATGGTTTACCATGGTGACCTACTCCTGAACCCTGCATTCTGAGTGTAACCCATTCCTGAACCTCCTGCATTGTGAGTGTAACCCATTCCTGAACCCTGCATTGTGAGTGTAACCCATTCCTGAACCCTGCATTCTGAGTGTAACCCACTCCTGAACCCTGCATTCTGAGCGTAACCCACTCCTGAACCCTGCATTCCGAGCGTAACCCATTCTACCCACTCCTGAACCCTGAACATTCTGAGCGTAACCCACTCCTGAACCCTGCATTCCGAGTGTAACCCATTCCTGAACCCTGCATTTCTGAGCGTAACCCACTCCTGAACCCTGCATTCTGAGCGTAAACCCACTCCTGAACCCTGCATTCTGAGCGTAACCCACTCCTGAACCCTGCATTCTGAGCGTAACCCACTCCTGAACCCTGCATTCTGAGCGTAACCCACTCCTGAACCCTGCATTCTGAGTGTAATTCCCACTCCTGAACCCTGCATTCTGAGTGTAATTCACTCCTGAACTGTGCCCCATTGTTGGTGTCAGTGGGAGGAATAGTGTCCCATCATTGGTATCAGTGGAGGAATAGTGCCCCATCATTGGTGTCAGTGGGAGGAATAGCGCCCCATCATTGGTGTCAGTGGGAGGAATAGTGCCCCATCATTGGTATCAGTGGGAGGAATAGTGCCCCATCATTGGTATCAGTGGAGGAATAGTGCCCCATCATTGGTGTCAGTGGGAGGAATAGTGCCCCATCATTGGTATCAGTGGGAGGAATAGTGCCCCATCATTGGTATCAGTGGAGTGAATAGTGCCCCATCATTGGTGTCAGTGGGAGGAATAGTGCCCCATCATTGGTATCATTGGAGGAATAGTGCCCCATCATTGGTATCAGTGGAGGAATAGTGCCCCATCATTGGTGTCAGTGGGAGGAATAGTGCCCCATCATTGGTATCAGTGGGAGTAATAGTGCCCCATCATTGGTGTCAGTGGGAGGAATAGCGCCCCATCATTGGTGTCAGTGGGAGGAATAGTGCCCCATCATTGGTGTCAGTGGGAGGAATAGTGCCCCATCATTGATATCAGTGGGAGGAATAGCGCCCCATCATTGGTACCATTGGGAGGGGCTATGCCCGATTGTTGTCATTATGAGGAAATGTGCAACATCCTTGGTGTCATTGGGAGGAATTGTGCCCCTTCGCTTGTGTCAGTGGGGGAATTTATGCCCCATTGTTGGTGTCACTGGATTAAATATTGCCCCAAGGGACCACTACACTGATTCAGAGATGTCATACCTGGTGGGGGGGTGAAAGCAATTGTTTTTTGTTGCATATTATAGGAAATAAGTGTGCTCCTCAGCACCATCTACTGACCATAACCCGGTATTTCCCACATTCACACATTCGAATCGCAGAGAACATATCCTGAGAACATTCAATTTTGCTCCATCCGCACAGAACGAATTCCCATGCATTTTCGATGGACGAACCAGCGATGCCATTTTGTTCTATACATACCCCCTTCTGTGTCTTTGGGTTACACTCTGCATCTACTTTTAGTCTTTTTGTATAAAGCCGAGTGAGAGGGAAGATAATTGGGTATCTCAGGAAAACATTTGTTTTGTGTCGGTGTGAAATGTACAGCGATCGCTCGCCTCGGCTGTCGGACGAATTTTGTACCCGCATCAATAACAATGGTATCCTTAATAACCAATGGCGTGGATATCGGCCGGCAGCACTTCCCATCGGCCGGGTCCCCCGAGAGCTGCGAGGTAACAAGTGGCTTCTCATTGACAACTCATCAGCCTTGTAAAGCAGAATTGATGAACGAACAATTAGAAGCTCTAATTATACCGGCTGCTGGAGGACGATCCGCCTCCCGTCCGTGACCTTCACACGCATGGACAGAGCTGGGAACAACACGGATGTGGATGGCACTAGTCCGCCGTTATCTGTGGCATCTGAAACCGATGCAGTCTAGATTGCCTCCAACCATCGATCGATACGGCTTGAAATGAAGCCACAGATAAAGCCAGCGCGTCGGTGCCGGGATGTTAACAAACGCAAAATGTTACTGCTGTACGCCGGCTTTTTTGTTTTTTTCTTTTTGTAGTATTTAACCTCTGTGTAGATCTGTTTTTTTTCATAACATGTTTACTTTTGTTTTTTTTTTTGGGGGGGGGGTGGTATTTAACACCTGTATAGATCTCCATTTTCTCAAAAAACATGCATTTTTTTTTTTTTTTTTAACCTCTGTATAGATCTCCGTTTTTTTCGACACGTTTACTTTTTTTTTTTTTAGTATTTAACACCTGTATAGATCTCCATTTTCTCAAAACATGCATTTTTTTTTTTTTTTTTTTATTTAGTATTTAACACCTGTATAGATCTCCATTTTTCAAAACATGCGTACTTTTTTTTTTTTTTTTTTAGTATTTAACCTCTGTATAGATCTCCGTTTTTTTTTTTTTTTTTCTCCATTTTTTCAAAAACATGTTAACATGACACTTTACTTTTTTTTTTTTTTTAGTATTTAACACTTGTATAGATCTCCATTTTTCAAAACATGTTTAGATTTTTTTTTATTTATTTATTTATTTATTTTTTTTTTTAATATTTAGCCATGTATAGATCTCCATTTTTTTTTTTTTGAACATGTTAACATGTTTACTTTGTTTTTTCAACACGTTTACTTTTTTTTCTTCAGTATTTATCACTTGTATAGATCTCCATTTTTCAAAACCATGTTTTAGATTTTTTTCTATTTCTTTTTTTTTTTTTTTAATATTTAACACATGTATAGATCTCCATTTTCTCAAAACATGCATTTTTTTTTTTTTTTTTTTTTTTTTATATTTAACACCTGTATAGATCTCCATTTTCTCAAAACATGCGTACTTTTTTTTTTTTTTTTAGTATATTTAACCTCTGTATAGATCTCCGTTTTTTCGACACGTTTACTTTTTTTTTTTTTTTTAGTATTTAACACTTGTATAGATCTCCATTTTTCAAAACATGTTTAGATTTTTTTTTTTTTTTTTTTTTTTTTTTTTTTAATATTTAGCCATGGTATAGATCTCCATTTTTTTGAAACATGTTAACATGTTTACTTTGTTTTTTCAACACGTTTACTTTTTTTTTTTCAGTATTTATCACTTGTATAGATCTCCATTTTTTCAAAACATGTTTAGATTTTTTCTATTTTTTTTTTTTTTTTTTATTTAACACCTGTATAGATCTCCATTTTCTCAAAACATGCGTACTTTTTTTTTTTAGTATTTATCCTCTGTATAGATCTCCAGTTTTTTCGACAACGTTTACTTTTTTTTTTTTTTTTTTTTTAGTATTTAACACTTGTATAGATCTCCATTTTTCAAAACATGTTTAGATTTTTTTTTTATTTTATTTTTTTTTTTAATATTTAGCCATGTATAGATCTCCATTTTTTCGAAAACATGTTAACATGTTTACTTTGTTTTTTCAACACGTTTACTTTTTTTTTTTTTTTTTTTATTTAACACTTGTATAGATCTCCATTTTTCAAAACATATTTAGATTTTTTTTTTTTTTTTTCGAATATTTAGCCACTGTATAGATCTCCATTTTTCAAAACATATTAATTTAGCCACTGTATTTCCACAAAACATTTTTTTTTTTTTTTTCAACACGTTTACTTTTTTTTTTTCTAGTATTTAACACTTGTGTAGAGCTCCGTTTTTTTCAAAACTGTTTAGATTTTTTTTTTAATTTTTTTTAAAAATTTTTTAATATTTAGCCTCTGTATAGATCTCCATTTTTTAAAATGTTTACTTTTTTTTTTCGTATTTAACCTCTGTATAGATCTCCTTTTTTCGACGTTTTTACTTTTTTTTTTTTTTTTTTTTTTAGTATTTAACACTTGTATAGATCTCCATTTTTTCAAAACATGTTTAGATTTTTTTTTTTTTTTTTTTTTTTTTAGTATTTAACACCTGTATAGATCTCCATTTTCTCAAAACATGCGTACTTTTTTTTTTTAGTATATAACCTCTGTATAGATCTCCGTTTTTTTTCGACACGTTTACTTTTTTTTTTTTTTTTTTTTTTTTTTATTTAACACTTGTGTAGAGCTCCGTTTTTTTCAAAACCTGTTTAGATTTTTTTTTTTTTTATTTAATTTTTTTTTAAAAAATTTTGTTAGATCTATTTTTTTTCTGTATAGATCTCCATTTTTTTCAAAACGTTTACTTTTTTGTTTTTTTTTTAGTATTTAACACTTGTATAGATCTCCATTTTTCAAAACATGTTTAGATTTTTATTTTTTAGGTTTTTTTTTTTACATTTTTTTTAATATTTAGCCACTGTATAGATCTCCATTTTTTCAAAACATGTTTACATTTTTTTTTTAAATTTAACCTCTGTATAAATCTCCATTTTTTAAAACATGTTTACTTTTTTTTTCGTATTTAACCTCTGTATAGATCTTTGTTTTTTTCTAAACATGTTTACCTTTTCTTTTTTTCTTTTTTTTACTATTTAACCTCTGTATAGATCTGTTTTTTTTCAACACGTTTACTTTTTTTTTTTTTTTTTTTTAGTATTTAACACTTGTGTAGATCTCCGTTTTTTCAAAACATGTTTACGTTTTGTTTTTTTTTATTTAACCTCTGTATAGATCTCCTTTCTTTTCAACACATTTACCTTTTCTTTTTTTTAGTACGTAAACTCTGTATGGATCTCCAATTTTTTGAAACATGTTTACCTTTTGTTTTTTTGCATATGTTAAAATCTACAATATTTAGCTATATAGCACCAACAGTTTGCTCAGCGCTTTACAATATAACGGGAGACAGTACAGCAACAATACAGTTCAATACAAGAGGGATAGGAGGGCCCTGATCCTGGGAGCTTACAATCTAGGAGGGAGGGGCTAGTGGTACAAAAGGTAGTAACTGTGGGGGATGGAGTGGTAGGAAGAGTAGAAGATTTCATTATTAGCTTAGGGCAGGATAGGCTTCCCTGAAGAGATCGGATCCACTTGTCAGGCATGTGCAGGAGCATTGTCGTGGTGGAGAATCCACTTGCCAGGCATGTGCAGGAGCATTGTCGTGGTGGAGAATCCACTTGTCAGGCATGTGCAGGAGCATTGTCGTGGTAGAGAATCCACTTGTCAGGCATGTGCAGGAGCATTGTCGTGGTGGAGAATCCACTTGTCAGGCATGTGCAAAAGCATTGTCGTGGTGAAGAATCCACTTGTCAGGCATGTGCAGAAGCATTGTCATGGTAGAGAATCCACTAGTCAGACATATGCAGGAGCATTGTCGTGGTAGAGAATCTACTTGTCAGGCATGTGCAGGAGCATTGTCGTGGTGGAGAATCCACTTGCCAGGCATGTGCAGGAGCATTGTCATGGTAGAGAATCCACTTGTCAGGCATGTTCAGGAGCATTGTCATGGTGGAGAATCCACTTTTCAGGCATGTGCAGGAGCATTGTCGTGGTGGAGAATCCGCTTGCCAGGCATGTGCAGGAGCATTGTCGTGGTGAAGAATCTACTTGTCAGGCCAGTGTTCTGGTCTTTTACAGATTCCCGTAACCTTTTCATTTTCCACATTTCCATCTGTCCTTTGCGTTTTTGGCTGCCCACTTAGTCATCATGGACATCTTCCCACCACTCCCTAAATCATCTATGCCATTCAAACAAACTTGATTTTTCCATGGAATGTTCACCATAATCCTGTGGTAACAGAGCTAAAGTTTCACTCCCACTTTTACAAATTTTTACACTAAATTCGATGTGTCAATCCGCTACTCCAGATTCCTGTCGCTCATTTTCTATCAACAGGGTAATGGACACACGTGTTCTTTCTTCTACTACTCCATAAAGACCGAGTCCACTGGTCTGCGACCCAGGAGGGTGCAAGTTAGAACATGTTAGCACACGCTCGCGTGGGAATGGCTTTTGTGACCCACCACCAAGGTGCTACCCCATCACACCTTGTATATTTTCTGAAAGCAGAAGACCTGAAGAATAAAATGGTGGCTGTTGCATTTTTTTTTATGTCACGTGATATTTGCACAGCCATTTATCCAACTAAAATGTTCAGGTAAAAATATGCCTAAATGAATTTTAGTGCAAACAAACACAATATTATGCAAACATGATGGATGAGATGATCAGAGACTGCAAACATGATACAGGAGATGGTCAGAGACTGCAAACATGATACAGGAGATGGTCAGAGACTGCAGACATGATACAGGAGATGGTCAGAGACTGCTGACATGATGGAGGAGATGGTCAGAGACTGCAAACATGATACAGGAGATGGTCAGAGACTGCTGACATGATACAGGAGATGGTCAGAGACTGCTGACATGATACAGGAGATGGTCAGAGACTGCTGACATGATACAGGAGATGGTCAGAGACTGCAGACATAGTACAGGAGATGGTCAGAGACTGCAGACATGGTACAGGAGATGGTCAGAGACTGCAGACATACAGGGGATGGTCAGAGACTGCAGACATGGTACAGGAGATGGTCAGAGACTGCAGACATGGTACAGGAGATGGTCAGAAGCTGCAGACGTGGTACAGGAGATGGTCAGAGACTGCAGACATGGTACAGGAGATGGTCAGAGACCGCAGACATGGTACAGGAGATGGTCATAGACTGCAGACACGATGGAGGAGATGGTCAGAGACTGTGGACATGATACAAGAGATGGTTGGAGACCTGCAGACATGGCACAGGAGATGGTCAGAAGCTGCAGACATGATACAGGAGATGGTCAGAGACAGCAGGTATGTTAAAAGAAATGGTCAGAGACTGCAGACGTGCTATAGGAGTTGTAGACTGGGGACATGTTCGACTGGAAACATTTAACATGAGACATGTAAAAAAAATCACTGCTTTAACAGGGTGATAGGGAAACACAGATCAGTGTCCTTTTGGGTCCCAAGGGCCACACCAAAAATGCCAAAGGGCCCGATGTTGGACACTCGGGGGCTAGATGAAGGTCGTTCAGAACTTTGCTTTTAACATTCGATTTTGAAACGGACTAACTTTAGCAAACACAAACCACATACACTGTTAGAAATTTGTTCATTCGAAAGAAATTTCCATGCTACTTCAAATTTTCTCATCACTGCGAGTGAAAATGAATGTCAACCGAAGATTAAAAAAATCAAACGAATATTCTCAATATGAAAAATTTGGAGCCAAATTCTACCAGTGTATATCCAGCTTCATTCTTGATTGACTCGCTGTCTCTGTTTCTCGATCTTTTTCCTAACATTAGACTTTCCAAGGTTAGTTGTGAACTTTCCTCCTACCGGGTAGAGGTCACGTCCCCGTGTTCTTCGCTAGGTGGACATCCTAGATTCTTTTTCCACAACGAAATGTTGACAGGTGGATGCAAGAATAAAAATCTAATCGAAGAAGATTATTACATTGTAATAGGGAAAGGTGATTTTTAAAAAAAAAAATCTAATGGGCAAGATGCACGGAAATACAGGCTCATCTTTTTCCGCAGTCTTTCGATTTATTTATTCTCCCATGGAAGATTTGTTTATCTAAAATAAAGGCTTTTGAAGGTAATAGAGATTTTTAACAAATAAAAAGTCAATTTCTCATGAAGACGAGCTGAAAAAATACATTTTTTTTTTAAATTAAATAACCTTTCAATGTTTACTTTTTTTTTTATTGTACTTTCTCCGTACTAAATGTTAATCTTCTGTGGCAAGTCAACATTAAATTCAGAGAAATATAATAGAGAATGGCGGTAAATTAGGACTTGAGTTTGAGGAACACTCGCATTTACTACACTTAAAAAAAAAAAAAAAAAAAAAGTGTATCAGGAACTGCGATCATTGTGCTAATGCAAATCCATTAGTAGGAATAAGAAAAGAACGTGCAAAAACCTTCATTGTAATATTTTTAGTGGTGGTTATGGGATCTCTGCTCTGGTCTTTCTGTTCTTCTGGACAAGGGCCGTGGGCAGAGACATCTCTTAGATTGTAAGCTCCAAGGAGCAGGGCCCTCATTTCCCTCTTGTATTGAACTGTATTGTTGCTGTATTGTCTCCCATTATATTGTAAAGTGCTGAGCAAACTGTTGGCGCCATAAATCCTGTATAATAATAATAATAACTACCGTATATGGCAGCAGTTCCTCTGATGTCATCACCTACGATAGGATGAAGAGAGAATGAGAAGATAAATAGCCTGGCATCTGGTGAGGTTGCGGTGACCCAGGCGGGTAGAACTACGCAACTTTCCATGAATGCAGGTCGCTCTCAATGTTGTAGGGGGTCACAATTCCTGGATCCTCTATAGTGGTGGTCATCAGAGGTCCAAGAGGTCAGAATGAAAAAGCAGATTGGACACCCATTAAAGGTCCAAAGGTTTTCACTTGGGTGGGAGTGCTCTTATGGTGTAGTATGAATCTAAAATGTACGGTAGTTATTTCCTCAATTAGGAGGAATGATGAATAGAAATTTAAAAAAGACCTGCAACTGATGAGGTTGCAGTGATCCAGGCAGGTAGAACTACGCAACCTTCCATGAATGCAGGTCGCTCTCAATGTTGCAGGGGTCACAATTCCTGGATCTTCTATAGTGGTGGTCATCAGAAGTCCAAGATGTCAGAGTGAAAAAAGCAGATTGGACACCCATTAAAAGGTCCAAAGGTTTTCACTTGGGTGGGAGAGCCCTTATGGCGTAGTATGAATCTAAAATGTAGTTATTTCCTCAATTAGGAGAAATGATGAATAGAAATTTTAAAAAGACCTGCATCTGGTGAGGTTGCGGTGACCCAGGCGGGCAGAACTATGCAACCTTCCATGAATGCAGGTCACTCTCAATGTTGCGGCGCTCACAATTCCTGGATCCTCTATGGTGGTGGTCATCAAAGGTCCAAGAGGTCAGAATGAAAAAGCAGATTGGACACCCATTAAAAGGTCCAAAGGTTTCCACTGGGGTAGGAGAGCCCTTATGGCGTAGTATGAATCTAAATCTAGTTATTTCCTCAATTAGGAGAAATGATGAATAGAAATGAACAAAAGACCTGCGTCTGGTGAGGTTGCGGTGACCCAGGTGGGTAGAACTACGCAACCTTCCATGAATGCAGGACGCTCTCAATGTTGAAGGGCTCACATTTCCTGGATCCTCTATGGTGGCGGTCATCAAAGGTCCAAGAGGTCAGAGTGAAAAAGCAGATTGGACACCCATTAAAAGGTCCGAAGGTTTCCACTAGGGTGGGAGAGCCCTTATGGCGCAGTATGAATCTAAATGTAGTTATTTGCTCAATTAAGAGAAATGATGAATAGAAATTTAAAAATAACCTGCATCTGGTGAGGTTGTGGAGACCCAGGCGGGTAGAACTACACAACCTTACCTGAAGAGGCCCCATCTCCAGGTGGGGTGAAATCACTTGCTGTCATTGCTATTGAGGTCCCAATCCTGGATCCTGTATGGGTTCTCAGGTGGATGTTGTACTGGTAGGATGAGAGGAGGTAAAAAGCCCATTGGTGCTACAAACGGCAGAGGAGACCAGAATGGTACATCTAAGGATGGGTCGGAGTCATCAAGTTAGATGAACATCAGCTTTATTTCACCAAAAGATACATTATATGGTTATAACTCATCACTTCCTCCGTTGATGGTGAGACACAGATGTTTGGCATTTCTCAGTTATTTGTTTCACCCAAGTGTTTCCCTAGCCCAACCAAGTGTTTTCTCTTCCACAAAGACACAATTGGGTGGAAGAGAAACCAAAAATTGTCAAACATTTGCTATACCATAAACTGAGGAAGTGGCAAGTTATAGCCACGAAATGTGGCTTTTGGTGAAATAAAGCTATCTGATGTTCGTCTAACTTGATGACTCCGACCCATCCTTAGATGGTCTCCCTCTGCCGTTTGTAGAACCAATGGGCTTTTTACCTCCTCTCATCCTACCAGTACAATATCCACCTGAGAACCCCTACAGGATCATGGATTGGGACCTCAGTAGCAATGACAGCAAGTGATTTCACCCCACGTGGAGATGGGGCCTCTTCAGGGAAGGTAGTGTAGTTCTACCCGCCTGGGTCACCGTAACCTCACCAGATGCAGGTCATTTTTAAATTTCTATTCATCATTTCTCCTAATTGAGGAAATAACTAGATTTAGATTCATACTATGCCATAAGGGCTCTCCCGCCCCAGTGGACACCTTTGAACTTTTTAATGGGTGTCCAATCTGCTTTTTCATTCTGACCTCTTGGACCTTTGATGACCTCCACCATAGAGGATCTAGGAATTGTGACCCCCTACAACATTGAGAGCGACCTGCATTCATGGGAGGTTGCATAGTTCTACCCGCCTGGGTCACCGCAACCTCACCAGATGCAGGTCTTTTGTTAATTTCTATTCATCATTTCTATCATTAGATTCACCACACCGGGCGCCTCTGCCATTGGTTTCAATGATGGGCTTTGTACTTTCTATCATCCCACCAGTACAATACCCACCTGGCAATCTATAGAGGATCCAGGATTGGGATCTCAGCGAAAAATTTCACCCCGCATGGAGATGGGGCATCTTCTCCACCTGCATTCATGGAAGGTTGTGTGGGTCACTGCAACCTCACCAGATGCAGGTCCTTTTTTTTTTCTGTTCATCATGTCTCTGAGTTGAGGAAATAACTGTATGGTAATACACAAATGTTTGGCATTTCTTGGTTTTCTCTTCCACCTGAGTGTGTCTGTATTCCAATTGAGTTTATTCTCTGTTACACAGGCATACTCAGGGGGAAGAGAAAACTGAGAAATATCAAACGTTTGTGTATCATGGTAAACGGAGGAAGTGGAGAGTTATAGCCACAAAATACATCTTTTGATGTTTATCTAACTTGATGAATCCAAGGCATCCCTAGACACATCACACCAGGCGCCTCAGCCATTTGTTTCACTGACAGGCTTTTTACCTCCTCTCATTCTACCAGTACAAAACCCACCTGAGATCCCATAGAGGATCCAAGACAGAGACCTCAATGGCATAGAGGACGACCAGTTTCACCCCATGTGGAAATGGGGCCTTTTCTCCTCCTACATGGAAGGCTGTGTAGTTCTATTTGCCTGGGTCACCATAACCTCACCAGATGCAGGTCATTTTTTCTTTTCTATTCATCATTTCTTTTAATTGAGGCAATAACCTTGGACCTTTTAATGGGTCTACAGTCTGCTTTTTTTGGTCTGACCTCTTGGACCTTTGAGGACCACTGCCACCTGAATCCCATCGCCTACTCTAGGACTCCAACCCCAAGCAGCGGTTGAGTTCCTCCAACTGCTGTAGGCAGAGGGAGATGGGTGATTGATGCCCCCTGTTGTTCATTACTTACAGCAATCAGAGAAAGGGTTACTGGGGGTGGTGTGAGTGAACGCTAGATTCAGATCTTTAAACCATCAAACTAAGTCTTGGGGCTTTGTTCACGTAAGTGATAAAAACAGATGGTTTGGATACTTTTTTTCTCCTCCATCCCGACTGACCACCAGCAGTATCACCATCTGACACCTGGAATCTGCTGCTGCATTCTATTCTTGGATCCCTTTTCAGAGGAGCGATAGAGACTGCCACTGTGTGAAGCTAGCCTTAATGAGCTTAATGACTTGGATTCATCAGTTCTCCAGAAAATGGGGGACCCTTCCAGAAAAGTTGGGGTCACCCTAATTGTTATTCCACACATAGAGATAGTTTCTGGGGCCAAACATACCGATTCTTCAAGGCTACTTTCATGTATTTATTGTGCCCTGATGAACAAGGGGATTTTTTGATTACATTTTTTGTAGCCATGATAAAGGGAGAATTTTCCCCCTCAAAACGCTCTGATTGCCTTTTGTGCTCCTGTTGTCACTCGTAATATCAATAAAGGACCATGAACTTATGCAAGGACCATTTTGCGGAGTCACTCTCTCAGGACCCGGTCCTGAACTTGCAACCTCTGCTGTCTCTGGCATTGTCTCTTCTTGCTGAGCCACCTGAGACACTGGACATCTTAATCTTGTTTCTGGTGAACCTTGAACTCTGTTCCTTCCATAAACTTTAGTTTTTAGAGCCCAAGTCCATGAAACTTTCTCAACTCTCGCTAGCCCCTACCCTCTATGAACAGATTCAAAAACATCCTTCACTTATCATGCTGCTTTGTGTATAAAGCATAATTTTTCAGACCTTGTGACCTCATTACAGCATCTGATTTGCTCCCTTCCTTGCGGGAGATGGTGGTAGGAGTCATGCCAAGAGAGATTGTAGCCACTGAAAGCCCAGCAGCTGTTGCCTGGGGTACTGCAAGCCTCATGGTGGTACTACAGGGTGCCATCCACCCAACATGGGAGCAAGTGCATGTAGACTAGAAGTGGTTGCAAAGGTGCTAGAGAGGATCAGTAGCAATAAGATGTAGCAAAGGATAAAAAAAGGTGAAAAAAAGTACTTTATTAAAAAAAAAAATTGGAGTTATTTATCATATACAAAGGGGGGAAAAGTCCTCTTTTTTTTGGTGGGACTTTAATGGCTCACAGCCATCAAGCATGCTTCTTGGGATAGGCCTGGTATATTGTCTCATATTGGGCTGTCTTTCACATCTCAGTCCTGATTTTTATCAGGTCATCAACACTTTCTCACACAAATTCCTTGTGGTCATCACTTAGCACTCATAGTAGCACATCCCTATCAGTACCAACCAGCAGGTAATCTTGGTGATGGTGCATTTGGGCGGGGCCCCTTCAAGAGGCATTTGGGCGGCATTTTTCATCCACTGGTCTCAGTTTTTTCTTTATTAATTTTTGTTTCATCATCTTTGCCTGAGATATATGAGAAATCCGTGGCTGTGTTCACAACAATTTGTTTTTAATATTTCTTGGTAGTTTTAACTTTACATGGAATCATACGTCATGCCTTCTTGAGCACTTCTGAAGAAGAGATTCTTGTTGATCTCAAAACGCGTCAAGTGCGAACCATGCATGATCCATGATTAGATTTGCAATACCATCTCTGATGACACCGCCACAATATGTATTGTAGCTTTATATTTATTTTTGAAGATTGTAGAAATAAAATTTCATACTGTTTTTACAAACAATCTCTTTTGAATTGTTGAAATTTATCATACAAGTAAATTGTGCCGTTAAAGTCCCACCAAAAAAGAGGACTTTTCCCCCCTTGTATTCGTTAGGGCTGTTGGCACTTTGTGTATTATATTCCTTCCTCTCTTTATTTATTATTTACAAACTAAATGTCATCCAGTTAGGATTTAGATCTACGTTCGTTTGTGTTCCGTAACCCATTTAATATATCAAAAAACATTGCTATTGTTGTGCTAAACTGGATTATCTTTGGCATTTTAAATTGGTTTTATCCCATCTTAAAGTCTTTTCATGTAATGTTTTGCTATAGGTCAACACAAGCATGCATGAAGCCAAGCTCAATGAGGAATGTGACGAACTTGTTGACATTATACATAGAAGAAAGCAGATGATTTCCGTAAAAATCAAGGAGACAAAAGTAAGTTTTCCTGCTAAACTCCAATATTATGTTATAAATACATTTTATAGATACCAAGTAGAAGTAACAAAAGTCACAGTCTTGGGTCTTTCGAGGGTCAGGTCACATAAAGCTGATATTTTAGTGTTTGGTAGATCCTGGAGAGTTAAATCAACTGGTGGTGTCTTCTACACCATATGACCAAATGTTTGTGGAGACCTCACCATCACGCCTATATGAGCTTGTTGGACATTCTATTCAAAAATCAAAGAAAAGTCAAGTCCTGGGATATTTTAGTGTTTGGTAGATTCTGGAGAGTTAAATCAACTGGTGGTGTCTTCTACACCATATGACCAAACGTTTGTGGAGACCTCACTATCACGCCTATATGAGCTTGTTGGACATTCTATTCCAAAATCAAGGAACAAAAGTCACAGTCCTGGGATATCTTAGTGTTTGGTAGATTCTGGAGAGTTAAATCAACTGGTGCTGTCTTCTACACCATATGACCAAACGTTTGTGGAGACCTCACCATCACGCCTATATGAGCTTGTTGGACATTCTATTCCAAAATCAAGGAACAAAAGCCACAGTCCTGGGATATTTTAGTGTTTGGTAGATTCTGGAGAGTTAAATCAACTGGTGGTGTCTTCTACACCATATGACCAAACGTTTGTGGAGACCTCACCATCACGCCTATATGAGCTTTTTGGACATTCTATTCCAAAATCAAGGATATTATTATGGATTTGCCCTTCTCTGTGGCTATAACAGCCTCCACTCTTATGAGAAAGCTTTCCACAAGATTTTGAAGGGTATCTGTGGGATTTTGTGCCCGTTTGTGAGGTCAGGTACTGATGTTGAATGGGAGGACCTGTCTCACATTTGGTGTTCCAGTTCATCCCAAAGGTTTTCAGTGGGGTTGAGGTCAGGGTTCCAGTTCCTCCACAACAAACTTGCCATCCTGTCTTTATGAAGCTGGCTATGCTCACAGTGGCACAGTCATGCTGGAACGGAATAGGGTCATCACCAAACTGTTACCACAAGGTTGGAACATAATTGTCTAAAATGACTTTGTATGCTGTAGTATTAACAGTATCCTTCACTGGAAGCACCTAAACTCAGCCATTTGGGGGGATATCCACATAACTTTGGTCATGTAGTGGGTATGATGGTCAGGTGTGCACAAACATTTGGGCAAATGGCATACCTCTCAGGAACTCTATCAGTGAGTTCTAGGGAGTCTCGAGAGCTGATGTGGTCATTAATGGGTGTTCCACTATTCCTGTTGGATTTTTTAATTTGTATATGGACACAACAGCACATAGGAACTTGGTTGCTCAATGGAGGGGCAGGAGATCAAAAAAATTCCAGGTGGACAGAAACGGAGTTGAGAATTATGGCAGGAAGATGTCACTGTTGACTTTAGGATAATTTTTAGCAGCAGACTTTAGGAAGACTAGAACAGAACTCAAACCTGCAAGAGCTTTCCTACAGCTTGTTTAACTCTACAGCAAGAATTCCTATTAGGATCTGCATTCAACCCCCCCCCCCCCCCAATCTACAGCTGATGGATATTTATAGGGCTCCAAGAAAACGGTTTTAAGCTTGTTCAGTACTTTTCATCTATGGTCACTAAAGCCGATGCTCTCTAGACTTGTGTTTCCATGGTAAGCTGAAACAAATGTATTTATTAACTGAATGAGACTTTTGCCTACAGCTAGAAGCAGAATGTTCTCATCAGTTTATATAATTCTAATGTGTGGTGTATTAAATTGCTAGTAGTCATGACACCGTTGGCCTCCGACACCCGCACCTCTCTCTTTGATCAATATAATTGCTATCACGAATATTTACAGTATCTCCCAGAAGTGAGTCCACCCCTCACATTTTTGTAAGTCTTTGATTCTATCTTTTCATGTGACAACACTGAAGAAATGACAGTTTGCTACAATGTGACGTAGTCAGTGTACAGCTTGTATAAAATGTAAATTTGCTGTCCCCTCAAAATAACTCAACACACCGCCATTAATGTCTAAACTGCTGGCAACAAAAGTGACTCCACCCCTAAGTGACAAGGTCCAAATTGGGCCCAATGAGCCATTTTCCCTCCCCGGGATCATGTGACTCGTTAGTGTTACAAGGTCTCAGGTGTGAATGGGGAGCAGGTGTGTTAAATTTGGTGTTATTGCTCTCACTCTCTCATACTGGTCACTGGAAGTTCAACATGGCACCTCATGGCAAAGAACTCTCTGAGGATCTGACAAAAAGAATTGCTCTACATAAAGATGGCCTAGGCTAAAGGAAGATTGCCAAGACCCTGAAACTGAGCTGCAGCACGGTGACCAAGACCATACAGCGGTTTAACAGGACAGGTTCCACTCAGAACAGGCTTCGCCATGGTCCACCAAAGAAGTTGAGTGCACGTGCTCAGCGTCATATCCAGAGGTTGTCTTTGGGAAATAGACGTATGAGTGCTGCCAGCATTGCTGCAGAGGTTGAAGGGGTGGGGGGTCAGCCTGTCAGTGCTCAGGCCATATGCCGCACACTGCATCAAATTGGCCTGCATGGCTGTCGTCCCAGAAGGAAGCCTCTTCTAAAGATGATGCACAAAAAAGCCCAAAAACAGTTTGCTGAAGACAAGCAGACTAAGGACCTGGATTACTGGAACCATGTCCTGTGGTCTGATGACACCAACATCAACTGATTTGGTGCAGATGGTGTCAAGCGTGTGTGGCGGCAACCAGGTGAGGAATACAAAGACAAGTGTGTCTTGCCTACAGTCAAGCATGGTGGTGGGAGTGTCGTGGTCTGGGGCTGCATGAGTGCAGCCGGCACCCGGGAGCTACAGTTCATTGAGGGAACCATGAATGCCAACATGTACTGTGACATACTGAAGCAGAGCATGATCCCCTCCCTTCGGAGACTGGACCGCAGGGCAGTATTCCAACATAACGACCCCAAACACACCTCCAAGACCACCACTGCCTTGCTAAAGAAGCTGAGGGTAAAGGCGATGGACTGGCCAAGCATGTCTCCAGACCTAAACCCTAATGAGCATCTGTGGGGCATCCTCAAACGGAAGGTGGGGAAGGGCAAGGTCTCTAACATCCACCAGCTCCGTGATGTCATCATGGAGGAGTGGAAGAGGACTCCAGTGGCAACCTGTGAAGCTCTGGTGACCTCCATGCCCAAGAGGGTTAAGGCAGTGCTTGAAAATAATGGCGGGCACACAAAATATTGATCCTTTGGGCCCAATTTGGACCTTGTCACTTAGGGTGGACTCAGTTTTGTTGCCAGCGGTTTAGACATTAATGGCGGTGTGTTGAGTTATTTTGAGGGGACAGCAAATTTACTTGTTATACAAGCTGTACACTGACTACGTCACATTGTAGCAAAGAGTCATTTCTTCAGTGTTGTCACATGAAAAGAGGGAATCAAATATTTACAAAAATGTGAGGGGTGGACTCACTTCTGGGAGATACTGTATATGTATCAAAGCATATGTCTACCAGAAGGGTTGGCTTACTTCTCACTACCCCCTTGGTGGACATATGATCCGGTAAATGTGTTCCAGGGTGAATGGCACTAGAGACCAACTGGGATTTCCAACAAGGGTCTCCACTATGTATGTAAAAAAAGAAAAAAATGGCAATTACTTCTGGAGCACAGTGCTTCAGTATGGTAAACATTATCTCATTAGGATGTAGATCTGCCTTGGCTTGCCAAAAATGTCAATATTTGTTTTGAGCATCCTGGTGCTTTCAGTGCAAAGTGTGTTCAATTTTCAACGCCTTCACTATACCTCAACATCAATCCTTCTTGGCTTTCAGGTAACAAAGCTGAGGAAACTTGCACAGCAAATTGCTAACTGTCGGCAAAGACTGGAGCGATCTACAGTGCTGATCAATCAAGCTGACCATCTTCTGAAGGAGAGCGATCACGCAAGATTTCTGCAAGCAGCAAAAACTGTCGTAGACAGGTAGGTGACCTTCAATAGCAAGTATAGTAAAGATAAAAGGCAAAGTAACCCTTTAGTGGCCATTGAAGCTGGGATGCCCAGGTCAGATTTAGCCATGTCCATACGGGTTGGTTCACTGGACTAGAATTCTATAACTAAAGGGCTAATTTGCATCAAAATCATTTTATTTTAGAGACATACGGTATAAGGATTTTTTTTTTTTGGTTTAATACATTTCCGACTTATTGTTCAATTAAATGCTGGATAGCATAGCTGCATCAAAATATTATATTAGAATAATAATATTTTGTAATTAGTGCATTATTTTTTTTAATACCATATATGTTCTCATACAACCACAAAAAAAAACAGTGGTACAATGCATTTTTTTTTTTTTTTTTTTATGGAAGCTTTATAAGCACCATGACATGGTTGGAAACCATTCTGATTGGTCAGACATATCAGGTTTCTATTTGGTATACCAGTTTAATAAATTCTCTACTTATCTACTTTTTTAATTATAGGATAACAACTAAATAAAACTGTAACATAAATGTAAGAATAAAATCTTTTTATATTTGTAATTTATTATTTTTAATAAGTTTGTTTAATACTTTGATTATTATTTTTTATTTTGATTATTTTTTTAATAAATTTTTTTTATTATTGTAGCTGTCTCTTACATTATTAAACAATGGTACACTGACATTTTTTTTTTTGTGAATGATGCTTTATTTAGCTTATGAGCGCTATGACATGATTGAAAACCATTCTGGTTGGTCAGACATGGACAGACATTTTAAAAAAAAAGCTTTTATTTGGTATACGAGTTTAAAAAAATGTGTTGCTTATGTTTTTATTTTAGGATGACAACTGGATAAAAGTGTAAAAAAATAAAATATATAAATCTTCCTCATATTTGTCATTTATTATTTTTAATACTCTAATTATCTTGCACAAATCTATTACTAATCAACCGTTTAAGAAATGTAAAAGAAATAATGAAAATAAAAATTATATATATGTGTGTGTGTATATATATATATATATTTTTTTTTTTTTTTTTTTTATATTCTTCCCAAATATATTGCCATATATTTGAAATGCTACAATTTTGGCCATATTCAATATATTTCAATATATATATATATATATATATATATATATATATATATATATATATATAGTGGGGATCGAAAGTTTGGGCACCCCAGCTAAAAATTTGTATTAATGTGCATAAAGAAGCCAAGGAAAGATGGAAAAATCTCCAAAAGGCATCAAATTACAGATTAGACATTCTTATAATATGTCAACAAAAGTTAGATTTTATTTCCATCATTTACACTTTGAAAATAACAGAAAACAAAAAAATGGCGTCTGCAAAAGCTTGGGCCCCCTGCAGAGTTAATATCTTGTACTGCCCCCTTTGGCAAGTATCACAGCTTGTAAACGCTTTTTGTAGCCAGCCAAGAGTCTTTCAATTCTTGTTTGAGGTATCTTTGCCCATTCTTCCTTACAAAAGTCTTCCAGTTCTTTGAGATTTCTGGCCTGTCTGTCACGCACGGCTCTTTTAAGGTCTATCCATAGATTTTCAATTATGTTGAGGTCAGGAGATTGTGAAGGCTATGGCAAAACCTTCAGTTTACGCCTCTTGAAGTAATCCCCCATGGATTTCCAGGTGTGTTTAGGATCATTATCCATTTGTAGAAGCTATCCTCTCTTTAACTTCAGCTTTTTCACAGATGGCATCAAGTTACCATCCAAAATTTGCTGAAATTTTATTGAATCCATTTTTCCTTCTACTCGTGAGATGTTCCCTGTGCCACTGGCTGCAGCACAACCCCAAAGCATGATTGATCCAACCCCATGCTTAACAGTTGGACAGAGGTTCTTTTCATTCAATTCTGTGCCCCTTCTTCTCCAAACGTACCTTTGCTCATTCCGGCCAAAAAGTTCAATTTTAACCTCATCGGTCCACAGAACTTGTTTCCAAAATGCATCAGGCTTGTCTATATGTTCATTTGCAAAGTTCAAACGATGATTTTTGTGGTGAGGACGTAGAAGAGGTTTTCTTCTGATGACTCTTCAATGAAGACCATATTTGTACAAGTATCTCTTTATAGTGGAATAGTGTACCACAACTCCAGTGTCTGCCAGATCTTTCTGGAGGGATCGTGCAGTCAAACGTGGGTTTTGAATTGTTTTTCTCACAATCCTGCGAGCTGTTCTGTCGGATATTTTTCTTGGTCTTCCAGATCTTGCTTTAACTTCCACTGTTCCTGATGACTGCCATTTCTTAATTACATTCCAAACAGAGGATATTGACATCTGAAAACGCTTTGCTATCTTCTTATAGCCTTCTCCAGCTTTGTGAGCGTCAACTATTTTCAGTTTCAGTTTTCTAGACAACTGCTTAGAAGAACCCATGGTGCTGATTGTTGGGGCAAGGTCAGATGAGTCTGGGCATTTAAAACCTTTGAGATTGACATCACCTGGTCTTCCCAGACGATGATTGAGAACAATCAATGACACTGGCAGGTCTCAGCTTGGCAAAGGGGGCAGTGCATGCTATAAATTCTGCAGGGTGCCCAAACTTTTGCAGACGCCATTGT
>CATNWA010000021.1:377500-424827 GCA_951230385.1 Staurois parvus
GGTGACACACGGGTTACAATGCCAATTAGAGGTCAATGTCCCACATCTGTAGCTTTTTAAATTGCAATTAGTGTCAGTGTATAAATAGTCAATGAGTTTGTTAGCTCTTACATGGAAGCACTGACTAGGCTGGACACTGAGCCATGGGGAGCAAAAAAGAACTGTCAAAAGTCCTGCGTAACAAGGTAATGGAATTTTATAAAGATGGAAAAGGACATAAAAAGATGGCCAAAGCCTTGAATATGCCAATCAGTACTGTTATATCACCTATTAAGAAGTGGAAAGTTCGGGGATCTCTTGATACCAAGCCAAATACAGGTAGACCAAGAAAGATTGCAGCCATAACTTGCAGAAGAATTGTCCGGGATTCAAAGAAAAACCCCACAGGGGAACTCAAAAGAAATCCAGGCTGCTCTGGAAAAAGATGGTGTGGTTGTTTTTAAGGAGTACAATACGGTGATACTTGAAGAAAAATGAGCTGTTTGCTCAAGGTACCAGAAAGAAGCTTATTTATATTTCAATAAATAAATATATATTCCTTTGTCTGTATGTTATAACTCCACCATCTTGTTTATGTATTCAGCCCCGTCTACCAGTCCCTCATTGTTGGAGGTTCCTGTACTTGCCAAAATTGAATGAGCCCTTTAGCCGCGCTTCACTGGCACTTCAGACCTGTAAAATCAACCCCCCCATGGGTCCTTCTGTATCATTGTCCCCAGTATCTCTTGTATCCATTGGATTACATCTTGCGAAAACCCTTGTATTCTTGGACAGTCCCACCATATGTTGGCCATTGTTCCCTTGGCTCCACATCCCCTCCAACAGAGCTGTGAGACTTCTACTCGTCTATGTGCATCACTCGGTACCAAATACCACCTCGTTAAACATTTATCATTCATTTCCACCGTGTTCATGTTGACCGCCCCATGTGTTCATTTAACCACTTCAAGTTCAGACACTATTACCCCCTTCCAGTCCAGACACCCCCTTCCAGTCCGGACACTTTCACCCCCTTCCAGTCCGAACACTTTCACCCCCTTCCAGTCCGGACACTTTCACCCCCTTCCAGTCCAGGCCAATTTTCATCTTTCAGCGCTATCACGCTTTGAATGACAATTGCGCGGTCAAGCAACACTGTACCCATAAGAATTTTTTTGCATTTTTTTGAGACAGATAAAACTTTATTTTGGTGGTATTTATTCACCGATGGGATTTTAATTTTTTTTGCTATATAAATGAAAAAGTCCAAAAATTTTGAAAAAAAGTGTTTTTCTTATAAAATTTTGCAAATAAATAAATCTTTCTTCATAAATCTTGGCCAAAATTTATTCAGTTATCTTTTTAGTAAAAAAAAAAAAATAAAATAACCCAAATTATAATTTTTCAAAAACATTTTTTACATTTTAATTTAATTTTTTTATATTATTTATGGTTTTTTTTTTTTTTTTTTTATATACTGTCACCCTAGCAGTACAGTGTCACCATAGTGACACTGTACTACTTGTGGGGGGTGATGAAGATTTTTTTGCTACTTAAATGAGAAAGTCCAAAAACATTTTTAAAAAGTGTTTTTCCTATATAATTTTGCAAATAAATAATCTTTCTTCATAAATCTTGGCCAAAATGTATTCAGTTATTTTTTTAGTAAAAAAAATACTGTATTTGCCGGCGTATAAGACGACCCCCTACTTTTCCTGTTAAAATATAGGGTTTGGGCTATACTCGCCGTATAAGACTACCCCTCTTCCAACGCACACCAAAAATTAAAAAAAACATCAGATTTGATTTCAATATGGTATGGTATTCCAATGATGGGGCACGCTTCCTCGCTCTGACACCAATGATGGGGCACTATTCCACCCATGGACACCAATGATGGTGCCCCATCATTAGTGTCAGTGTGTGAGGAATAGTGCCCCATCATTGGTGTCCGTGGGAGGAATAGTGCCCCATCATTGGTGTCAGTGGGAGGAATAGTGCCCCATCATTGGTATCAGTGGGAGGAATAGTGCCCCATCATTGGTATCAGTGGGAGGAATAGTGCCCCATCATTGGTATCAGTGGGAGGAATAGTGCCCCATCATTGGTGTCAGTGGGAGGAATAGTGCCCCATCATTGGTGTCAGTGGGAGGAATAGTGCCCCATCATTGGTATCAGTGGAAGGAATAGTGTCCCATCATTGGTATCAGTGGGAGGTATAGTGCCCCATCATTGGTGTCTGTGGGAGGAATAGTGCCCCATCATCATCAGGGAGGTATAGTGCCCCATCATGGTCAGTGGGAGGAATAGTGCCCCATCATTGGTGTCAGAGCAACGAATCGTGCCCCATCATTGGTGTCAGTGGCAGGAATAGCACCCCATCATTGGTGTCCGTGGGAGGAATAGCGCCCCATCATTGGTGTCAGTGGGAGGAATCGTGCCCCATCATTGGTGTCAGAGCCACGAATCGTGTCCCATCATTGGTGTCAGTGGGAGGAATAGCACCCCTTCATTGGTATCAGTGGGAAGAATCGTGCCCCATCATTGGTGTCAGTGGGAGGAATAGCGCCCCATCATTGGTGTCAGTGGGAGGAATAGTGCCCCATCATTGGTGTCAGTGGAAGGAATAGCGCCCTATCATTGATGTCAGTGGGAGGAATAGCGCCCCATCATTGGTGTCAGTGGGAGGAATAGCGCCCCATCATTGGTGTCAGTGGAAGGAATAGTGCTCCAACATTGGTGTGAGTGGGAGGAATAGTACTCCGTCAATGGGGGGGAGGAATAGTGCCCCATCGTTGGTGTCAGTGGGGGGAGGAATAGTGCCCTATCGTTGGTGTTAGTGGGGAGGAATAGTGCCCCATCATTGGTGTCAGTGGGAGGAATAGTGCCCCATCATTGGTGTGTCAGTGGGAGGAATAGTGCCCCATCATTGGTGTCAGTGGGAGGAATAGCGCCCCATCATTGGTGTCAGTGGGAGGAATAGCGTCCCATCATTGGTGTCAGTGGAAGGAATAGTGTCCCATCATTGGTGTCAGTGGGAGGAATAGTGCCCCATCATTGGTGTCAGTGGGAGGAATAGTGCCCCATCATTGGTGTCAGTGGGAGGAATAGTGCCCCATCATTGGTGTCAGTGGGAAGAATAGTGTCCCATCATTGGTGTCAGTGGGAGGAATAGTGCCCCATCATTGGTGTCAGTGGGAGGAATAGTGTCCCATCATTGGTGTCAGTGGGAGGAATAATGCCCCATCATTAGTATCAGTGACACCAATGATGGGGCACTATTCCTCCCACTGACACCAATGAGACTTGCTGACCCCTGTTGCAGTATGGTACTGCTGCAGCCAGCATATGTGGTTGCAGCAGCACCTCTGCACTGCACACTTACCCTCACTCGATTTTCGCGGGTCCGCTCGGCGCCGCCTCCTCGCCCGTGATTGGCCGCCTGTGTGCCTTTCCTGAGCTACAGTTCTGGCAGCCAATCACCGGTGAGGAGGCGGAGCCGAGCGGCAGGAGTGAGGGAGTGGCCGGAGTGACTGAAGGAGCAGCGCTTCCTGGATGGATCGTCGTGGGAGCCAGGTAAGAGACTGCAGCCCTCTTCCCACCCCTGTACTTGGTGTCCCTTCCGTCGGAAGGGGGGGACGGCGGCAGCACCGCGCCGCCCCCCTAAAAAGTGCCCACTGACGTGTACCGGCGTATAAGACGACCCCCGACTTTTGAGAAGATTTTCAAGGGTCAAAAAGTCGTCTTATACGCCGGCAAATACAGTACCCCAAATTAGTTTATAATCAAAAATGTATAATTTTTCAAAAAATATTTTTTACATTTTAATTTTTTTTAATATTATTATTTATGTTTTTTTTTACATACTGTCACCCTAGCAGTACAGTGTCACCATAGTGACACTGTACTACTTGTACTACTTTTTTTTTTTTTTACACTGATTGCTTTTACACCCATAAAGGCTGTAAAATCAATAATTTCTCCTCTCTGGCTGCATTCCTGGCTGCATTCCTGATTGGCCATACTGGAACCCAACATCTTTCAAAAATTGATCCAATTTTGCTAGCTCTGACTTTGCAGTGAGCCCTCTGCTTCCATAGAGGTCAAGGGTCTATCTCTACAGCATATTGTCAGGGGGAAGCTTTTCTACTTTTTCAGTCTTCTGCACCCAACTCTAATATAACAATGAACGTCTGCTGAAGGGAAAAATTCTTTCTCTGACTCCAGTTCATCCCAAAAGTGTTCATTAGGGTTGAGGTTGGGGCTCTGTACAGGCCACTTGAGTTCCTCCACACCAAACTGGTCAAACCATGTCTTTATGGTCAGGCCAGGTGACTGTGCAATGGAAAGATAGCATTCCAATTCATCCCAAATGTGTTCAGGGGGGTTGAGGTTGGGGCTCTGTACAGACCACTTGAGTTCCTCCACACCAAACTGGTCAGGCCAGGTGACTATGTTCAATGGAATGATAGCATTCCGATTCATCCCAAAAAGTGTTCAGTAGGGGTGAGGTCAGGGCTCTGTGCAGGCCACTTGAGTTCCTCCACACCAAACTGGTCAAACCATGTCTTTATGGTCAGGCCAGGTGACTATGTGCGATGGAAAGATAGCATTCCAATTAATCCCAAAAGTGTTCAGTAGGGTTGAGGCTCTGTGCAGGCCACTTGAGTTCCTCCACACCAAACTGGTCAAACCATGTCTTTATGGTCAGGCCAGGTGACTATGTGCGATGGAAAGATAGCATTCCAATTAATCCCAAAAGTGTTCAGTAGGGTTGAGGTTGGGGCTCTGTGCAGGCCACTTGAGTTCCTCCACACCAAACTGGTCAGGCCAGGTGACTATGTGCAATGGAATGATAGCGTTCCGATTCATCCCAAAAGTGTTCAGTAGGGTTGAGGTTGGGGCTCTGTACAGACCACTTGAGTTCCTCCACACCAAACTGGTCAAACCGTGTCTTTATGGTCAGGCCAGGTGACTGTGCAATGGAATGATAGCTTTCCGTTTCATCCCAAAAGTGTTCAGTAGAGTTGAGGTTGGGGCATGAGGTTGGGGCTCTGTACAGACCACTTGAGATCCTCCACACCAAACTGGTCAAACCATATCTTTATGGTCAGGCCAGGTGATTATGTGCAATGGAAAGATAGCATTCCAATTCATCCCAAATGTGTTCAGTAGAGTTGAGGTTGGGGCACTGTACAGACCACTTGAGTTCCTCCACACCAAACTGGTCAAACCGTGTCCTTATGGTCAGGCCAGGTGACTATGCAATGGAATGATAGCGTTCCGATTCATCCAAAAGTGTTCAGTACGGTGATTGACAGCCGAAGGTGCAAATAGCGGCGCAAGTAGGTTCACGTGCTCCCCCTACCCAGAAACATTAAATCACGTGTATATATGTACATGATTTTGCGCACCCATGCTGCCCTGTAGCAGTATTACTGCTATAGGGCAGATGGGAAGCGGTTAAATAAGGTATTAGTTAAAAGGTATTTTTTTTATCAGGACAAGCAGATTTCTTTGAGGGCAGTGGTGTCCCTAGGCAGGTGCGGGGGGTACGCGCCGCACCGGGTGACACCTATTGCACAGGGTGACACTAGACCCACTTTATGAAAAGGTAAGTTTTATAGCAAGTCGACGATCCTCGCAGGATGGATCGGATCTGCGGATTGAGCATAATAGATCGGAGTCCGATCCATTATGCTCCCCAATCCACAGATCTGATCCATCCTTCGGGGATCGTCGGAGGAGTGATACCAAGTGTTACCGCACTGGGTGACAACAACCCTAGGGACGCCCCTGCATGAGGGACAAGTAGATTGGGAACTAATCTCTCCACGGGGGTCCCATGATCCCTTATTGCCCGTGGGCCCCATGAGTTGTCAGTCCACCCCTGGTCACGAGGTTGGAAGGGCACAATTGTCATAAATGTCTTTGTTCTCTGTAGTCTCGCCCGTACTCTTCAGTGGGAATTTAGCAACTTGGAGGGGTGTCAACATATTTTTGGCGATTTAGCGTACTCCATGTATTCGATTGACATGACCGTGCAAACTAGAATATTGGACTTAATGTAGCAGAGCTAATATAAATCGCTCACTTACAATAGTAATGAATTCCGGTTAGCACCGTATAATTAACCACGAGGGACGAGCGGCCATTGCCAGAATCTGGAAGGTGAGATAAAGAAGAAAAGATAAATCTAAGAATAACAATTGTTTTCAAACGGGAGAAAAACCTTCTACACACAGGAGCTGGTTCATTCAGCCAATACATTCACGGGTTTCTGTTCACTGTCATTATTACTTAATTAGTCAGGTTGTAAAAAGGCGCAAGTCTCTCTAGTTCAACAAACAGGGAAAAAAAAGAAAACTTCCATATACAGAATTATATACCCACAGTGGATCAAAAAAAAAAAATCTATAAAGCATGAACCAATTTGCTCCAGCAGAAATAAAATGCTTGCAATAATTGTATAACTGACTTGACAGGAAAAACAACGTAATTTATTTCCCAGGTTCCACATAAAATACATCAATGAGTAAGTGAATAATAAAATAAATAGAATAAATAAATAGAAAACATTGATATGCAGAACCCTATACCATGATCTAGTACCTAGTATTCTATACTGGATCTTTGGGGGTGCAGCCAGTTGTGACCCCTGTCCCCTGCTCTTCCAACAGTTACTCCTGTCCCCTGCACTGCCAGTTGTGAATCCTACCCTTTGCCCCATCGGCAGTGACCACTCTCCTCTGCCCTGCTGACTCCTGTCCTCTGCCCTGCTGACCCCTGTCCACTGCCCTGCTGACCCCTGTCTTCTGCCCTGCTGACCCCCGTCTTCTGCCCTGCTGACCCCTGTCCACTGCCCTGCTGACCCCTGTTCTTTGCCCTAATGATTCCTTTACACTTCCCTACGGACCTCCCATCCTTTGTCCTGCTGACCCCTGTACACAACCCTTCAAACTAATAGCCCCTGTACACTGCCCTGCAAACTGCTGACCCTATCATATGCCCTGCTGACCCTCTGTATACTGCCCTGCTAACCCCTGTTCTTTGCCCTAATTCCTGTACATTCCCTGTGACCCCTGTAACACTACCCTTCCCTGCTGACCCCCCTGTAACTACCCTTCAAACCCCTAATACCCTTCAAACTGCCCCTGTACACTGCCCTGCAAACTGCTGACCCTATCATATGACCTGCTGACCCTCTCATATGCCCTGCTGACCCTCTGTATACTGCCTTGCTAACCCCTGTTCTTTGCCCTAATGATTCCTGAACACTTCCCTGCTGACCCCTGTACACTACCCTTCAAACTAATAGCCCCTGTACACTGCCCTGCAAACTGCTGACCCTATCATATGCCCTGCTGACCCTCTGTATACTTCCCTGCTGACCCCTGTACACTACCCTTCAAACTAATAGCCCCTGTACACTGCCCTGCAAACTGCTGACCCTATGATATGCCTTGCTGACCCTCTGTATACTGCCCTGCTGACCCCTGTTCTTTGCCCTAATGATTCCTGAACACTTCCCTGCTGACCCCTGTACACTACCCTTCAAACTAATAGCCCCTGTACACTGCCCTGCAAACTGCTGACCTTATCATGTGCCCTGCTGACCCTCTGTATACTACCCTGCTGACCCCTGTACACTACCCTTCAAACTAATAGCCCCTGTACACTGCCCTGCAAACTGCTGACCCTATCATATGCCCTGCTGACCCTCTGTATACTTCCCTGCTGACCCCTGTACACTACCCTTCAAACTAATAGCCCCTGTACACTGCCCTGCAAACTGCTGACCCTATGATATGCCTTGCTGACCCTCTGTATACTGCCCTGCTGACCCCTTTTCTTTGCCCTAATGATTCCAGTACACTTCCCTGCTGACCCCTGTACACTACCCTTCAAACTAATAGCCCCTGTACACTGCCCTGCAAACTGCTGACCCTATCATATGCCCTGCTGACCCTCTGTATACTGCCCTGCTGACCCTTACTGCACCCCCCCCCCCCCATCAGGCAGGGTGTAATGTCCTACAGTTGCAAGAAAAAGTATGTGAACCCCTGGGATTACGTGGAGTTTTGCATGAATTGGGCATAAAATGTGCTCTGAACGTCATCTAAGTCACAACAATAGAAGAACACAGTCTGCTAATACTACCCAAACATTAGATGTTGCCAACTTTAATTGCACCTGTAAACACTGCCAGGAGCAAAAGTGAGGCCCTATCATAATGCTTCTCTCCAGACCTTTGTAGCCAGGAGTGAGCCAACCTTGACTCCAATCAGTGTGATGATATTGGATGTGTTGCTGACAGCTGCCTGCCCTTAAAAAACACCCTGTTTTGGGTTTACTGGTTTCAAGAAGCACTGTCTGATGTGAACCATGCCTCGCAGAAAAGAGCTCTGCAGAAGACCTACGATCAAGAATTGTTGACTTGCATGAAGCTGGAAAGGGTTACAAAAGTATCTCCAAAAGCCTTGATGTTCATGTGTCCACGGTAAGACAGACTGTCTACAAATGGAGAAAAAGTTTAGCACTGTTGCTACTCTCCCTAGGCGTGTTCGTCCTGTACAATGACAGCTGAGCACACGCAGAATGCTGCATGAGGTAAAGAAGATCCCAGAGTGTCAGCTAAAGACCTACAGAAATCTCTGTATACATGCCTGCCTGCATTTTTAAACCTGACACATCCCCCATGCAACAAGAATGGAGTACATGGGAGCCCACGGAGGAAGCCTGTCCAAAAAGAATATTGCAGCACGATTGAAGTTTGCAAAAGAGCACCTGGATGTGACCCCTGCTACAAACTTACTGTGGACAATGAAACCAAGATTGAGTTGTTTGGGAAGAACACACAACACTATGCCCTGCACACCCAACATCAAAACTCATCCCCCTGTGAAACATGTGCGGAGGGAGCATCATGCCCTGCTGACTCCCGGATGTTGTCATTGATGGGAAAATGAATTCCAGAGTTTATCAAGACATTTGCAGGAAAACCTACGACCATCTGTCTGCCAACTGAAGCTCCGCAGAGGATGGGTGATGCAACAGGACAATGACCCCTGCATACAAGTAATTCAACAAAACAATGGCTGCAACAGCACAGAATACGCCTTCTGGAGTGGCCCAGTCAAGTCCTGACCTCAACTTGAAATGCTGTGGCATGACCTTAAAGAGAGCGATTCCCACTGACATCCCAAGAATATTGCTACACCTGAAACAGTTTTGTGAAGGAGTGGTCCCTGCTCCAGATTCGTTGTGCAGGTCTGATCTGCAACTACAGGAAACTTTGGTTGAGGTTTATTGCTTAAAGGAGGGTCAACCAGTTATTAAGTACCCCCTTCACATACTTTTTCCTCCCTGCACTGTGAATGTTTACATGTTATGTGCAATTAAACCATGGCTGAACATCTAATTTTGTGTAGTATTATATGTTCAGCAGACTGTGTTTCTTCTATTGTTGTGACTTAGATGACGTTCAGAGCACATTTTATGCCCAATTCATGCAAAACTCCACGTAATCCCAAGGGGTTCACATACTTTTTCTTGCAACTATACCTATAGTTAATGAGGAGGAAAACATAAAAAATCCTTATTGCTCCAGCAGAGATAAAAATACTTGCAACAACTTTCTAACGGAATAGACAGGAAAAACAATGTAAATGAATGCCTAGGCTCCTCATAAAAGAAAAAAATAAGAAAAATAAATAGAAAACCTCCGTATACAGAATTCTATACTCACAGCTGATCCAGAGGAAGGCAAAAAAAAAAAAATCCTATTACTCCAGCGGGGAGAAAAATATTTGCGATAATTTTATAACTGAACCAACCGTAGAAACTGTGTAAATTATCTCCTGGGTGCCAATTAAATTAATGTTTATGGTGTGGAAAAAAATATAATTTATAGTACATCTTTGCAATTCCTACACACTTCCACATGTTTTATTTTTGTTATTTTTTGCTTTAAGAAGCACAGAAAAATACTTGCTGATTTGCTAGAAATGCAGTATGCTCCTAACTTCCTGTTTTGGCTGACAACGCTAAGTCTGCTGCACTCAAAAAGGTGCGTTGTCACACCTGTCTGCTGACTGGATGACAAGATCTTGGGAGATGTAGTTTTGGGGGTGTGGCTACATCAGTAGAATCTGAGCTTCTCCTGAAAGAATTTTGCAAGCCTGGTAATTATATCTTAGGGAGTAATAAAAGACATTGCTTGCTACAGAAAAAAAAATTAAAATACACACACATATATATATATATATATATATATATACACGTACATACAGTGCATTCATAAAGACCCCCTCTACTTTTTTCAGTGTTGCAGCCTGATGCTACAGTTGTTTAAATTCATTGTTTTATTTATATTATATATATATATATATATATATATATATTATTTATATATACACATGATTTTTGCGCAGCCCTGCCGCCCTGTAGAAGTATTTTTATATATATATATATATGTATATATATATATATATATACAGCCAGAGATTCCCCGCAGGCACCCAGTGATCGCCGAGGAACACTGACAGGGGAGAGGTGTGTATGTAAACAACACAGATCTCTCCCCTGTCAGCTCCAGCACACTGCTTTGTATGGCTCTGCATAGCAAAGAAATACAAAGCAGCATGCTTACACAGTAAATCGCACACAGTTAACCCTTTGATCCCCCAGATATTAACCCCTTCCTCCCCAGTGCCATTAGTACAGTGTCAGTGCTTTTTATTAGCACTGATCACTGTATTGGTGTCACTGGGGATGTCAGTGGCACGTTCGTTCCCCCCCAGTGTCAGAATGCCCACCGCAGTCCCGCTATAAGTCGCTGATTGCCGCCATTACTAGTATATAAAAAAAAAATCCCATTATCTATACCGCCATTTGTAAACGCTATAACTTTCACGTAAACCAATTAATTTCAAGGTATTGGGTTTTTTTTTTTTTTTTTTTTTAGCAAAGACACGGAGCAGAATACATTTTGGCCTAAATTTATGCTGAAATTAGATTTTTTACAAATTTGTTTTTACTGGACGGTTTTTATAGCAAAAGGTAAAAAATATAGTTTTTTTTCAAAATTGTCGGTCTTTTTTTGTTTATAGCGCAAAAAAATAAAAACCGCAGAGGCGATCAAGTACCACCGAAAGAAAGCTCAATTTGTGGGGGAAAAAGGATGGAAATTTCATTTGGGTGCAGCGTTGCATGACCGCGCAATTGTATGTTAAATATATTGCAGCGCCATGACGCAAAAAAAAAAAAAGCCTGGCCAGGAAGGGGGGTAAATCCTCTGGAGGGCGAGGGGTTAAAGTGATTAGAAAGGCCTTTTGTTTTTTTTTAAATACCAAACATGTCTATACTTACCTGCTCTGTGTAGTGGTTTTGTACTGGATCCTCCTCTTCTCGGGTCCTAGCCCCTCCCTCCTGTAGGGTGCCCCCACAGCAAGCAGCTTACTCTCGGGGCACCCGCTGCTCCTTGTATCCATTCACACACGGGGCCGTGGCTCAACCCTGCCTCCTTTCTCTTCTCTTTGGCTCACTGACTTTGATTGACAGCAGTGGGAGCCAATGGCTCCTGCTTCTGTCTCAGCCAATGAGGAGAGTGAGCCCCGGGATAGCCGAGACTCCAGTGCACATCACTGGATCAGGAGGGAGCTTAGGTGAGCATTAGGGGGCTGGGGGGGGGATGCTGCACACAGAAAGTTTTTTTACCTTCATGCATAGAATGCATGAAGGAAAAAAACCCTTGAACCTTTAGAACCACTTTAAGTATTCAGACCCTTTACTCAGCAGTTTGTTGAAACACCTTTACCAGCAATGCCATTCTCGAGTCTTTGCCACAAGCTTTGCACACCTGGATTGGGGGGTTTCTGCCATTTTTCTTTGCTCAGTCAGGTTGGATGGGAAGCGGTGGTGGACAGCCATTTTCAGATCTGTCCAGAAATGTTCAATAGGGTTCAAGTCAAGGCTCTGGCTGGTCCACTCTAGGACATTCACAGAGTTGTCCTTAAGCCATTCCTGTGTTGTCTCGGCTGTGTGGTTAGGTGAACCTTCGGCCCAGTCTGAGGTGCTAAGCGCCATGGAACAGGTTTTCATTGAGGATATCTCCGTACTTTGCTCCATTCAGCTTTCCCATAACCCTGACCAGTCTTCCCAGTCTCTGCTGCTGAAAAACACCCCTGAAGCATGGTGATGAGCGATGCCTCCAGATACAATGTTTAGAATTGAGGCCAAACATTGGTTTCATCAGACCACAGAATCTTGTTCCTCACAGTCTGAAAGTTCTTCAAGTGCTTTCTTGCAAACTCCAAGCGGGCTTTCATGTGTTTTGCACTGAGGAGAGCCACTATGCCATAAAACCCAGATTGGAGCTCAGCCAATCAGGTTCCTGGTCACCTCTCTCTTACCAAGGACCTTCTCCCCCGATTGCTCAGTTTGCCTGGGTGACCAGCTTTTGGAGGAGTCTTGGTTGTGCCAAACTTTTTCCATTTGAGAATTATGGAGGCCACTGTGTTCTTGGGAACCTTCAGTGCAGTAGAATTTTTTTTGCAGCCTTCCCCAGATCTGTGCCCTGCAATAATCCTGTCTCTGAGCTCTGTGGGCAGTTCCTTTTGCTCTGATACAATATGCATTGTCAGCTATGAAGCCTCTTATGGAGAGGTATGTGCCTTTCCAAATCATGTTGAATCAATTTAATTTACCACAGAATTGAGGCCAAACATTGGTTTCATCAGACCACAGAATCTTGTTCCTCACAGTCTGAAATTTCTTCAGGTGCTTTCTTGCAAAACTCCAAGCGGGCTTTCATGTGTTTTGCACTGAGGAGAGCTTTCGGTCTACCCACTCTGCCATAAAACCCAGATTGGTGAAGGGCTACAGTGATGGTTGTCCTTAAGGAACATCTGGTCCCATCTCCAGACAGGATCTCTGGAGCTCAGCCAATCAGGTTCCTAGTCACCTCTCTTACCAAGGCCCTTCTCCCCTGATTGCTCAGTTTGGCCGGGTGTCCAGCTTTTGGTGGAGTCCAGGTTGTGCCAAACTTCTTCCATTTGAGAATTATGGAGGCCACTGTGTTCTTGGGAACCTTCAGTACAGTAGAATGTTTTTTCAGCCTTCCCCAGATCTGTGCCTTGCAATAATTCTGTCTCTGAGCTCTGCGGGCAGTTCCTTTTGCTCTGATACAATATGCATTGTCAGCTATGAAGCCTCTTATGGAGAGGTGTGTGCCTTTCCAAATCATGTTTAATCAATTGAATTTACCACAGGTGGACTCCAACCAACATCTCCGCATTGATCAAGGGAAATGGGAGCCACCTGAGCTAAATTCAAGTGTTGCTGCAAAGGGTCTGAATACTTATGCCGATGTGAGATTTCAGTTTTTCCTTTTTTATACATTCGCAAACATTTCTAAAATTCCGTTTTGGCTTTGTCATGATGGGGTATTGAGTGTAAATCAATGAGAAAAAATGAATTTAAACAACTGTAGTATCAGGCTGCAACATAACAACATTGAAAAAACTGAAGGGGGTCTGAATACTTTATGAATGCACTGTATATATTATACCGGATTTCAACCCAAAATCTCCCTCTACCCCCTAAATTATGCCCCAGTGTGTGTATATGTATATGTATATATATATATATATATATATATATATCAATTGTATTACCTGTTTTCCTGTAATGTATCCTTGTCTCTGTTCAATTCACAGCTCCAAACCCTCCCACCATCCGTGAGGAACTCTGCACCGCGTCTCACGATACGATCACAGTGCACTGGATGTCTGATGATGAATTTAGCGTTGGTTCCTATGAGCTGCAATACACCATCTATACCGGGCAAGCCAACTTCATAAGTAAGTGGCCACTTTTCCAGTAGATAGAAGTTGGATGTGTTAAGTATCATTTATGAATGTGATCTGGATCTCAAGAGCTCCACATGTATGTTATTGTCCTATCATCATATAATACATCAGGGCAAGTCAACTAACGAGAGGGAAAGTCAATTAATTAGGTGATAAGTCAACTGACAATGGAGCATGTCAACTAATGAGGGGGCAGGTGAGCTAATGGGGGGTCAATTCAGCTAATGAGAAGGCAAGTCAACTGATGTGGGGACAAGTCAGCTGACAATGGGACAAGTCAACTAGCAAGGGGGTAGGTCAACTAATGGGGGGCGGGTCAACTATAGAGGGGACAAGTCAACTGACAATGGGACATGTCAACTAACAAGAGGGCAAGTCTATTATGAGGGGACAAGTCAACTGACAATGGGGCAGATCAACTAACAAGGGGGCAAGTCAAATAATGAAGAGGCAGGTCAACTAACAAGGGGGGCGGGTCAACTAATGAGAGAGCAAATCAACTACTGAGGGGAAAAGTCAACTGACAATGCGGCATGTCAACTAATGAGGGGGCAGGTCAGCTAATGAGGAGACAAGTCAACTGACAATGGGACATGTCAACTAACGAGGGGGCAATTCAGCTAACGTGGGGACAACTTAGCTGACAATGGGGCAAGTCAACTAGTGAGGGGGTAGGCAATGGCAAGTCAGATGACAATAGGGCAGGTCAACTAACAAGGGGGCAAGCCAACTAACAAGAGAGCAAGTCAACTACAGAGGGGACAAGTCAACTGACAATGGGGCATGTCAACTAATGAGGGGGCAAGTCTATTATGAGAAGGTAAGTCAGCTAAAGAGAGGACAAAAGAACTGACAATGGGACTGATCAACTAACAAGAGGGCAAGCCAACTAACGAGAGAGCAAGTCAACAAAGGAGGGGACAAGTCAACTGACAATGGGGCATGTCAACTAATGAGAGGGCAAGTCAACTAATGAGGGGACAAGTTAACTAATGAGGGGACAAGTCAACTGACAATGGGGCATGTCAACTAATGAGAGGGCAAGTCAACTGAGGGGACAAGTTAACTAATGAGGGGACAAGTCAACTGACAATGGGGCATGTCAACTAATGAGAGGGCAAGTCTTTTATGAGGGGGTAAGTCAACTAACGAGGGGACAACTAACGAGAGAGCAAGTCAACTAATGAGGGGAAAAGTCAACTGACAATGCGGCATGTCAACTAATGAGAGGGCAAGTCTATTATGAAGAAGTAAGTCAACTGACAATGGGGCTGATCAACTAACGAGGGGGCAAGTCACACAATGAAGGAGCAGGTCAAGTAACAAGCGGGTGGGTCAACTAACGAGGGGGCAAGTCAAATAACGAAGGGACAGGTCAAGTAACAAGGGTGTGGGTCAACTAACGAGGGGGCAGGTCAAGTAACAAGGGGGTGGGTCAACTACGAAGGAGCAAGTCAAATAATGAAGGGGCAGGTCAAGTAAGAAGGGTGTGGATCAACTAATGAGGGGGCAAGTCAAATAACGAAGGGGCAGGTCAAGTAAGAAGGGGGTGGATCAACTAACGAGGGGGCAAGTCAAATAGTGAAGGGGCAGGTCAAGTAAGAAGGGGGTGGATCAACTAACGAGGGGGCAAGTCAAGTAACAAGGGGGTGGATCAACTAATGAGGGGGGCAAGTAAAATAATGAAGGAGCAGGTCAACTAACAAGGGGGTGGGTCAACTAACGAGGGGGCAAGTCAAATGATGAAGGGTCAGGTCAAGTAACAAGGGGGTGGGTCAACTACGAAGGAGCAAGTCAAATAATGAAGGGGCAGGTCAACTAACAAGGGGGTAAGTCAACTAACAAGGGGGTGGGTCAACTAACGAGGAGGCAAGTCAAATAACGAAGGGGCAGGTCAAGTAAGAAGGGGGTGGATCAACTAACAAGGGGGCAAGTCAAATAATGAAGGGGCAGGTCAAGTAAGAAGGGGGTGGATCAACTAACGAGGGGGAAAGTCAAATAATGAAGGGGCAGGTCAACTAACAAGGGGGTAGGTCAACTAACAAGGGGGTGGGTCAACTAATGAGGGGGCAAGCCAAATAATGAAGGGGCAGTTCAAGTAAGAAGGGGGTGGATCAACTAACGAGGGGGCAAGTCAAATAATGAAGGGGCAGGTCAACTGACAAGGGGGTGGGTCAATTAACAAGGAGGCAAGTCAAATAATGAAGGGTCAGGACAAGTAACAAGGGAGTGGGTCAACTAACAAGGGGGCAAGTCAACTAACAAAAGGGCAAATCAGCTAATGGGGGGACAAGTCAACTAAGAAGGGTGCCTCAACGGTGCAGATTGTGTGCTGGTGATATTACCGTTTGGCCTTTTGCCGTAAGTTATGACTTGTCTATGAGCACATTCACATTTCTACAGACTCCTCACACGTCACATGAAAGGCAGCCCAGCCCTGGGAATGTAGCGAACACACGGCGATCTGTGCGAGTCCATGCTACAATCATAGTAAAATGATATTCCGGTTCCACAATTGCACCCGGCTCAGCGGTAACGGCAGAGCGGGAATTTTGCAGAAGGAAACAACGTGGTGTGAATTGCTACAAATTGCACTCAGAGGTGTGAATTGATCTTAATTGATTTCAGTAGAAGATATCTTCCTGAAAGTGTGAGATCCCCACATATATTTTACAACAGTGTGAGCTGTATTTATTTCTGATTGTCTCGTGTTTCCTCTACCTTAGAAACTGTGTAGACCAGAAAATCCGTCAGAAAATCATCTATTGTACCGCGCTGCATAATTAAGACATTTGTGTATACTGCCTGGGGGTATATATATATTATAGCAAAAGCACACTGACGCGCACAAGCCATTTTTTTTTTTTTTAATCGTGCTAGAGTGGGGTCGATATAAATCTGATTTCCGGCCTCCCTTCACTTATTGCACAGTTGAACCGCCTCCTCTCCTGGACTGAAATCCCTCTGATTTCACTGCACACTGTGAACTTCCCACAAGTTGGGTAATGAAAATGGTAACGTGAATAATAATTGCTGCACTGCAGTTATTATTCACGTATTTCAAGGGGTTTACTGCATATCTTTACCCGTTTATATGCAGCTTTGTGTTGTTTTATTGGATAATGCTGACTTTTACATTTTTATTAAATGAAAATGGAAAGTTTTCATTTCAATAAATTGATTATTATTTCATTATTTTTAAAATAGTTGCAAATAATAATAGTAATAAGTTTTCATTTAAATAAATTGATTAGTATTTCATTATTTTTACATTTGTATTATTATTTTTGGTATTTATCATTGCTTTATTAATTTTTATCATCATTAATAATAATATTAATAAAGATAAATTAAATAGTTACTAATAATAAAATGTTTTCATTTAAATAAATTGGTTATTATTTCATTATGTTTACATTTTTATTATTATTCTTGGTATTTATTACTGCTTTATTATTTTTTATCATCATTAATAATAATATTAAAAAATATAAACATCATTTAATTAAATTGGTTATTATTTCATTATTTTTACATTTTTATTATTATTTTTGGTATTTATTACTGCTTTATTATTTTTTATCATCAATAATAATAATAAATATTAATAAAAATAAAACAGAATTAAATAGTTGCAAATAATAATAGTAATAAGTTTTTATTTAAATAAATTGATTATTATTTCATTATTTTTACATTTGTATTATTGTTTTTGGTATTTATATCATTGCTTTATTTTTTTTTATCATCATTAATAATAATATTAATAAAGATAAACATAATTAAATAGTTACGAATATTAATAATATGTTTTCATTTAAATAAATTGGTTATTATTTCATTATTTTTAACATTTGTATTATTATTTTTGGTATTTATCATTGCTTTATTATTTTTTAGCATCATTAATAATAATATTAATAAAGATAAAACATAATAATAAATAATTTAAAATAATAATAAAATAATATGTTTTCATTTAAAAAAAAATTGGTTATTATTTCATTTCATTTTTTTTTAAATTTGTAATAATTATTATTTTTGGTATTTATATTGCTTTATTATTTTTTATCATTATTAAAAAAAAATAATAAAAATAAAATAAACATAATTAAATAGTTACAAATAATAATAGTAATAATATGTTTTCATTTAAATAAATTGATTATTATTTTATTATTTTTAAATTTTTATTATTATTTTTGGTATTTATTACTGCTTTATTATTTTTTATCATCATCATAAAATATTAATCAAAATAAAAAAAATTAAATAGTTGCAAATAATAATAGTAATAAGTTTTTTTTAAATAAATTGCTTAGTATTTCATTATTTTTTAATTTGTATTATTGTTTTTGGTATTTATCATTGCTTTATTATTTTTTTATCATCATTAATAATAATATTAATAAAGATAAAAATAATTAAATAGTTACGAATAATAATAATAGTATTTTTCATTTAAATAAATTGGTTATTATTTCATTATTTTTACATTTTTATAAATTATTCTTGGTATTTATTACTGCTTTATTATTTTTTTTCAAATAATAATAATAATAATAATTAATAAAAATAAACAGAATTAAATAGTTGCAAATAATAATAGTAATAAGTTTTTTATAAATATTAATTTTTAATTTTTTTAAAAAAATTGATTATTATTTCATTATTTTTACATTTGTATTATTGTTTTTTGGTATTTATCATTGTTTATTATTTTTTTATCATAAATAATAATAATAAAAATAAAGATAAAAAATAAAAAATAGTTACGAATAATAATAATATTTTCATTTAAATAAATTGATTATTTCATTATTTTTACATTTTTATTAATATTTTTGGTATTCATTACTGCTTTATTTTTTTTTATCATCAATAATGATAATAATAATAATAATAATAATAAAAAAAAAAAATAATTAAATATTTACAAATAATCACAAAAAAATAATATTATTATTCTTGTTAAATTAATCAATTATCAAAGATTTAAAATGATTATTTTATTATGATGAGGATGTAAAATTTACCAGGGAAGACAAAATATAGCCAGGCAGCTGTCATCTGTTGGCATTGCATAG
The DNA here is from genome assembly GCA_951230385.1 of Staurois parvus. Lineage (NCBI taxonomy): Eukaryota > Metazoa > Chordata > Amphibia > Anura > Ranidae > Staurois > Staurois parvus. The sequence goes on from CATNWA010000021.1 coordinate 396,438, forward strand.
AGAAGCACAGAGATACAGTGATGATATCACTGGATCTAAATTAGGTCGGGCATTATTATTATTAAAAAAATTATATATTAATAATAATAATAATAATGAAATAAAAATAATAGCAATAATAATATTAATGGTAAAATAATATTAATAATTTGTAAAATATAAAAATTATTATTTCATTATTATGAGGATGGAGCAAACAAAAAGGCAAAATAATATTGTATTTATCACTATGGTATTTATCATTTTTAATAAAATAATATTATTAAAATAATAATCATATATTAATATTATTTTTCAAATTTATTATTGCATTATTATTATTATTGTTGGTGTTTATTATTTTATTATTATTAAAAAAAATTAATAATAATGAAAAATTATTATTTAAAAATAAAAAAAAAATAATAATAATTTTTAAAAATTTATCATTGTTATAAATAATTATTGAATTAAAAATTATAAAAAATATTTTATTATTTTTTTTTTTATTATTAATAATAATAATAATAATAATAATAATAAAAAATGAAATAAAATTACAAAAAATAGCAATAATAATATTGTTATTAGTATAATTTTTGGTAAAAATATTATATTTATTGCATTATTATTATTGTTGGTGTTTTATTTTATTATTATTAATAAAAATAAAATTAATATATAATAATAAAAAAATAATAAAATAATTAAATAATTAAAAAAATTATAGCAATAATAATTTTTTTAAAAATATTAGTATCATTTTGGTATTTATTATTTAATTATTATTATTTTGTTTATTTTATTATTTTATTATTAATATATTATTTATTATATTATAATTTATAAAAATAAATTTAAATCAAAAAAAAAAAAATAAAAAAATAATAATTTTTATTAAAAATTAAAATTTATTAAAAAAATTTTTATATAAAAATATTTAATTATGATGGGTTTTTAAATTTATTTTAAAAGTTAAAAAGCCCCAAAAAATTTTAAAAAAAAAAAAAAATTGATTTAAAAAAAAAAAAAAAAAAAAAACAACCAAATAAAAAAAATATCATTGTTGGTAAAATTATTATTTTTTAATTAAAAATTATTAAAAAAAAAATTATTATTTTTTTTTTTATTATAATAATAATTAAAAAAAAAATAAAATAATAAATAATAAAAAAATAAAATTATAAAAAATTATTTATAAAAATAAAAAAAAAAAAAAATTATTAAAAATTTTAATTTAAATTTTATTAATTATTAAAAAAAATAAAATTTTATTAAATTATTAATATATAATTATAATAAAAAATAAATAATAAAATAAAAAAAAAAATATTAAAAAAAAATTATTTTTTTCGGTATTTATTATTGCAAAATTATTTTTGTTTATTATTTTTATTATTAAATTATTATTAAATATTAAAATTATTATTAATACTACTAATAAAATATTGAAATTTATAAAAAAAAATAATAATATAAAATAAATTATTATATTATTATTAAAAATATTTTTTTTTATTATTAATTCCTATTTATTTTGAAAAAAATTTTAAAAATGAAAGAAAAAAAAAAAAAAAAAATTTAAAAAAAAATATTAAAATTTAATAAAAAAAAAAAAAAATAAAAAAAATATTTATCATTGCTTGGTATTTATTATTGAATTATTATAAAAAAAAATATTATTATAAATTTAATATTAAAAAAATTATAATAATAATAATAATAATAATAAATAAAAAAAAAATAAAAAAAAAAAAAATAATAATATTTAAATAATATTTAAAATTTAATTCGGTGTTTATTATTGCATTATTATATATTGTTGGTTTTATTATTTTAAAATTAAAATTATTATTAAAAACTAATAATAATAAAATAAAAAAAAAAAAAAATAAATAAAATTGTTTTTTTTAAAAAATTAATTTTTATTTAATTATAAAAATTTAATTTTTTTTAATTATAAAAAATTATGATGAGTTTTTAAAAAAAAGAAAAAATAAAAAAAAAAAAAAATTGGCTTTTTTTCTTTTTATTTAAAAAAAAAAAAAAAACAACCAAATACTTTCAGAATATCATTGTTGGTATAAAAATTTATTATTTATTATTATTTTTATTTATTTTTTTTTTTATTAAAATTAATTATATTAAAAATTTTAAAAAAAAAAAAAAAAAAAATAATTTTAAAAAATTTATAATAAAAAATAAAAATAAAATTTATTTTAATAAAAAGTATCATTTCGGTATTTAAATTATTTTAATTAAAAATTATTTGGTTTTTTTATTTAAAAAATTATTATTTTATTTAATTAAAAAATAAAAAAATAAAAAATAATAATGAAAATTAAAAAAAAAAGCAATAATAATATTTATTGTTTTTATTATTATTATTATTATTATATATATATTAAATTAAAAATTTTATTATTATAAAAAAATTTCATTATATTTTAAAATCCTAATTAAAAATAAAAAAAAAAAGCAAAAAAAATGTAGTGTATTGTTAAAAAAAATTGTCTCAAAATGTAATTTAAAAAAGCGCTGAAAAAAATAAAAAATAAATATAAATAATAATTAAATAATAATAAAATTATATATATTTTTAATTAAAAAAAAAAAAATTAAAAAAATTTAAAAAAAAAAAAAAAAAATATAATTGGCTTTAATTAAAAAAAAAAAAAAAAAAAAAAATACTTTCAAATATATTGTTGGTATTTATTAAAAATTATTATAATTATTAAATTAAATTAAAAAAAATTTATTATTTTTAAAAAAAAAAAATAATAATAATAATTAATTAAAATAAAAAAAAAAAAAAAAATAATAATTTATTAGTATCATAAATTATAAAAAAATTTATAAAAATTAAAATTAAATTATTATAAAAAGTGTTTATTTAAAATTATTATTAATTAATATATAAAAAATAATAAATAATAATGAAATCATTAAAAATAATAGCAATAATAATATTGTTTTGTTTTTTATTAAAATATATAAAATTATGAAAATTATTAAATTAATTTATTAAAAATAAAATTAAAAAAAAATAAAAAAAAGTAAAAAAAAAAAAAAAAAAATTAAAAAAATAAAAATTTAAAAAAAAAAAAAAAAAAAAAATTAAAAAAAAAAAAAAATCATAAAAAAAAAAAAAAATTAATAATTATTATTATTATAAAAAATATTTATATTTTATAAAATTTTTTTTTTATATAATAATATAAAAAATAAAAAAAATTAAAATTAAAAAATAAATAAAAAATATATTTTTTTATTAAATATATTCAGTTTTTTTTAAAAATTAAAAAATTAAATTTATTTATTAAAAAAATTAAAAAATTATAAAAAATATTTTTTTTTTTATTATTATTAATATAAAATAATAAAAAATAATGAAATAATTAAAAAAAAAAGCAATAATAATAAAAAAATTATTAATATCATTGTCATATTTATTAAAAAATTATTATTATTGTTGGTGTTTATTAAAAAATTAAATATTAAATAATAAATATAATAAAATATAATAATAAAAATGATGATATAAATAATTAAAAAAAAAATAAAAATAATAAATTGTTAAAATTATTATAAATATATATAAAAAATAAAAATTTAAAAAAAAAAAATTAAAATAAATAATATGATGGGTTTTAAAATAAAAAAAATGAATTGAAAAAAAAAAAAAAAAAACGCAAAAATTGTTTTCTTGAAAAAAAAAAAAAAAAAAAAAAAAAAACCAAAATAAATTTTAATTGATCATTAATATAAAAAAAAAAAAACCTTCTGAATTGGCTGCAAAAAAAATAAATCCTGGTCATGCCGGAAAATATTTTATATTTGCTTTTAAAAAAAAAAAAATCTTTTCGGGTGGAGGAGAAAAAAATATGCTTTTATTTCCGCCGCCGCCTTCTATTGCCGTAATATTATAAAAACTCGGTAAAAAAATTTGTTGCGTGGGAAAAAAAAAATGGAAATAAATTTTTTTTTTGACCCCGAAATTCCTGAAAAGTAAAATAAAAAAAAAAAATGGTTCTGTCCGAATAAAAATAAAAAATTAATTATATAAAAAAAAAAAAAAAAAAAAAAAAAAAAAAAAAAAAAAAAAATGATTCACAAATCTCAAAAAAAAAAATTAAAATTGGTAAAAAACAAAAAAAAAACCACTTGAAAATGCTAATGTAGCTAATGTCATATATAAAAAAAATGAAAATGATTAAAAAAAAAAGAAAAATTTAAAAAAAAATTCAAATCCCTAAAATTTGGCTGATTCCCGGCCAGAAATTAAAAAAAAAACAAGAAAAAAAAAAAAAAAAAAAAAAAATGGAAATAAAAATGGGGAATGAATAATATTGTAAAAAAAAAATAAATAATGGCGGCTAAAAAAAAAAAAAAAAAAAAAAAAAAAATTTGTTCATTTAAATGGGCTTTCAAAAAAAAAAAAAAAGAAAAAAAAAAAAAAATAAAAATCACTTTCAAAAAAAAAAACTCCCCCATAAAAAAAATTCCCAAAAAAATAAAACTAAAAATAAAAAAAAAAAATTAAAAAAATCGTAATTCAAAATTTTGGATCTAAAAAAAATTAAAAAAAAAAAAAAAAAAAAAAAAAAAAAAAAAAAATTTTAAAAAAAAAATTAAAATAAAAAAAAATTTAAAAAAAAAAAAATTATTATTTATTAAAAAAAAAATTAAATTTTTATAATAAAAAAATTTAAAAAAAAAATATATTAATAAAAAAATTAAAAAAAAAAAAAAAAATAATTAAATAAAAAAAAAAAATAAAAAATAAAAATTTAAAAAATAAAAAAATTAAATTCATTATTTTTAAAAAAAAAATAATTATTATTTTTATTTTTTTTTTTGGCATAAATTATTTTTTAAAAAAAATAAAAAAAAAATAAATTTAAATTTAAATAAAATATAATATAAATTAAAAAAATAAAAAAAAAAAAAAAAAAAAATTAAATAAAAAAAATAATAATAAAAAAAAAATTTATAATAATTTCATTAAAAAAAAAAAAATAAAAATTAAAAAATTTAAATTGCAAATAAATTTTTTATAATAATTATAAAAAAAAAAAAAAAAATAAAAAAAAATAATAAAATAAAAAATAATAAAAAAATTCATTTAAATAAATTGATTATTTCATTATTTTTTTACATTTTTATTATTGTTTTTTTTATTATTGCTTTATTATTTTTCATAATAAATTAATAAAAAAAAAAAAATATAAAAAATAATATTAATAAAAATAAAAAAAACATAAAATAACAAAAATAATAAAAATTTTATTTAAATAAATTGATTTTTCATTATTTTTTACATTTTTTATAAATTTTTTGTTTTTTATTTATTATAAAAAAAATATTTTTTATAATCAAAAAAATAAATAATAAAAATTGGCAATTATTATTTTTTATTAATTTTTATAAAAATCAAATAATAATAATAATATAAATAATAAAAAAAAAAACATAATTAAAAAAAAAAATAATAATAATAAAAAAAAAAAAATAAATAAATTTGATTATTTCATATTTCATTTTTAAATTTACATTTTTATTATTGTTTTTGGCATTTATTATCGCTATTAATTATTTTTTATAATCATTAATAATAATATTAATAAAAAAAAAAAAATTAAATAGTTACAAATAATAATAATAATTTTCATTTAAATAAATTGATTAATTTCATTTTTTTTTACATTTTTATTATTGTTTTTGGCATTTTATTATTGCTTTATTATTTTTTATAATCATTAATAATAATATTAATAAAAATAAACATAATTAGATAGTTACAAATAATAAGTTTTCATTTAAATAAATTGATTTCATTATTTTTACATTTTTTATTATTGTTTTTGGCATTTAATATTGCTTTATTATTTTTTATAATCATTAATAATAATATTAATAAAAAAAAAAAAAATTAAATAGTTACAAATACTAATAATAATAATAAGTTTTCATTTAAATAAACAGATTATTATTTCATTATTATTACTTTATTATTATTATTTTTATTGGTGTTTATTGTTGCTTTATTTTTTTATTATTAATAATAATAATATAATATTAATGATAATTAGGGCTTTTTTCAGCAGGAACGCGCGGGGGAACGCAGTTCTGACACCTCCAGCACTGAATGTACGTAATGGCAAGGGGTGTGCTGGAGGGTCTATTGTTGCTGGAGGGGATCTATTTTTGCGTGGGATCTCTTGTTGCTGGGGAGGTCTATTGTACTGTTGAGGGAGAGGTCTATTGATACTAGCTGCTGGGAGATTTGTTATTGCTGCTGGGGGGATCTATTGTTGCTAGGGTGGATCTATTGTTGCTGGGGTGGTATTTTGTTGTGGTGAGGTCCTTTGTTGCTGGGGGAATCCAATGTTGTGGCGGGGTCCATTGGTCCATTGTTGTGGCTGGGTCTTGTAGCTGGTGGAGTCCGTTGTTGTGGCAGGGTCCATTGTAGCTAGTGGAGTCCGTTGTTGTGGCAGGGTCCATTGTAGCTGGTGGAGTCCATTGTTGTGGCGGGGTCCATTGTAGCTGGTGGAGTCCATTGTTGTGGCGGGTCCATTGTTGCTGGTGGAATCCGTTGTGTGGCGGGGTCCATTGTAGCTGGTGGAGTCCATTGTTGTGGCAGGGTCCATTGTTGCTGATGGAGTCCATTGTTGTGGCGGGGCCATTGTTGCTGATGGAGTCCGTTGTGGCGGGGTCCATTGTTGCTGGGGGAGTCCTTTGTTGTGGCAGGGTGCATTGTTGCTGGGGGAGTCCATTGTTGCTGGGGGAGTCCATTGTTGTGGTGGGGTCCATTGTAGCTGCGGGAGTCCATTGTTGTGGCGGGGTCCATTGTTGCTGGGGGAGTCCGTTGTTGTGGCGGGGTCCATTGTTGCTGGGGGAGTCTGTTGTTGTGGCGGGGTCTATTGTTGCTGGTGGAGTCGGTTGTTGTGGCGGAGTCCATTGTTGCTGGCAGAGTCCTTTGTTGTGGCAGGGTCCATTGTTGCTGGTGGAGTCCATTGTTGTGGCGGGTCCATTGTTGCTGGGGGAGTCTTTTGTTGTGGCAGGGTCCATTGTTGCTGGGGGAGTCCATTGTTGTGGCGGGGTCCATTGTTGCTGGGGGTCTGTTGTTGTGGCAGGGTCCATTGTAGCTGGGGGAGTCCATTGTTGTGGCAGGGTCCATTGTAGCTGGGGGAGTCCATTGTTGTGGCGGGGTCCATTGTTGCTGGGGGAGTCCGTTGTTGTGGCGTGGTCCATTGTTGCTGGGGGAGTCCGTTGTTGTGGTGGGGTGCATTGTTGCTGGAGGCGTCCATTGTGGATCCATTGTTGCTGGGGGAGTCCAATGTTGTGGCGGGGTCCATTGTAGCTGGGGGGGGGGTCTTTTGTTGCTAGGGGGGGGATCAATTGTTGCAGGGAGGGATCCAAGGGATGAAACCAAGAGACGTTGCTCAGAGGTGGGTAAAGGGTGGAACCAAGGGGTGTTGCTCAGAGGTGGGCAAGGGATGAAACCAAGAGACGTTGCTCAGAGGTGGCTAGGGGGTGGAACCAAGGGACGTTGCTCAGCAGTGGGTAGAACCAAGGGACGTTGCTCAGCTCAGCGGTGGGTGGGGCGTGGAGCCAAGGGACGTTGCTTAGAGGTGAGTAAGGGATGAAACCAAGAGATGTTGCTCAGAGGTGGGTAGGGGGTGGAACCAAGGGACGTTGCTCAGAGGTGAGTAAGGGGTGGAACCAAGGGACGTTGCATAGAGGTAGGTAATGGGTGGAACCAAGGGACGTTGCTCAGAGGTGGGTAAAGGGTGGAACCAAGGGGTGTTGCTCAGTGGTGGGTAAGGGATGAAACCAAGAGACGTTGCTCAGTGGTGGATCCGAGGGACGTTGCTCAGTGGTGGGTAGGGGGTGGAACCAAGGGACTTTGCTCAGAGGTGATAAGGGATGAAACCAAGGGTCATTGCATAGAGGTGGGTAAGGGGTGGAACCAAGGGACGTTTCTCAGAGGTGGGTAGGGGGTGGTACCAAGGGACGTTGCTCAGAGGTGGGTAGGGGGTGGTACCAAGGGGCGTTGCTCAGAGGTGGGTAAGGGGCAGAACCAAGGAACGTTGCATAGAAGTGGGCAAGGGGTGAAACCAAGAGATGTTGCTCAGAGGTGGGCAAGGGGTGAAACCAAGAGACGTTGCTCAGAGGTGGGTAGGGGGTGGAACAAAGGAACGTTGCTCAGAGGTGGGTAAGGGGTGGAACCAAGAGACGTTGATCAGAGGCGGGTAGGGGGTGGAACAAAGGAACGTTGCTCAGAGGTGGGTAAGGGGCGGAATCAAGGACCATTGCATAGAAGTGGGCAAGGGGTAAAACCAAGAGATGTTGCTCAGAGGTGGGCAAGGGGTGAAACCAAGAGACGTTGCTCAGAGGTGGGTAAGGGGTGGAACCAAAGACAGTGCTCGTAGATTGGTAGGGGGTGGAGACAAGGGGTGACTCAGAAGAGAGGTGTTCCTGTACCTTTTCTCTGACAAAAAAAATCCCTGATAATATTAATAATTGAATCATGAAATAATAATTAACTAGTTGCCAACCGCAGATAGCCGAATGACAGCTACACTGCGGCCGGCCAATTCAGGGAGGGCGTCATATGGCGTCCTCCCAGAACGCACTCTCCTGCGCTCCCCCGGGGATCTCCGTGATCGTGTGTCCTACGGACACAGCTGATCACGTGTTGTGGTAAAAGGGCCAATCACAGCGGCCTTCTACCACGTGATCAGCCGTGTCCAATGACACACTGATCACCGGGAAATGCAATTGCCGGTTCTCGGCTGCACTTTCCTCACACTGTCAGATCGTGAGGAAAGTACTGCCGAGAACCAGCAGTTGTCAGAGCAGTGATTGGCACCGATCATCAGGGCACTGATGATCAGTGCCCTGATGATCGGTGCCCAGCAGTGCCACCCACCAGTTCCGCCTACCAGTGCCACAGCAGTGTACCCAGCAGTGCCACACACCTGTGCTCATAAGTGCCACCTACCTGTGCACAGCAGTGCCACCCACCTGTGCCCACCAGTGCCCAGCAGTGCAGCCCAGCAGTGCTGCCAGTCAGTGCCCAGCAATTGTGCCACTCAGTGCCCAGCAGTTGCGCAGTCAATGCCCAGCAGTGATGCCAGTCAGGGCCACCTATCAGTGCTGTCTATCAGTACCCATCATCAGTGCCGCCTATCCATGACACCTCATTAGTGCTGTCTATCAGTGCCCTTCAGTGCTGCCTATCAGTGCTCATCAGTGCTGCCTCATCAATGCACATCAGTGAAGAAGAAAAATTACCTGTTTGCAAAAAGTAAAGCGCCCAGCGGCGACTAAAAATACCACCAACAGAAAGCTCTATTTGTGAGAAAAAAATGATAAAAATGTCATATGGGTACAATCTTGCACGACCGCGCAATTGTCAATCAAAGTGCGACAGCGCTGCAAGCTAAAAATTGGCCTGATAAAGAAGGGGGTTTAAGCGCCCGGTAGGCAAGTGGTTAACAATAATAATAATAATAATAATAGCAATAATATTATTGTTAAATTATTATAGTATAAAATAATTATTTTTTATGTAAAAAAAAATTTGTTATTATTAAATGATTTCATTATGATGAGAATAGAGGAACCAAAGAAGGCAAAATATAGCTGTGAGCTGCTGGAATTTCCATAACAATAAAAATAATAATAATTAAAATAAATACCTAAATAAATAAACAATCTGGGCTCCATTGCCTTCAATGGAGTGCAGGGAAGGCAGAGGGTCTGTTGGCCCCCTATGTGATAGTAATAAAGTTGAGTGTAAAAAAACAATTTTAATGTCCCCCCACCCCCCACGTAGAACTTGAATGCATGCAGTAGATGTGGCTTGCACCTAGACGATGGTTGCGCTGTGTAGCTGGGAAAGTCGAGGTGAGAGCGGCAATTCTTGGCCAATCATCGCCAGCAACTCAACCTGATGGCCTGTAGGAACGTTTGTGTCTCCTATGGAAAATTTTGGGTGCCAAAGGGTTGTTGCCTTTTAATGGAAGTTTTAAGGTTTGACATGTTTGGTATCTATTTACTCGTTGCAACCTCATCTTTTATATTTTACCCAAAAAAATGGTTATTGTATTGATATTGTGCGCACTGAACGTAACGTTCTGATAGTTTGCGTTTCATAAACGTGTGCTAATCTCATGTGACAAATTCAACCACCATCATTTTATTCTCCAAGGTCTCTAGAATGTTGGGGGGTTTTAACTGATCTCCAAATGGGCATTCTAACAAGGACCATGCCTGTGTAATGTGTGACAGCGAAGCCGTTTGTAGTCTCCACCAGGGGCACATGTGACCGGGTGACAACATTGGAGCGTATTTGGGAGACAGGTGACACCCCAGAACAGGACGTGTCTGAACAAGTAACAAAAAAAACTACAAATACTGTACTTGTTGACATTTATCAAAAAAAGATCTTACCAGCCCTTGAAGTCCAGTTATGTCTTACCCAGAGCCGGTTCTTCATTGGGCTGTGGATCCCCGGCTCCGCCATCTTGAGGGGCAGTTGCAAAGTCTTGAGGGTGCAAAGGGTGGTGGTGCAGACTTTTCATGGTTAAAAAATGGCAGGGAAGAGGGGACACATTGCCTCCCAGCCGCCTGTCAAATGCCTTCCAAAAAGCGATCCACCGCAGACCACTTTTCAGAGAGGCGGCGAGGGCTGCCTTAAGTGTGAACGAGCCCTATGTGTGACAAGGACTGCCGCTCCTCTGCAAAGCGATACGCTCTTGGATACCTTTTGTGACAGGCGGTGAAGAGGACATTCATTTTTAACCCCCCTAAATGCTGCGCCATCACGCAGTTATGGGGCAGTTGCAGGGCGGCCCCTTTCACTACATTGGGTCGTATTATTTTATCCCTGATAAAGCATGAAGCGTGCGTTCAATGGGTAAGTCTGCCAGCAAAACGCAACCCATTCAAGTGAATGGGGCCATTCTGCAACTTCCCCCCAATTGCGTGATGGCGTAACATTTAAGGGGTTAAAACAAGCAGTTAGGAGGCAATTCTTCAGTGCCTTTTATCACCCTGAATGCTGTGCTATCATGCAATTATGAGGCAGTTGCAGGGCGGCCCTAATCTACTTGATTGGGTCATATTGTTTTACCCCTAATAATAAAGCATGAAGCGTGCGTTCAATGAGTAGGACCGCCAGCCAAACGCAACCCATTCAAGTGAATGGGGCCACTATGCAACTTCCCCCCAATTGTGTGATGGCGCAACATTTAAGGGGTAAAACAGGCAGTGAAGAAGCAATTCTTCACTGCCTGTTTTTTCCCCCTAAATGCTGCGCCATCACGTAGTTATGGGACAGTTGCAGGGCGGCCCCATTCACTCGATTGGGTCGTATTATTATACCCCTAATAATAAAGCATGAAGCCTGCATTCGACGGGTAAGACCGCCCACCAAACACAACCCATTCAAGTGAATGGGGCCACTCTGTAACTGCCCCCCTCAACTGCGCGATGGCGCTACATTTAGGGGGTTGAAACAGGCAGTGAAGAGGCAATTCTTCACTGCCTGTTTTATCCCCCTAAATGCTGCGTTATTGTGCAGTTATGGGGCAGTTGTAGGGCAACCCCATTCACTCGATTGGCTCATATTATTTTACCCCTAATAATAAAGCATGGGGCCACTCTGTAACTGCCCCCCCAACTGCGCGATGGCGCTACATTTAGGGGGTTGAAACTGGCAGTGAAGAGGCAATTCTTCACTGCCTGTTTTATCCCCCTAAATGCTGCGCCATCATGCAGTTATGGGGCAGTTGCAGGGCGTCCCCATTCACTCGATTGGGTATTATTATACCCCTAATAATAAAGCATGAAGCCTGAGTTTGACGGGTAAGACCGCCCACCAAACGCAACCCATTCAAGTGAATGGGGCCATTCTGTAACTGCCCCCCCAACTGCGCGACGGCGCAACATTTAGAGGAGAAGGCGATTTCTCAAAGCCCATTTTAACCCCCTAAATGCTGTGTGCTCTATTATTCAGGCTATATTTCCATGTTTACACCCCCTGCCGTTGCCTTTTCTGGGGGAGTGTGGTAAAACCGCAGCTGACCACGGAGTTTTACTGTCCCCCAAAAGTGTGAATGAGTCTTAGATGTGATTTTTCTTTTGCCCATAGTAGAGACGAAGGGTTATCCTCCCGATGCAGCCCACCGCTTTATCTGTGCTTGACATTCCCGATTATTTTTGGACGTACGGGGCCGGAGGAGAACGGAAACGCCTGCAGAGGACGACAGGAGAGGGATTTGTATGTTAATGTGTATGTTGCGTGTGCATGTGTGTGTCTTGGCAGTGCGGCAGCGAAGGAAAGGGCCGGAGGGAAGATGAAGACGTGTGATATACAGACGCGCGTGTGATGTTTGAGAAGACAAGGGAATTGCGCTGCGGGGGGAAGGACGGGAGACGTGTGTGTGAGACAGATGCTGACAGGAGTGATCGCTGAAATGAGAGGAAGGGAGGAGAGGCTGACGGGGAAGACAGACGTGTGACGAGAAAGAGAAGAGGGACAGAAATGAATGCCGCAGGAGAGAAACCAAATAGAAGGACGGCATACAGCGAGGAGGAAAATGGGATCCTGTGATAGGAATGGAAATACACCGCGCTCTGAGTGGCGGCAATGAAAGCTGAAGCTTGAGATTTTTTTTTTCCATACTCGAGTCTAGAACGATTGAAAGGTATATGGCAGTTTATCCTCAACCTTTCCAACCCAACAGAACTCTTGAAATCATTTTTGGATCTCAGACAACCTTTGTTAAAAGTGAAGATACCTACAAGTCTTGGTGCATTCGGGTGATCAGTGAGAATTAGATATACTGATATCAGAAAAAATGGGACATACCTAGAGAACAGAACACCCAAGATGGAGAATTGGTTTAAATTCCTCTTTTTCTAGCCGACAAAATTATTGTCAGAAATATTCACAAAAATCCAAATGAATAAAAAGAACAATACTGGCCAAAAAGAAAATGAAAACAGACCCTTTTTAGTGGTCAGCATAGTGATTCCTTTCATTGGTGGTCAGTGGGAAGAATGCTCCTTACATTGGTGGTCAGTGGGAAGAATGCTCCTTACATTGGTGGTCAGTGGGAAGAATGTCCCTTACATTGGGGATCAGTGGGAAGAATGTCCCTTACATTGGCAGTCAGTGGGAAGAATGTCCCTTACATTGGTGGTCAGTGGGAAGAATGTCCTTACATTGGTGGTCAGTGGGAAGAATGTCCCTTACAGTACATTGGAGGTCAGGTGGAAGAATGTCCCTTACAGTACATTGGTGGTCAGTGGGAAGAATGTCCCTTACAGTACATTGGAGGTCAGTGGGAAGAATGTCCCTTACAGTACATTGGAGGTCAGTGGGAAGAATGTCCCTTACATTGGGGGTCAGTGTGAAGAATGCCCCTTACATTGGTGGTCAGTGGGAAGAATGTCCCTTACAGTACATTGGAGGTCAGTGGGAAGAATGTCCCTTACATTGGGGGTCAGTGTGAAGAATGCCCCTTACATTGGTGGTCAGTGGGAAGAATGTCCCTTACAGTACATTGGAGGTCAGTGGGAAGAATGTCCCTTACATTGGGGGTCAGTGTGAAGAATGCCCCTTACATACATGGGGGTCAGTGGAAGAATGTCCCTTACAGTACATTGGGGGTCAGTGTGAAGAATGCCCCTTACATTGGTGGTCAGTGGGAAGAATGTCCCTTACAGTACATTGGGGGTCAGTGGGAAGAATGTCCCTTACATTGGTGACCAGTGGGAAGAATGCCCCTTACATTGGTGGTCAGTGGGAAGAATGCCCCTTACATTGGTGGTCAGTGGGAAGAATGTCCCTTACATTGGTGATCAGTGGGAAGAATGTCCCTTACAGTACATTGGGGGTCAGTGGGAAGAATGCCCCTTACATTGGTGGTCACTGGGAAGAATGCCCCTTACATTGGTGGTCTGTGGGAAGAATGCCCCTTACATTGGTGGTCAGTGGGAAGAATGTCCCTTACATTGGTGGTCAGTGGGAAGAACGTTCCCTTACATTGGTGATCAGTGGGAAGAAAGCTCCTTACATTGGTGATCAGTGGAAGAATGCTCCTTACATTGGTGGTCAGTGGGAAGAATGTCCCTTACATTGGTGGTCAGTGGGAAGAATGTCCCTTACATTGGTGGTCGGTGGGAAGAATGCCCCTTACATTGGTGGTCAGTGGGAAGAATGTCCCTTACATTGGTGACCAGTGGGAAGACGTCCCTTACATTGGTGGTCAGTGGGAAGAACGTTCCTTACATTGGTGGTCAGTGGGAAGAATGCTCCTTACATTGGGGGTCAGTGGGAAGAATGCTCCCTACATTGGTGGTCAGTGGGAAGAATGTCCCTTACATTGGTGGTCAGTGGGAAGAATGTCCCTTACATTGGTGGTCAGTGGGAAGAATGCCCCTTACATTGGTGGTCAGTGGGAGAAATGTCCCTTACATTGGTGGTCCAGTGGGAAGAACGTCCCTTACATTGGTGGTCAGTGGGAAGAACGTCCTTACATTGGTGGTCAGTGGGAAGAATGCTCCTTACATTGGGGGTCAGTGGGAAGAATGCTCCCTACATTGGTGGTCAGTGGGAAGAATGCCCCTTATGTTGGTGGTCAGTGGGAAGAATGACCCTTACATTGGTGGTCAGTGGAAAGAACATCCTTTACATTGGTGGTCAGTGGGAAGAACGTCCCTTACATTGGTGGTCAGTGGGAAGAATGCCCCTTACATTAGTGGTCAGTGGGAAGAAAGTCCCTTTCATTAGTGGTCAGTGGGAAGAATGTCCCTTACATTGGTGGTCGGTGGGAAGAATGTCCCTTACATTGGTGATCGGTGGGAAGAATGTCCCTTACATTGGTGGGAAGAATGTCCCTTACATTGGGGGTCAGTGGGAAGAATGTCCCTTACATTAGTGGTCAGTGGGAAGAATGTCCCTTACATTGGTGATCAGGAAGAATGTCCCTTACATTGGTGGTCAGTGGGAAGAATGTCCCTTACATTGGTGATCAGTGGGAAGAATGTCCTTTACATTGGTGGTCAGTGGGAAGAATCCATTCCATACCATTAATGGTACCCTATCTGATAAACAAGAGGCTCCTGCATTGTCTTTGGTTCTGTCAAGCGTCATTGCCTCCAGTACCATGCAGGCACCATCAGACTGAAGGTCAATCCACCGCTGTTCAAGGAACCACTAGCAACGTCTGGAGGAACCCTAGGGTTTTAAGAAACTCTAGTTCAAAATGGCTAGTATGTTGTGTAAAATATAAAAACTTAAAGGGTACAAATCTGAAAGAGGAACTTAGGGAAAATCATAAAAAATAGATTTCATGTTTTACCATTCAGTGGTTGTATATTGTACTACGTAGACTCACACTCGAGGTTCAGCTTGTTGTGGAACCCACACAACCTATTCACCATGGTTGGTCTACTGCCTGCTCAGGCACACCGTGACCTCTGAGGTCTATTAGTGGCATTATGGGAATAAAAACAGCATCCAAACAATCAGCCCACAAAACTAGGCCATGAATACTTGCCTATCCAGCCGCTTGTTTCCTGGAACCTCATCCAGCTCTACAACCTCCAGGAACAATCGCTGTATCTGACACTCTTCGAGGTGTGTTAGATGCCTGGTTTCCCTCTGCATGTGTTGGTTCCATTCACCTGCCCCTATGTTACCAGAGGACACAGTAGTGATGTCAGAGTCTTTAATTGAACCAAAGCAAGCTGAGGGGAGGGGGGGGGGGCATAGGTATCCAGAAGTGTCGGATGTGAAGATTCTGCTAGAGGCCCTGAAAGAGTGTAAGGATCTGAGGAGTAAGTGGTGGGGATAGCTTGGGCTTAGTTCTGTCTCAGCAACAATTGATTGGGAGCCAGATCTCTTCATCAGTGCCTAACCTACAACATCAGTGCCTAACCCTACAAAGGAACGTTTGGTGGAATTGTCACAAATTCCCACCGACTGCTTGAAAGATTGGAGGCTCTTAGGGCTCATTTACACGTGTTCCCGCTTCCGCACATGCTAGAGCGCCTACTGCTGCAACATGCTTTATTGATGTGCTTTTGGTGCTTTGGTGATGCTTTTTGTAAGCTTTAATGAAGCCGTGTGTGTGTGTTGATTTTCTATTTGTTCTAAAGGGGCCTAGTAGAACCTCAGCTCAATAGTACCCCCACTCAGTAGATCCCCAGCTCATTCGTAAGCTCGTTCAGCAGATCTCCATCTGATTGGTACCATCGTTCAGCAGATTCCCAGCTTAATAGTACCCTTGTTCAGCAAATGCCCTGCTCAGTAATACTCTCAGCTCTGCTGATGCCCCTCAGTAGTAACCCCCCAGCTCTGCTGATCCCCGCTCAGTAGTAACCCCCAGCTCTGCTGATCCCCACTCAGTAGTAACCCCCCAACTCTGCGGATCCTCCACTCAATAGTAACCTTTAGCTCTGCTGATCCTCCCACTCAGTAGTAACCTCCAGCTCTGCTGATGCTCAGCAGTACCCCCAGCTCTGCTGATCCCTGCTCTGTAGTAACCTCTAGCTCTGCTGATCCCCCACTCAATAGTAACCCCCAGCTCTGCTGATCCCCCACTCAATAGTAACCTCCAGCTCTGCTGATCCCCTGCTCAGCTGTAACCCCAGCTCTGCTGATCCCCGCTCAGTAGTAACCTCCAGCTCTGCTGATCCCCACTCAGTAGTAACCCCCAGCTCTGCTGATCCCCACTCAGTAGTAACCCCCAGCTCTGCTGATCCCCCACTCAAGTAGTAACCCCAGCTCTGCTGATCCCCACTCAGTAGTAACCCCCAGCTCTGCTGATCCCCACTCAGTAGTAACCTCCAGCTCTGCTGATCCCCACTCAGTAGTAACCCCCAGCTCTACTGATCCCCGCTCAGTAGTAACCCCCAGCTCTGCGGATCCTCCACTCAATAGTAACCTTCCAGCTCTGCTGATCCCCCCACTCAGTAGTAACCTCCAGCTCTGCTGATGCTCAGCAGTACCCCCAGCTCTGCTGATCCTTGCTCTGTAGTAACCTCTAGCTTTGCTGATCCCCCACTCAATAGTAACCCCCAGCTCTGCTGATCCCCCCTCAGTAGTAACCTCCAGCTCTGCTGATGCTCAGCAGTACCCCCCAGCTCTGCTGATCCCTGCTCTGTAGTAACATCTAGCTCTGCTGATCCCCACACTCAATAGTAACCTCCAGCTCTGCTGATCCCCCACTCAATAGTAACCTCCAGCTCTGCTGATCCCCTGCTCAGCTGTACCCCCAGCTCTGCTGATCCCCTCTCAGTAGTAACCTCCAGCTCTGCTGATCCCCCACTCAGTAGTAACCCCCAGCTCTGCTGATCCCCACTCAGTAGTAACCCCCAGCTCTGCTGATCCCCACTCAGTAGTAACCCCCAGCTCTGCTGATCCCCACTCAGTAGTAACCCCCAGCTCTGGTGATCCTCACTCAGTAGTAACCTCCAGCTCTGCTGATCCCCACTCAGTAGTAACCCCCAGCTCTACTGATCCCCGCTCAGTAGTAACCCCCAGCTCTGCTGATCCCCCACTCAGTAGTAACCTCCAGCTCTGCTGATCCTCCACTCAGTATTTTTGCAAAATTAAAAATTAATTTTGTGAGCATTTTTTTAATACTTTAGTAACAGCTGTAATACATCCGCCAAACAGGGTGTGAATAGCTTTCCATGGCTTGGCCAAATCACGGGCTTACCTTATGACCAGGAGCTTTACATGGCACACCCAAACCAAATCGTAATGTCCAACGCCAGGTTGAGCACATAGTGACATAATTGGCTTTCTATGCAGCATTCTCCTTGGAGGCCAGACTGGCAACAAGATGAACCCCCAGGGGGTGTGTCCATGATTACGTGAGCTTACAAGAAGTGGCTTGAATGACTCTGGGTGTCATTCATCCTGGAAGTAGGACACGGCGGTAGGACAGAGCAGAGTATCTTTGGAGGACACCTTCGGAGAATAAGTGACTATTGCAGCAAAATTATTTATAAGACAGCACAGGCATTATTTATATATATATATATATATATATATATAAAAAGGAAGCAATATCATATATATATATATATATATATATATATTTCTATTTTACATTTTTATATATATATGTATAAATAAAAAAAGGAACAATATCTTATATATATACTGTATATTCTATTTTACATATATATATATATATATATAAATAAAGGGAGCAATATCTTATGAATGACTGCAGTTAAGACAACGTTTTTGCATTTTATAATTTGTTTCATCCAACGAACCATTTTTCTCCAAATTTTTGTTTTTTTTATCTAACCAACTATTTTCCCCCCATAAATATTATATTATAAAAAATAAAAATAATAAACATTTAATAAAAAAAAACACATACATACCTGTGTGTGTGTGTGTGTATATATATATATATATATGCACTGAGGAAAACATATTGTGATGTGTAACACTCAATGAGCCGCCACATCGATTACACAAATTTCTTTACAGCAGATAAGTTGCCTAAGATTTGATCATTTTATTTAAACTATTTTAAAAATAGACTTAAATCCTTAATGGATGACATTTAGTTTCCTAAATCCTTGTGCAACATAAACAATTTCAATTTTTTTTAAATAACATTTTTTTTTCACTTTTTTTTCACCCCTTGTTCTAATCTCCTGCAGCCTTTTTTGCAGCCATTTCATGTCTACATGACTGTATGGCATTTTTTTGGGAGGGTTTTCCTGGACATCAGTGGACCATGTCCTGTGTAATGTGTGTGTCACTTGTAGCCCCAATCAAACACTTGGGTGACAACGCAGTAGCACAGTTGAGAGATAGGCACAGAGCGTTGTCACCCTCTAACAAGAAATACCTGAATCTGACCTTTTATGGGAGGATCTCCAAGTATCATTTTAAATAAATGCATTGAAAAAAAAATACTTGTAAATTGACAAATTAGGATTTGGATTACATATATTTTAATCATGTGGGTGATATTATCTTGCGCATTATTTTTTTGGTGGTGTACATGCAATAAATGTTTCTAATATTCTTCAGGTGGATGTTGTGCTTGGGGCTGATAGTGGGAGATTTTATGTCCGTTTAGATGAATTTTTTTTTAAAGGGCGACCTTTATTGCATTTTTTGTCAATTGAAATTTTTGTCAAAAATCAATACCAAACTGATTTTGTGATCATATGATTACAGGTCTCTTGTGTACAGCTTTAACACTAAGCTGATTCAAGGTGATCGGTCTTCTGAGATATTAGAAACAGAAAAAAGTGACGGTAGAAAAAAGACCAAGTGGTCCATCTTGTCTGCCCATTTTTTTTTTTTTTTGGGTGTGTGTTTGTATTTTTTTTTTTTTGTTTCTATTTTTATTGTTTGTTTTGTTTGCATTTTTTTAAACATATTTTTTGTTTTGTTTTCTTTTTTTTGTCTTAATTACCGGTAGTTGTGTGAATGTGAACATCACCTGTACAGCCCTCAACTTATGCAGGCCATAGATGGGTCGAAAATTGGCCGATTTTTCGGCCGAAAATAAAATCGGCCGATTTTCGGATCGTTAATGGGCTATTTGTTCGGCTGTTTTTCGGTATTTTGGCAGATTTTTTTTTATCGGTAAAGTTGGACAAAAAAACGGCCGATTTTGCCGATCGGCCGATTTTTTTTACGGCAATGATGGACAAATCGGCCGATTTTTTTACCGATAAAAAATCTGCGCTAGGATGAGCAGTGACCTGCAAGAGGAAGACAAAAAGAAGAAGAGGAAGAAGAAGAGGATGAAGAAGAAGAAGAAGAAGATGAGGATGAGGAAGAAGAAGAAGAAGATGAGGAAGAAGAAGAAGAGGATGATGATGAAGAAGAAGAGGATGATGAGGATGAAGAAGAAGAAGATGAGGATGAAGAAGAAGTAGAAGAAGAAGATGAGGATGATGATGAAGAAGAAGAAGAGGATGATGATGAAGAAGAAGAAGAAGAAGAGGATGATGAAAGAAGAAGGGGAGGATGATGAAGAAGAAGAGGATGATGATGAAGAAGAAGAAGAAGAGGATGATGACGAAGAAAAAGAAGAAGAAGAAGATGAGGATGATGATGATGAAGCAGAAGAAGAAGAGGATGAAGAAGAAGAAGAAGAGGATGATGATGATGAAGAAGAAGATGAGGATGAAGAAGAAGAAGATGAGGATGAAGAAGAAGTAGAAGAAGAAGATGAGGATGAAGAAGAAGTAGAAGAATTGACAAGATGAGGATGAAGAAGAAGTAGAAGAAGAAGAGGATGAGGATGATGAAGAAGAAGAGGATGATGAAGAAGAAGATGAGGATGAAGAAGAAGAGGATGATGATGAAGAAGAGGGATGAAAAATAAGAGGAATTCCAGGCCGGCAAAAAGTGTCTCTGCAGAGAGCTCCGCTATTTCTTTGACAGTTCCTTGACATTTATAGCGGTTGCAACATTGTATCTATTTGTTTCCGAATAAAAATATCTGTATCCTAAATGGATACAAATAGATACATTGTTGCAACCGCTATAAATGTCAAGGAACTGTCAAAGAAATAGCGGAGCTCTCTGCAGGGACACTTTTTGCCGGCTGTAGACGGGATGAAAAAATCGGCTGATTTCTTTTACCATTGATGGTAAACGTCGGCCGCTTTTTTATTGACCGATTTTTTCGTTTTTTAAAAGAAAAATCGGCCGTTTTTCTCCCCGTCTATGGCCTGCATTACCCTGCTTGTTGGGACAAATGTTTTAGCCTAAAATAATGAATAATTGTTACTTAACTAATTTTTTTTTCATTTTATTTAACCAATACCAGCAGGGCGGGCTCAATCCGTCAGTTTCTGCTCCTCATTATATTTTAATATTCATTGCACTTTTTTTTTTTATCCTAAAGTAAACAAAAATGTGAACATAGCTTAGAAATTAGACATAATGGCCATATTTTCAGAGTCTGTAATTTAAAAAAAAAAAAAATTTAATATAAAACTTTCATCTTTCGTCTGTAAAATATTTTCTGACTTTATTTCAGTGACAATACTGAAGATGCTGATTCTTACTTCCCATCCATATTTTTTTCTGATGTGCGATTTTTTTCTTTTTTTTTTTTGTGAAAGACGGCTTATTTATATTTTAAGAAAAAGCTCAATTTGGAATTCAGCGCAGCGGTGAAATACGCGCTAATGGATATGACGGCGTTCAGCTGTCTAATGTGTTCGGCGTGAACACTTATTCAGAATGAAAGAATCTTGTCCGTTGTGAACCTGTGCGGGGCAAGCAACGAGTTAATTTTTAACCACTTCCTATCCGGGCAATTTTTATCAATTTTACACACACATTATAAACATATTTTTTTTATTTATTTATTTATTTTTTTTGCTAGACAATTACTTGGAACCCGCAAACATTATATATTTTTCTGAAAGTGGAGGCCCTGGAGAATAAGATGGTGGCTGTTGAAATGTTTTATTTTGCGTGATATTTGTACAGCTGTTTATCAAATGCAAATTTTCAGGAAAAAATACACTAAAATGAATTTGAGTGCACACAAATGCAATAAAACAGCCGATTTTTCGCAAGTATAAAAGATGATGTTGAGTCAAGTAAATCGATCCCCAATGTGAAGACTCAAAATTGTGTGTGCCCTGCCAGAGAACCTGCTCTGTATTTTTTTTACATTAGAGATGGGAAAGCTGCTGTGTCACTGCTGGGAGGGGGAGCAGGAGGAGCTTAGCTGCTGAGTCACTGCTGGGAGGGGGAGCAGGAGGAGCTTAGCTGCTAAGACACTGCTGGGAGAGGGAGCAGGGAGAGCTGAGCTCCTGAGTTACTGCTGGGAGGGGGAGCAGAAGGTGCTTAGCTGCTGAGAAACTGCTGGGATGGGGTAGCTGAGCTGCTGAGTCACTGCCAGAAGGGGGAAAATGGGGAACTTAAATGCTGAGTCACTACTTGGAGGGGGAAGAAGGGGGAGCTGAGCTGCTGTGCCACTGCTGGGAGAGGGGGAGCTGTTGAGTGGTTGCTGGGAGAAGGAAGCAGGGTGATCTGATCTGCTGAGTCACTGCTGGGAGGGGGGGAGCTGTTGAGTCGTTGCTGGGAGAAGGAAGCAGGGTGATCTGATCTGCTGAGTCACTACTGGGAGGGGGAGAAGAAGGTGCTTAGCTGCTGAGAAACTGCTGGGAGGAGGTAGCTGAGCTGCTGAGTCACTGCCAGAAGGGGGGAAATGGGGAACTTAAATGCTGAGTCACTACTTGGAGTGGGAAGCAGGGGGAGCTTAGCTGCTGTGTCACTGCTGGGAGGGGGGAGCTGTTGAGTGGTTGCTGGGAGAAGGAGGCAGGGTGATCTGATTTGCTGAGTCAATGCTGGGACGGGCGGAGCTGTTGAGTAGTTGCTGGGAGAAGGAAGCAGAGTGATCCGATCCGCTGTGTCACTGCTGGGAGGGGGGGAGCTGTTGAGTCGTTGCTGGGAGAAGGAAGCAGGGTGATCTGATCTGCTGTGTCACTGCTGGGGGGGGAACTGTTGAGTGGTTGCTGGGAGAAGGAAGCAGGGTGATCTGATCTGCTGTGTCACTGCTGGGAGGGGGGGAGCTGTTGAGTGGTTTGCTGGGAGAAGGAAGCAGGGTGATCCGATCTGCTGAGTCACTGCTGGGAGGGGGGGAGCTGTTGAGTGGTTGCTGGGAGAAGGAAGCAGGGTGATCTGATCTGCTGTGTCACTGCTGGTTGGGGGAGAGCTGTTGAGTCTTTCCTGGGAGAAGGAAGCAGGGTGATCCGATCTGCTGTGTCACTGTTGGGAGGGGGGAGCTGTTGAGTCATTTCTGGGAGAAGGAAGCAGGGTGATCCGATCTATTGTGTCACTGCTGGTTGGGGGAGCTGTTGAGTCATTGCTTGGAGAAGGAAGCAGGGTGATCCGATCCGCTGTGTCACTTCTGGGAGGGGAGGGGAGCTGTTGAGTGGTTGCTGGGAGAAGGAAGCAGGGTGATCTGATCCGCTGTGTCACTGCTGGGAGGGGGGGGAGCTGTTGAGTGGTTGCTGGGAGAAGGAAGCAGGGTGATCTGATCTGCTGTGTCACTGCTGGGAGGGGGGGAGCTGTTGAGTGGTTGCTGGGAGAAGGAAGTAGGGTGATCTGATCCGCTGTGTCACTGCTGGGAGGGGGGGAGCTGTTGAGTGGTTGCTGGGAGAAGGAAGCAGGGTGATCCAATCTGCTGTGTCACTGCTGGTTGGGGGGGGGGGGGGGCTGTTGAGTCTTTGCTAGGAGAAGGAAGCAGGGTGATCCGATCTGCTGTGTCACTGCTTGTAGGAGGAGGGAGCTGTTGAGTGGTTGCTGGGAGAAGGAAGCAGGGTAATCCGATCCGCTGTGTCACCTCTGGGAGGGGGGAGAAAGATGAGCTGCTGAGAAACTGCACATGCAGTTCATCTAAAAATACTTCAATAATTCAAAAATAGTAAAAAAAAAAAAAATAAATAAGATAAAAGTAAAAATTCTTAAAAACAAAAATGTCTCAGATCTATAAAGCTTGAATTGAAATAAATGTGACATGTCAGTTCGCGGCGTGTCAGTCGCGTGTTCTCCAGGACCATCCCCTCATTTTGTAGCGTGGGCTCCATTTGTGTCGTAAAATGTATAAACTCTCAGCAGCGCTGTAATCGCCATAATCCGGGATTACCAGGAAATCCAGAAAATCTCCCACTGTTTCCCCTCCATCCAAGGCGCAGGAAGTCGATCTAACAGCTAACTCTGCACAGACGTGACAACCTGATCGATCTGCAGACATTGCCCGTCCTCATACAGTGCATAGAAGGACCTCGCAGTGCAGCTAGGATCGGTCTGCGCAGCTCCCATGGTGCTCAGTGCTGGGGCCAGGAGTAATCTGTATTCAAGGAAAGATAAACTGTACAGGAATGCATTCAACTCTATTACCTAGAGCCAGGACCTTTTTTTAATTTGCAGTAGTGCAGTAAAGCACAGAGCAGTGCAATGATCCCGCCCCCCATGTCCACTCTCATCCATCGTTTTCCCTGGCACTCTCAAGAGCCCGTGTTGTGTACTACTTGCAGGTAGCAGATGACATGCTAGAGATTCCAGCTGCAGCTCTTCATCAACCTGATTGTACTACTGTGATGTGAATAGCCCTGGGCTGGAAGGAAGGCAGGGGGCCTGAGCTGCTGAGTCACTGCTGGGAGGGGGGAGCAGGGGGCCTGAGATGCTGAGTCACTGCTGAGGGGTGGGGGAGTTGAGATGCTGAGTCACTGCTGGGGGGGAAGTTGAGAAGCTGAGTCACTGCTAGGGGGGGGAGATGCTGAGTCACTGCTGGGGGGGAAGTTGAGAAGCTGAGTCACTGCTGGGGGGGGGGGGGGGGATGCTGAGTCACTGCTGGGGGGGGGGGTTTGAGATACTGAGTCACTGCTGGGGGGGTTGAGATGCTGAGTCATTGCTGGGGGGTTGAGATACCAGGTCACTGCTGGGGGGGGGGTTTAGATGCTGAGTCACTGCTGGGGGGAGTTGAGATGCTGATTTACTGCTGGGGGGGGTTGAGATACTGAGTCACTGCTGGGGGGGTTGAGATGCTGAGTCAATGCGGGGGGGAAGTTGAGAAGGTGAGTCACTGCTGTGGGGGGAAGTTGAGATGCTGAGTCACTGGTTGGGGGGGGGGGAATAGAGATGCTGAGTCACTGCTGTGGGGGGGAGTTGAGATGCTGAGTCACTGCTGGGGGGGAAGTTGAGATGCTGAGTCACTGCTGGGGGGGGGGGGGGAATAGAGATGCTGAGTCACTGCTGTAGGGGGGGGGAGTTGAGATGCTGAGTCACTGCTGGGGGGGCAGTTGAGAAGCTGGGGGGGAAGTTGAGAGGCTGAGTCACTGCTGGGGGGGGGGAGTTGAGATGCTGAGTCACTGCTGGGGGGGAAGTTGAGATGCTGAGCCACTGCTGGGGGGGAAGTTGAGATGCTGAGTCACTGCTGGGGGGGGTTGAGATGCTGAGCCACTGCTGGGGGGGGTTGTTGAGATGCCGAGTCACTGCTGGGGGGGGGGGTTGAGATGCAGAGTCACTGCTGGGGGGGGGGGTTTGAGATGGTGAGTCACTACTGGGGGGGGAGTTGAGATGCTGAGTCACTACTGGGGGGGGGAGTTGAGATGCTGAGTCACTACTGGGGGGGGGGGAAGTTGAGATGCTGAGCCACTGCTGGGGGGGAAGTTGAGATGGTGAGCCACTGCTGGGGGGGGAAGTTGAAATGCTGAGTCACTGCTGGGGGGGACGTTGAAATGCTGAGTCACTGCTGGGGGGGACGTTGAAATGCTGAGTCACTGCTGGGGGAAGTTGAGATGCTGAGTCACTGCTGGGGGGGGGGACTGTTGTAGGGGGTCTCCTTTGTGCAAACCAAATTATATAGGAAGTAGTGAGACTGTAATACACGGCGGGGGATGAATACATTGCATTCAAACCAAATGATCTTTAATGATCTTTTTACAACAGACATCAACTGTCACTGAAACGGCAGAATCCTACAGTGACCTCAGACCATGACTGTAAGGGCGCTGCAGACAGTGATGATAGAGGTGTGTATGGGCGACGCGTTTCATGGATATCTCCCGCTTCCTCAGGACCATGTGCTCCTTGGATGAAGATATCGTCCCTTTATCCTGCACCAGTCGTTTTGGGGGTCTGTGGGTACGGGGGGGGGGGGGGGTTACTGAAATCTGAAAGCTCCCTATAACAATAAGAGGACTTTCACCCCCCCTTCCAGTCCGGACGCTTTCACCCCCCTTCCAGTCCGGACGCTTTCCCCCCCTTCCAGTCCGGACGCTTTCCCCCCCCCTTCCTGTCCGGACACTTTCACCCCCCTTCCAGTCCGGACGCTTTCCCCCCTTCCAGTCCGGACGCTTTCCCCCCCTTCCTGTCCGGACGCTTTCACCCCCCTTCCTGTCCGGACGCTTTCACCCCCCTTCCAGTCCGGACGCTTTCACCCCCCTTCCAGTCCGGACGCTTTCACCCCCCCTTCCAGTCCGGACGCTTTCACCCCCTTCCTGTCCGGACGCTTTCACCCCCCTTCCTGTCCGGACGCTTTCACCCCCCTTCCAGTCCGGACGCTTTCACCCCCCTTCCAGTCCGGACACTTTCACCCCCCTTCCTGTCCGGACGCTTTCACCCCCTTCCAGTCCGGACACTTTCACCCCCTTCCTGTCCGGACACTTTCACCCCCCTTCCTGTCCGGACGCTTTCACCCCCTTCCAGTCCACCCCCCTCCGTGTCCAGGCCAATTTTCAGCTTTTCAGAGCTATCACACCTTGAATGACAATTGTGCAGTCATGCAACACTGTATGCATACTGAAATTATTTTGCAGTTTTTTTGAAACAGATATTTTTGGTGGTATTTATTCACCGCTGGGATTTTTATTTTTTTGCTATATAAATGAAAAAGTCCAAACATTTTGAAAAAAGTAAAAGTTTTTTTGGCAAGTAAATAATCTTTCTTTCATAAATCTCGGCCCAAAATTTATTCATCTAATCTTTTTTAGTAAAAAAAAAAACAAAAAAAAAAAAACCCCAAATTTGTTTATAACCAAAAATTATAATTTTTCAAAAAAGTGTTTTACATTTTTTTTAAATTTTTATATTATAATTTTTTTTTTTTTTACATACTGTCACACTAGCAGTAGTGTCACCATAGTGATGACACTGTACTACTTGGGGGGATTATGAAGATTTTTTTTATTTTTTTATACACTCATTAGCGTGCTTTTACACCCATAAAGGCTGTAAAAGCAATTAATTTCTCCTTCTCTCTGGCTGAATTCCTGCAGCCATTGAGAAATACTGTGAGAGCTGTGATTGTCCACAGCTTCGTCACATGGTAGAAGGCTGTTGTGAATAGCCCTGTAACCATGTGATCTTTCTGTGATCATTCACAGGTTTCATCGACTAGTAGTAAGCAATGATGTCAGAAGTTGACATCTTGCTTACTGCTATATTCCATGTGATCACTGATTGGCCAAATCAGTGATCACATGATCGGACTTCAACACACAGAGATCCCATACAGCGATCGGTGTTCCGCTGTGTCCGTGAGGGTGTTCTCAGGTGCAGATTTAAAAAAGGGTCCTGCGCCTTCTTTGATGCCAGATGAGAAGGCGATTTTTTTTTTCAAATCGCGACCGCATAGACCGACATCGTGCAAACCGGCTGTTTTATGCCGGCTGATACATGGGGTCGAAAATCAAACCAGTTTTTTTTTTTTTGTCTGAAAATTGGACCTAAGAATAATCGGCCCAATTTTTTGCTCTGTTAGTGGGGGTCAATGGCACCACACTGGCCGATTTTCTTGTGTTTACCTCTCCCCTTTTCGGTGATCGGGCATGTTGGAAAATTCTCGCGAACGACCGATTTTCGACTCAATGATGGTCAAATCGTACGATCGTTTTTTTTTCCGAAAAGATATGCGCCGTGACCTGGAAGGAACATAAGTCTCGCGCTGTTACATGGGGTGAACTTTATGACTCGATCGGGAGCCAGATTTTCAAATTCATTGATGCGCCATCGGATTACCGAGGAATTGAGCGTCCAGTGACCGTTTAAATTTTCAGATGAAAAATCGTGCTCAGAATTCGACCCGTGTATGGCCTGCATTAGAATCAACTTTAAGATATTTAAACTTGGGTTTCTTCTAAGTGGTTCTTCCCACATCGAATAATAACGATTCCTGAAAAGGCGTCCAACGTTTGGGACAATGCTCTTTGTGTGCGTCAGGCAGTGTCTGAAATTTTCTGAACTTCGGATTCCTTCTTGGAAACAATCTCTCTCTCTATAAAGACCATGTCCTATGTACAGTATACAGCAAATGGGATCGATCGATGCACCAACTTAATGGCCGGAACTGGATCTTTAAAAAGCTATTTAAATAAAGAGATTATAATAAAAAAAAATGTAAATAATTTTTATCAAGTGAATAAATATATTTTTATTAATGTATTAAACACTTAAATAAAGAATCATTTTAATAATGTAATATGTCCAAACATTCCTTAAACAGTTAACTATGTATTAAACAATTTCTAGTAAAAAATATTAAAATTTATATTAAATTTGGTAAATACTTATAAAAAAAAAATATTTTAAAAAACATATTAAAATGATGGCCTGACCTGGATAGCTTTGCATCTCTTTTTATATGTGGATTCTCCGAGTATTGCTCTGATTGGCATTATAAATAATATACTGTTCATATGGGGGGCGGGGGGGGTGGGGGAATTGGGGCTCCCCTGTTTTATCTTTCATGGACCAAATTGTTAAAATTATATTAAAAGATACTAAACCGTGTTTATTAAAATTATTATTTTCAAAAATAGTTTAATTTACAAAAAAAACATTTATTTAAGCTGTTTTCTAAATCAAAATTTG
>CATNWA010000021.1:424927-479949 GCA_951230385.1 Staurois parvus
ACCATGTCCTCAGTCTCTGACCATCCTTGTATCCTGTCCGTAGTCTCTGGCCATATTCCTTGTCCCTTGTACCATGTCCTCAGTCTCTGACCATCCCTTGTATCCTGTCCGTAATCTCTGGCCATCTCTTGTACCATGTCCTCAGTCTCTGACCATCTCATTTATATCCTATCCTTAGTCTCTGACCATCTTGTGTATAGTTTTGGACTACATCCTGTTGTGTGTCTGCTGAATATTCACTTTTTCCCCATGCGGCCCTTTGGTGAGGTTGAAGGCCACACTAGAGGCCTCCCCCATATCAGGAAAGTTGACCACCACTGGGCTAAAGGGTGGATTTGAAACCAAAGCGAAGTTGGGTTGTGGATTAGCAAGCACATTGGCCGGGTTGTGTAATATAAGTTCTGGTCTCCATACATCATGCAGCATATTACTGTATTCCGCACTATATTAATCATGGGATGATGATGGGGGGGGGAGGGGGGGGTTATTGTGGGGGGGGTAGTGATTTATAGTTTTCTATCCCAGGAATTGCTGTAATGCACCAATCCACCCCTCCCCCATTGTCTGGTGATCTGCTTGTGATGCTGGAACACCTCCTAGCTGCCTTCAGCATACAGATTGTCCGTTGTGGAAAAAAAAAATGCCCGTACAAAAATGTTTCTCACAGACAACCACCTCATTTCTAACCTGCCTTGCCTGTGATTGGGAATACAGAGAGAGAGAAAGTCACCAATTTACAAGCTGGGAGCAGCGCCAGCGATGAAAGCAGCTGCTGTGTGAAAGTGCCCATGAAACTCTCAGATGGAACCCCAAATGGCTGAACTGTAGATAAACAGCTAAACGCCGACTAAGGAGCTGATTTACCCGACAAAGGACGTGTATTTGTTTCCATCCTGTCCTGAGATTTACACAGCTCTGCCACCCAGGACAACCCTGTATGGCAACAGCAGGAGAACTGATTTTTTTTCTCTGTGTCAGTAAACTATTTTTTAAAAATAAAATGAGACAAAAAAAATAAATGGGGAGTAATAATACATAATAAAACAGTTATGTGTGTGTATATATATATATATATATATATATATAATATTTATGGGGGAAAATGGTTGGATAAAAAAAATTATAAAATGCAAAAACGTTGTCTTAACTGCAGTCATTCATAAGATATTGCCTCCTTTATAAATGTGTGTGTGTGTAAAATAGAAAAAACAATATATATATATATATATACATACACAGTATCTCCCAGAAGAGTCCACCCCTCACATTTTTGTAAATATTTGATTCTCTCTTTTCATGTGACAACACTGAAGAAATGACACTTTGCTACAATGTGACGTAGTCAGTGTACAGCTTGTATAACATGTAAATTTGCTGTCCCCTCAAAATATCTAAACTCCTCGAGCGCCTCGTCTACACCCGCCTATGCTCTCACCTCAATGACACAACAACCTCCTCGATCCCCTACAGTCCGCCTTCCGTCCCCTACACTCCACCGAAGCTGCCTTACTAATGGCCACTATTCAGTGCTCCTACTCCTTGACCTCTCTGCGGCCTTCGACACAGTCGACCACCCCCTCCTCCTCAAAAAACTACACTCCCTCGGCCTCAGAGATTCTGCTCTCTCCTGGCTCTCATCCTACCTATCACAACGCTCTTTTAGCGTTACCTATAATGCTACCACCTCCCCCTCACTCCCCCTCTCTGTTGGGGTCCTTCAAGGCTCTGTCCTCGGGCCCCTTCTCTTCTCCATCTACACCTCCTCCCTTTGGCCAACTCATTGGGACACTCTCACGGCTTCACCTACCACCTCTATGCCGACGACACACAAATCTATCTCTCAACCCCCCCACCTCACCCCCTCGGTCTCCCGCCTGAATCACACACCTACTGAGCGACATATCAGACTGGATGTCACTCCACTTCCTTAAACTGAACCTCTCCAAAACCGAGTTTCTTGTCTTCCCCCCAGCCCGGACACCCCCCCCCATTGACTTCTCCGTCACATCCAACAACGCCACCATCAAACCCGCCCCGTAGGCCAGAGTACTTGGTGTCATTCTGGACTTCAACCTATCCTTCCAGCCCCAAGTCCAATCTTTAACAAACTATGTAGACTCCACCTCCGCAACATCGCCAAAATCCGCACGTTCCTAACCCCAGAAACCACTAAACAGCTCATCCACTCCCTCATCATATCACGACTCGACTACTGCAACTCCCTCCTCACTGGCCTGCCTCACCGCAAGGCTATCCCCCGCTTCAGTCCATCCTGAATACGGCTGCCAGACTCATCCACCTTTCCAACCGCTCCATTTCCGCCACCCCCCTCTGGCCAATCCCTCCACTGGCTTCCGATTGCCCAACGGATCAAATTCAAAATCCCAACACTGACGTACAAAGCCGTCCACCATACTGCCCCGAACTACATCACCGACCTAATATCCAAGTACCACCCAGCACGCACACTCCGCTCCTCACAAGACCTCCTTCTCTCTAGTTCCCTGGTCTCCTCCTCCCATGCCCGCCTCCAGGACTTCTGAAGGGTGTCACCTATCCTCTGGAACTCCCTGCCCCAACCCATCAGATTATCATCTACTCTCCTCTCCTTTAGGCGCACCCCTGAAAACCCACCTCTTCAGGGAAGCCTACCCCACCCCCTGCTAACTTGCCGACCTTCTCCACTCTTCCTACCACTCCATCCCCCACAGCTATCTCCTCCTGTGCCACCATCCCCTCCCTCCTAGATTGTAAGCTCCAAGGAGCAGGACCCTCAATCCCCTCATGTTTTGCATTGTATTGGTATTGTTCTGTCACATGTTCTGTCCCCCTTTGTAATGTACAGCGCTGAGCAAACTATTGGCGCTTTATAAATACTGTATAATAATAACACACAACCATTAATGTCCAAACCGCTGGCAACAAAAGTGAGTCCACCCCTAAGTGACTGGGTCCAAATTGGGCCCAAAGGGTCAGTATTTTGTGTGGCCACCATTATTTTACAGCACTGCCTTAACCCTCTTGGGCATGGAGGTCACCAGAGCTTCACAGGTTGTCACTGGATTCCTCTTCCACTCCTCCATGACGTCATCACAGAGCTGGTGGATGTTAGAGACCTTGCGCTCCTCCACCTTCCGTTTGAGGATGCCCCACAGATGCTCAATAGGGTTTAGGTCTGGAGACACGCTTGGCCAGTCCATCACCTTTTCCCTCAGCTTCTTTAGGAAGGCAGAGGTTGTCTTGGAGGTATGTTTGGGGTCATTATCATGTTGGAATACTGCCCTGCGGCCCAGTCTCCGAAGGGAGGGGATCATGCTCTGCTTCAGTATGTCACAGTACATGTTGGCATTCATGGTTCCCTCAATGAACTGTAGCCCCCCGGTGCCGGCAGAACTCATGCAGCCCCAGACCATGACACTCCCACCACCATGTTTGACTGTAACCAAAACACACTTGTCTTTGTACTCCTCACCTGGTTGCCGCCACACACGTTTGACACCATCTGAACCAAATCAGGTGATCTTGGTGTCATCAGACCACAGGACATGGTTCCAGTAATCCATGTCCTTAGTCTGCTTGTCTTCAGCAAACTGTTTGCGGCCTTCTTGGTCATCATCTTTAGAAGAGGCTTCCTTCTGGGACGACAGACATGCAGACCAATGTGATGCAGTGTGCGGCGTATGGTCTGAGCACTGACAGGCTGACCCCCCCCCCCCCTTCAACCTCTGCAGCAATGCTGGCAGCACTCATATGTCTATTTCCCAAAGACAACCTCTGGATATGATGCTGGGCACGTGCACTCAACCTTCTTTGGCGGACCATGGCGAGGCCTGTTCTGAGTGGAACCTGTCCTGTTAAACCGCTGTATAGTCTTGGCCACCGTGCTGCAGCTCAGATTCAGGGTCTTGGCAATCTTCTTATAGCCTAGGCCATCTTTATGTAGAGCAACAATTCTTTTTTTCAGATCCTCAGAGAGTTCTTTGCCATGAGGTGCCATGTTGAACTTCCAGTGACCAGTAGGAGAGAGTGAGAGTGATAACACCAAATGTAACCCACCTGCTCCCCATTCACCACCTGAGACCTTGTAACACTAACGAGTCACATGACATCGGGGAGGGAAAATGGCTAATTGGGCCCAATTTGGACCTTGTCACTTAGGGGTGGAGTCACTTTTGTTGCCAGCGGTTTAGACATTAATGGCGGTGTGTTGAGTTATTTTGAGGGGACAGAAAATTTACATGTTATACAAGCTGTACACTGACTACGTCACATTGTAGCAAAGTGTCATTTCTTCGATGTTGTCACATGAGAAGATAGAATCAAATATTTCCTCCTACATGCACTCCAGTTAATGGCTGCATAGCTTTTTGTCTTGAATTCCCCCTGAAAAATAGCAGTTCACTTCCTGATGTGTGCCTAGACACTCCTCTTCTGTAACATCGTAGCTAGTTATCTGCAGTGGTCTAAGCACTGATGCCTCTGCTAGTCTTGCAAGAGTTGGTCATGTCATTACTGTGCTGCTACACTGTTCTCCTTGCTGGAGGGGAAGCTGCACCTGAGGACTTTGCAGTACAAGAATCTCCTTGCTTCTGCTCCATCCATTCTCTGGATCAGTGCCTAGGCAATTCGGTTCTGTAGCCTCATAGAGGTATCTATCTGCAGTGTGAGATATAAGGCACTGCTAGTCTCAGGAGATTTGGTGATGTCACTACTGTTCTGCTCACTGTTCTCCTTGCTGGAGAGGAAGCTGTACCTGAGGACTGTGCAGTGCAAGGATCTTCCGGCTTCTGCTTCATTCATTCTCTGGATCGGTGCCTAGGCAATTTGGTTCTGTAGCCTCATAGCAGTATTTATCTGCAGTCTGAGATCTTAGGCACTGCTAGTCTCAGGAGATTTGGTGATATCATTACTGTGCTATGCACTGTTCTCTTTGCTGGAGGGGAAGCTGTACCTGAGGACTTTGCAGTGCAAGGATCTCCATGCTTCTTCTTCATTCATTCTTTGGATCAGTGCCTAGGCAATTCGGTTCTGTAGCCTCATAGCGGTATTTATCTGCAGTGTGAGATCTAAGGCACTGCTAGTCTCAGGAGATTTGGTGATGCCACTACTGTTCTGCTCACTGTTCTCCTTGCTGGAGAGGAAGCTGTACCTGAGGACTGTGCAGTGCAAGGATCTTCCGGCTTCTGCTTCATTCATTCTCTGGATTGGTGCCTAGGCAATTCGGTTCTGTAGCCTCATAGCAGTATTTATCTGTAGTCTGAGATCTTAGGCACTGCTAGTCTCAGGAGATTTGGTGATGTCACTACTGTGCTGCTCACTGTTCTCCTTTGCTGGAGCATCTGACATGGGGAAGTAAAGCCCTGCCTCTACCTCTGGCCGCCTCCATAAAGAGACAGTTCAGAACAAGACATGGTAAGGCTGAGTTCACATCTGTGAGCTTTCCTGACACACAAACGCTTTGCCCTTTTTAGCAGATTGCTTATGGCACCCCACGCATCTGCAAACGCGCATTTTTGCAAACGGCAAACTGCCTGTTGCCGCACACCATGCAGATCGGTGCGACACAATTTTGGGAAAAATTCAGGGACTTCTTTTCCGTATTTCTTGCAAGTACGGCAGCTCATTGAGATGAGTGGGGTACCCGACACGGGAAACACACAAACAATGTGCTGCAAGGAGACCATAGTTCTTTACCCTCTGCCTGCTTTTTGGGGTACAGCCTTCAGAGGTCGGTTCCTCTTTAAAGTTCTTTCTTTAATTTTTTTATCCCGACCATAAATAAAAAAAAAAATGAAAATAGATACAAAATATCAAAAACGCTCCATTCTTTTTCATATCTACAAAAGTATTTTGTTCTTTGGATGACACCGCTCAAAATCCAAGAACGCAACCCCCTCCATTATATATTTGACAAGCAGCGATGCCAAGCCTTGGATTTTCTGTGGTCTCCATACTGGCCATGAATATTTTATGGTGACACGAGTCCTTTTTTCTTCAGAGATGGATTTTTTCCTGAATTGAAGTACCAGCTGTGATATTTCAGATTTTGTCCCTTCTGGCATCTGATCTTTTGTCCGGAGGGTACGAGTCTGCCGCCCTCCCAGTTCACCATTCTCTTTGTGTCACAATCAGAGGCTGTGTTCTGTGAAGAGTGGCCGGGTGAGGAACATGACCCTTCGTTCTCTACACTCCCTGAAACGCTCCCTCACATGGCCGCCTTGGTTTAGATATTTCTAAAGTTTAAGAATCGTCTTGTTTTCGGGAATCTGATCAGAAAATTGCAGTGCTGGAATAAAGAGGCCCTGTCCTCCATGTCAAAGTGAGAATGAAACCGGTCCTTGTAATGAAGAATAGAAACACGTCTCCTGATGTCTACCTTTCTTCTCTATCTTCTCTCTCTCTCCATCTATCCGCCCATCTCACTCATGTTTTCTGTCTCCATCCAACTATATCTCTCGCTTCCTCTATGGATCTCTCTCCATGCCTTCATTTTCTCCACCTTCTCTCTCTCCATCCATTCATCCAGTCTATCTTTAGCTCGCTCTCTCCACCATTCTATTTATTTATCTTTCTCTCTCTCTCTCGTCTCTCCTTTTTTTTTTGTTTCCTACCTTCTCTCCCTGTCCCTCTATCTATCTATATTTTCCCTCTACTCTTCTTTCCATCCACCTATCCCTATCTATCATTAGCTGTCTCTTTATCTTCTCTCTCTCCATCCTTCTATCTCTCTCTTCCCATGTAGCAATCATTCTGTTCAACCCAATTGTGGTCTTCTTATGGCGCCAGACTGGAAATTACGCCACTAAGACAGCGCTGATCCTGGAAGTTAGTACTGTGCGTTCCCCGTCCCCGTTAATTACATCATTAGGATGGCGACAATCCCGACGTTAGTATGGTGCGTTCCATGTCCCCGTTAATGACATCATTAGGATGGCGACGATCCCGGAAGTTAGTACGGTGCGCTCCACGTCCCCGTTAATGACATCATTAGGATGGCAACGATCCCGGAAGTTAGTACGGTGCGTTCCACGTCCCCGTTAATGACATCATTAGGATGGCGACGATCCCGGAAGTTAGTACGGTGCGTTCCATGTCCCTGTTAATGACATCATTAGGATGGCGACGATCCCGGAAGTGAGTACGGTGCGTTCCATGTCCCCGGAAATGACATCATTAGGAGGGCAACGATCCCGGAGTGAGTACGGTACGTTCCATGTCCCCGGAAATGACATCATTAGGATGGTGACGATCCCGGAAGTGAGTACGGTACGTTCCATGTCCCCCGTTAATGACATCATTAGGATGGCGACGATCCCGGACGTTCCATGTCCCCGGAAATGACATCATTAGGATGGTGACGATCCCGGAAGTGAGTACGGTACGTTCCATGTCCCCGTTAATGACATCATTAGGATGGCGACGATCCCGGACGTTCCATGTCCCCGGAAATGACATCATTAGGATGGTGACGATCCCGGAAGTGAGTACGGTGCGTTCCACGGCCCCATTAATGACATCATTAGGATGGTGACGATCCCGGAAGTTAGTACGGTGCGTTCCACGTCCCCGTTAATGACATCATTAGGAAGGCGACGATCCCGGAAGTTAGTACGGTGCGTTCCACGTCCCCGTTAATGACATCATTAGGATAGCGACAATCCCGGAAGTGAGTACGGTGCGTTCCATGTCTCTGGAAATGACATCATTAGGATAGCGACGATCCCGGAAGTTAGTACGGTGCGTTCAATGTCCCTGGAAATGACATCATTAGGATGGTGACAATCCTGGAAGTTAGTACGGTGCGTTCCACGTCCCCGTTAATGACATCATTAGGATAGCGACAATCCCGGAAGTTAGTACGGTGCGTTCCATGTCCCATGGAAATGACATCATTAGGAGGGCGACGATCCTGGAAGTTAGTACGGTGCGTTCCATGTCCCCGGAAATGACATCATTAGGATGGTGACGATCCCGGGAAGTGAGTACGGTACGTTCCATGTCCCCGTTAATGACATCATTAGGATGGCGACGATCCCGGTTACGGTTTCCATGTCCCCGGAAATGACATCATTAGGATGGTGACGATCCCGGAAGTGAGTACGGTGCGTTCCACGGCCCCATTAATGACATCATTAGGATGGTGACGATCCCCGAAGTTAGTACGGTGCGTTCCACGTCCCCGTTAATGACATCATTAGGAAGGCGACGATCCCGAAAGTTTAGTACGGTGCGTTCCACAATCCCCGTTAATGACATCCGACAATCCCGTTAATGCGTTTCCATGTCATGACATCATTAGGATGGACGATCCCGACGAATCCCTGAAATGACATCATTAGTGGTGAGGAAGTTAGTACGGTGCGTTCCACGTCCCCGTTAATCATTAGGACGACAATCCCGGAAGTTAGTATGGTTCCATGTCCCCTACGACATCCCGGAAGTTAGTACGGTGCGTTCCATGTCCCCGGAAATGACATCATTAGGATGGTGACGATCCCGGAAGTGAGTACGGTGCGTTCCATGTCCCCGGAAATGACATCATTAGGATGGCGACGATCCCCGAAGTTAGTACGGTACGTTCCATGTCCCCGTTAATGACATCATTAGGATGGTGACGATCCCGATGGACGTCCCCGTTAAATGACATCATTAGGATGGCGTCGATCCCGGGAAGTTAGTACGGTGCATTCCATGTCCCCGTTAATGACATCATTAGATGGCTAAGGCGATCCCGAAAGTTAGTACGGTGCGTTCCACGTCCCCGTTAATGACATCATTAGGATGGCGACGATCCCGAAGTGAGTACGGTGCGTTCCACGTCCCCGTTAATGACATCATTAGGATGGCGACGATCCCGGAAGTTAGTACGGTGCGTTCCATGTCCCCGTTAATGGAAAAGTGACATCATTAGGATGGCGACGATCCCGGAAGTTAGTACGGTGCGTTCCACGTCCCCGTTAATGACATCATTAGGATGGCGACGATCCCGGAAGTTAGTACGGTGCGTTCCACGTCCCCGTTAATGACATCATTAGGATGGCGACGATCCCGGAAGTTAGTACGGTGCGTTCAATGTCCCTGGAAATGACATCATTAGGATGGCGACGATCCCGGAAGTTAGTACAGTGCGTTCCAATGTCCCCGTTAATGACATCATTAGGAATAGCGACAATCCCGGAAGTTTAGTACGGTGCGTTTCATGTCCCTCCGGTGCGTTCAATGTCCCTGGAAATGACATCATTAAGAATGGCGACGATCCCAGTGCTTTTCCGTGTAATGACATCATTAGAATGGCGACGATCCCGGAAGTGAGTACGGTGCATTCCACGTCCCCGGAAATGACATCATTAGGATGGTGATGATCCCAGAAGTTAGTACGGTGCGTTCCATGTCCCCCCCAGGGGGGCGGGATCTAGGGGCCCTGGCTTCCACATTCTGATAAGCACCCCCGCCTGCAGACCCCCACAACCACCAACCAGGGTTGTGGGGAAGAAGCCCTTGTCCCCCCCCCCCAAAGCATCCCCTCCCCATGTTGATGGCATGTGGTTTGGTATGATTTGGGGGGGGTGCTCGCTCATCCCCCCCCTTTCCTGACCTGCTGGGCTGCATGCTCGGATAAGGGTCTGGATTTTGGGGGGGACCCCATGCCATTTTTTAAAATATTTTGGCGTGAGGATTCCCCTCAAAATCCAGACCAGATGGTATGGATGGACATCGTCTTTTAAATTATTGTTTTAATTGCCGGCAATTCATTCTTTTACATTCAGGGGTTCCCCACTGACAGCGGAAACATTACGGATGGTTTTCACTACTGAAATACCACATGACTTGATAAAATAACTCATTCTGTATTTTAGTAGTGTTTTTTTAGTGACTTCAAACTTTTTTTTTTTAAAAATGCTATGTGGTATCGTACCACATACTCGGATACAAAAAAAACACACACACACACAAAAAAAAAAAAACAAAAAAAAACACAAGGGAAACACACACACACACAAACAAAAAAAAAAAAAATGCAGTAAGATTCCGCTTAGTGAATTGTGCCCAGTGATCCCAAACACAAAGCCAAGCTAACTCTCAATTGGTTTCAAAGAAAGAAAATAAAGCTGCTAGAATGACTGACTTAAAACCAATAGAAAATCTACTGAAAGTTCAGAGTTCATCAGAAGAGGCCCGCGGAACCTTCAGGATTTGAAGACTGGGCCAAAATCACACCTGAGCAATGCATGCGACTCATTTCTCCATACAGGAGGCTTCTTGAAGCTGTCATTACCAACAAAGGATTTTGTACCGAGTATTACATAAATTTCATTTTAGCGTGTTCAATACTTTTTCCCTGTGTCATTCCAATTTATTACACAGAACTTAATTTCCAAACTTATTTGTTTTGGTATCTTTGTATGTATGGATTGCATGTGTTGTTACCGACGACATGGTTAGGCTGAAAATGTCAGTAGGTCAGTAGCACCTTTAGAAATAGGTTTTACCGAGAAAAACGGTGATGTGTTTCAATACTTATTTTACCCGCTGTGTGTACACACACATATATGTATTCTTCTATCCATCCAATCTCTATCAATCATCAGTCTACTATCTATCTATCTATCTATCTATCGATCTATCTATCTATCTATCTATCTATTATCTATCATCTACCTATCTGATTATCTATCTATTTTTATCTATGACTATTATCTATCTTCCCCACCCATCCATCCATCCATTGATCATATCTATCAATCATTCGTGTCCTCTGGATGGAGTTAGCTCTCTCTTTATCTCCCCTCCTTTTCCCCCCCCCTCCTCTTCAAACTCCTCGTCCCCCCCTCCTCTTCCCCTCTCCCCCCCTCCTCCTCCCTCCCTCCTCCTCTCCGAGACTCCCCCTCCTCCCCCCCCTCCTCCTCTCCTCCCCCCCCTCCTCCCCCTCTTTCGCCGCCCCCTCCCCCCCCCTCCTCCCCTTCGCCCCCCCCCTTCCTCCAACCTCCTCCCCTTCCTCCCGCCCCCTCCCCCTCCTCCCCCTCCTCCTCCCCCCTTCCTCCCCCCCTCCCACCTCTTCCTCCCCCCCCCTCCTCCTCCTCTTCCTCCCCCCCTCCCCCCTCCTCCAGAGCAATCCCCCCCTCTCCCCCCCCCTCCTCCAGACTCCTCCTCCCCCCCGACCTCCTCCTCTTACCTCCCCCCCTCCTCCTCCTCTTCCTCCCCCCCTCCTCCTCCTCTTCCTCCCTACTCTCCTCCTCCATCTTCCTCCCCCCCTCCTCCTCCTCTTCCGAAGCCCCCCTCCCCACCCTCACCCTCCCTCCCCCCCTCCTCCTCCCTTCCTCCCCCTTCCTCCTCCTCTTTCCTCCTCCCCCCTTCCTCTTCCTCCTCCCCTCCCCCGTCCCCTTCCTCCCCCCTCCCTCCCTCTCCCCCCTTCCCCTTCCCCCTCCCTCTCCTCCCTTCCTCCCCCCTCCTCTTCTCTCCTCCCTTCCCCTTCCCCCCTCCACTTCCTCCCCCCCTCCTCTCCCCCTTCACTCCCCACCTCCCTCCTCTTCCCCCCTCCTCCCCCTCCCTCCCTCCCTCCTCCCCTCCCCTCCTCTTCCTCCCTCCCCTCCCTCCTTCCTCCTCCCCGAAGAGGAAGTCCTCCTCCCCCCCTCCTCTTCCTTTGCCTCCCCCCCTCCCTGCCTCCCCCTCCTCCCCTGCTCTCCCTCTTCCTCCTCCCCCACCTCCCCTCCCCCCTCCTCTTCCTCCTCCCCCTCCTCCCCTCCCTCCTCTTCCTCCTCCCCTCCTCCCCCCCCCCTCCTCTTCCTCCTCCCGCCTCCCTCCCGCCTCTTCCCCCTCCCCCTCCTCCTCTCCCTCCTCTTCCTCCTCCCTTCCCCCCTCCCTTTCTCCTCCCTTCCCCTCCCTCCTCCTCCCTCCCTTCCTCCTCCCTCCCTTCCTCCCCCTCCTCTTCCTCCCCTCCCTCCCTTCCTCCTCCCTCCCTTCCTTCCTCCCTCCCTCCCTTCCTCCCCCCTCCTCTTCCTTCCTCCTCCTCCCCCCCTCTCCTCCTTCTACCCTCCTCTCCTCCTTCCACCCTCCACCCCCCTCCTCTTTTCTCCTCCCCCCCTCCTCTTTTTCTCCTCCTATTCCTCTTCCTTCCTCCTCCTCCCTCCTATTCCTCTTCCCCCTCTGCTTCTTCTCCTTCCCTCTGAGCTCCGCTGTACAAAGACTTCAGGCGGTTGGTACCAGGTCAACCCAAGGTGGTTTACGTGTAATGGTGTATTAGTGTGCTCATGATGCGTGTCTGGAGTGCAGCTTTAAATCTGTGATTGCCATGCGATCGCGGCGTGCGTCATTAGTGGAAATAGTTTGCGGGAAAACATCCTTTACAAGGAAGAATAATCACATGTTTTTATAAATCCCAGGCGCGTGTTGTAATGCTCATAATATCATTGCATAAATCTTAATTAGCACAGATTCTGTCGTGCTCGATGATCATATTAACAAAATGTGTCGGCTGGAAAAATAATAACGCCAAGTGCCTGTTCAATTCTATTCCCCGGAATGTACTAGAAGCGGTTGGAGCGTATTCGAGTGCATCTGAAATACGAAGAGAGAATGAAGGAAAGGAGCAAGTAAACCAGAACTCCTGCTGACCTCTTCCCGCCGGCATAGTGCACTTCTTGTGTGATGGCGGAGGGACCATTGACTCAGACTCCACTGTCCTGAGAGCGTGGTCACCAACCAAGCCAATGTTGGTGATCAGGAGCCAGTGGGAGGGGCTGCTGATCCCTCCCATCGGACCTCCCAGTGCAAACCCTGCCCCACCCCACCCCAAATCTCCCCTGATCAGGAGCCCATGGGAGTGACCTGGCTCACTGAGCTCATGTGCGGTGGTGGGGCACTGGAGGGGCAGGTTTGGGTGAGGGGAGAGAATTTGTACTAGGAGGGGAAATTTGAGTAGGTGAGGGCAGGAATTATGCTGGCGGGGGGGGGGGGGAGGGATTTTGTTGGGGGAGGAGAAATAATTTGTACTAGGAGGTGAGATTTGGGGTGGGGCTGGTTTGTGCTGGGATGTCCAATGGAAGGGATTTGTACTGGAGGGGGGGGTTTGGGACAGGGGAAATAATTTGTACTATGCATACGGATTTGGTGTGGGGGCAGAATTTGTGCTGGGGAGGGGGATGAGGGGGGAATTTGTGCTGATGGGAATGGTTGGGGGAGGAGAAATAATTTGTACTTGGAGGTGAGATTTGGGGTGGGGCTGGTTTGTGCTGGGATGTCCAATGGAAGGGATTTGTGCTGGGGGGGGAATCATTTGTACTATGCATAAGGATTTGGTGTGGGGGCAAAATTTGTGCTGGGGAGGGGGTTGAGGTGGGAATTTGTGCTGATGGGAGTGGTTGGGGGAGGAGAAGTAATTTGTACATGGAGGTGAGATTTGGGGTGGGGCTGGTTTGTGCTGGGATGTCCAATGGAAGGGATTTGTGCTGGGGGGGGGGGGGTTTGGGGCGGGAGAGATAATTTGTACTATGCATAAAGATTTGGTGTGGGGGCAGAATTTGTTCTGGGGGGGGGGGGGATTTGTGCTCATGGGAGTGGTTGGGGGAGGAGAAATAATTTGTACTAGGAGGGGAGATTTGGGGTGGGACTATTTTGTGCTGGGAGGTCCAATGGAAGGGAGTTGTGCTGGGGGGGTTGGGGTGGGGGAGATGATTTGTATTATGCAGGGAGATTTGGGGTGGGGGCAGAGAAAGAATTTGTACTAGGAGGGGAGATTTGGGGTTAGTGCTGGGAGGTCCAATGGGAGGGATTGGTGCTGGGGGGGGGGGGGTTTTGAGGTGGGGAGATAATTTGATAATATGTGCTATGAGGGGAGATTTGGGGGGTGGGGGGGCAGGATCTGTGCTAGGATG
Source organism: Staurois parvus (assembly GCA_951230385.1). Taxonomy (NCBI): domain Eukaryota; kingdom Metazoa; phylum Chordata; class Amphibia; order Anura; family Ranidae; genus Staurois; species Staurois parvus. The sequence goes on from CATNWA010000021.1 coordinate 438,799, forward strand.
GGGGATGGAAGGAATTTGTACTAGAAGGGGGGTTGGGGGAGAGGGAGAGAATCGTACTAAGAATGAAGATTTAGAGTAGGGGCAGGATTTGTGCTAGAAGGGGACATTTAGGGGAGAGAGGCTTTTTGCTATAAAGGGTGATTTTTTTTTCGGGGAGGGGGGGCATTTTTTTCTAGGAATAGGGAATGTGGAAAAGGAGGAGATTTGTGCTAGGAGTGGAGATTTGGGGTGGGGAAGGATTTGTGCTGGGAGGGATTTAGGCTAGGAGGGGATGTTTAGGAGGGAGAAAGGTTTGTGCTATGAGGGGCGATTCTTTTTTTTTTTTTTTGGGGGGGGGGGCAAGCTAGGAATACAGAATCATGCAAGGGAAGGATTTCAGCTGGGAGGGGGGACAAAGGTTTGAGCTTAGAGAGGGGAATTTGTACTTAGAGGAGGAGAATTTTTTTTGCGTTGTTTTGGGGAGAATTGTGGTTTGCTGAGGGGATTTATGCTTGGGGTGGGGGTGAATGTGCAGATCAGTGCTGTATTTTTTTTTTTTGGGGGGGGAGGGGCGATTTTTGCTGAGACATGACATGCACTCATCGTTGGGGGGGGGGGGGGCACGTCTCAGTTTGTCATTATTGCCCTGGGCACTAGATTAATTTGTCCCAGCATTGCAGGTCACCACTGTGACGGCTATGTTTGGGAAGCCCGCCTCCGCCTCCTGTCTTTCACGCCGCCAGCGGGAGGAGGGGTTAAACAAAGAAAAGTACTTTTTATGCTCAGTGATTTCTTTACCTGGTCCCCTTTTTATCTTTTGAATGCAACCAAGCCTTTGTGACCCCCAAAGTATTAAAACTGTATCTATTTACCTAACCAGTCTATAAAGGGGGTGGCTGCATTCGTTTTCTTTTCTTTCTACTTCATTTTCACCCGGTGATGATGCTGGTAACACACTTCCTCTCCTAAGGTGACAACGCTCAGTCATTGTATTTACGAAGGTGCACCTTATTCACCGGATATTACAACAGAATTCTTTCAAAAAGTATAATTAAAGCTGAACTCCAGACAGATATAGAAGACACAAATTAATGGAGCTCAGCAATCATTAAATATACTTTGGAAATGCATGCAGTGACCCCCTATATCACTTCATAACCCCCCATATTTCCCCAGTGACCCCCAGATCAGTACAGCAACCCCTCTATATCCCTCCAGTGACCCCCCCATATCCTTCCAGTGACCTACCCCCATATCCACCCCAGTGGCCCCCCCCCCCCATCATATGAATTTGACCTGGTATCATCTTCTTGTAGTCTTTGTACACCAGGGCTGGAGTGTGAGAGGGGAGCCAATCCATTGATTTGCTGACAAGAAGCCTACTAATAGTCTAAAAGAGCAGAGTGACAGAGAGATAAGCTCATCACTCAGCTGCTTCTCCTTTCACTGTCCAGTCACAGTGTGGGGGCTCGTCCGGGATGAAGTAGGACAAATGATACTGGCCAAATAACTATTGATTTCTATCCTGTTATTTTTTGGCTGGAATTTTGATTTAACAGACCAAATGCAGCTAATAAGAGCACATTGTTGTTACGGTTTACGTGTACTTTAAATATACATCAGTTTTTGTGCATTTATGACACTTTTGGGGTGTGTGTTTTTTTAAATTTGCATGGCTGTCTGTCCATTGAAACTGCACGTAAATTTTTTCTGTGAGATGAGGCAAAATTGAATGTTCGCAGGCTATATTTGCCACAGATCAACTGTTATTAATTAGAAACAAAATGTGAATTGGGCTAATAAAGCATTATGGCCACTAAGTTACAGGAAACTAACAAGCTATTCATCTCCATCTAGTGGACATAATGCGGTATTTTCCCTCCATTTGCATTCAATCTGCAGCCAGAAAACCTTCCCTTTTGCCCTGTTTTCCATGCACTTTTGTTGGACACACTGCTATATACAGTGCAGGAAATGCGTATTTGATCCTCTGCTGATTTTGAATGTTCGCCAACGCACAAAAAAATGATCGGTCTAAAAATTGAATGTTCGGTGAGACAGAATAGCAACAAAAAATTCAGCAAAAATGCATGTCTAACAAATGATGACTGATTTGCATGTACATGAGGGAAATAAGTATTTGATCCCCTTCACAAAACATGACTTAGTACTTGGTGGCAAATCCCTTGTTGGCAATCACAGAGGTCAGACGTTTCCTGTAGTTGGCCCCCAGGTTTGCACACATCTCAGGAGGGATTTTGGCCCACTCCTCTTGGCAGATCCTCTCCAAGTCTTTAAGGTTTGGTGGCTGACATTTGGCAACTCGAACTTTCAGCTCCCTCCACAGATTTTCAATCGGATTAAGGTCTGTAGACTGGCTAGGCCACTCCAGGACCTTCATGTGCTTCTTCTTGAGTCACTCCTTTGTTGCCTTGGCCGTGTGTTTTGGGTCATTGTCATGCTGGAACACCCATCCACGACCCATTTTCAATGCCCTGGCTGAGGGAAAAAGGTTCTCACCCAAGATTTGACGGTATATTGCCCCGTCCATCGTCCCTTTGATGCGGTGCAGTTGTCCTGTCCCCTTAGCAGAAAAACACCCCCAAAGCAGAATGTTTCCACCACCATGTTTGACAGTTGGGATGGTGTTCTTGGGGTCATAGGCAGCATTCCTCCTCCTCCAAACACGGCGAAATGAGTTGATGCCAAAGAGCTCGATTTTGGTCTCATCTGACACCAACACTTTCAACCAGTCCTCCTCTGCATCATTCAGATGTTCAGTGGCAGACTTCAGACGGGCCTGGACATGTGCTTTCTTGAGCAGAGGGACCTTGCAGGCACTGCAGGATTTCAATCCTTGTCGGCGTAGTGTGTTACCAATTGTTTTCTTGGTGACTGTGGTCCCAGCTGCCTGGAGATCATTGACAAGATCCTCATGTGTAGTTCTGGGATGATTCCTCTCTGTTCTCATGATCATTGACACTCCACGAGGTGAGATCTTGCATGGTGCACCAGACCTAGGGAGACTGACACTTGTTTTGTGTTTCTTCCATTTGTGAATGATTGCACCAAACTGTTGTCACCTTCTCACCAAGCTGCTTGGCCATAGTTTGGTAGCCATGACCAGCCTTGTGTAGGTCTGCAATCTTGTCCCTGACATCCTTGGACAGCTCTTTGGTCTTTGCCATGGTGGAGAGTTTGGAATCTGATGGTTTGATTGCTCCTGTGGACAGGTGTCTTTTACACAGGTAACAAAATGAGATCAGCAGCACTCCCTTTAAGAGACTGCTTCTAATCTCAGCTTTGTTACCTGTATGAAAGACACCTGGGAGCCAGAAATCCTGCTGAATGATAGGGGATGAAATACTTATTTCCCTCATGAACATTATATATTACAAGATGCTAGGTCTCTTTAACGTGTTATAGGAAAACACGACCGATATTGATACTCTGTGTTCTGTATTCATCATACCGCCTCTGTCAGTCTGAACTGACTGCATACATAAAGGGATTCAGGTGCGTGAAATTGCATAAGTTCAGGAGCCTGAGACTGTTTCAGACGACAGTATTTCCTGAAATAATTAGATAACGCAGAAAATTACTTATGCTCTTTTTTGATGATTTGGAACTGCTTAATCCGCATACTTCAGGAAATGAAGGTGAGCGGTATTGGTAATGTGTAGTTTAACACATTCATTTTAAAGAGTCCATAAACCTAAAAACTGCAAGTGCACATTAGCCCTGATTCATTAAGCCGCAGATTCTCATAGCTGTTCATCCATTGCATGGAAATTCTTCTCTGTGCGACTGGAGTAAAATCGAATGTTCTCAGGCTATATTCTCTGCAGTGTGAATGTGGAAAAAACCTCCTCTAGATGGAGCTGAGGAGCATTTTGATGGTCATCGCCATCTAGTGGCCATAATGCTGTACTTTTCTGATTCTCACATTCTCAAGCTGCAGAGAATATAGCCTGAGAACACTCAATTTATCCACATTCGCACAGAACAAATTTACATGCAGTTATGGTGGCTGAATAGCTATGCAATTTTTTTTTAAATAAACATGACCCTTAACCACTTCCCGTCTGGCCCATGTACATAAACGGCCGGACAGGAGCAATGCAGGAGCGGGTGGCCGTTTATAAACGGTCTCCGCATTCCCTGCTGTGCGGCACCACGATCCAGTGCCCAATCGCTGTACGGGACCTCTGTGTGAGGTCCCGATCATGTGATCACTGATTGGCCAATCAGCGATCACATGAATAGTAGTAAGCAAGATGTCACTTCCTGACATCATTGCTTGCTACGTGTTTATAAATGGCCCCCGCATTCACTGCCTGTGTGTGCTCCCTGCGACCGCACGGCACCTCAATCCGGTGCCCGCTGTGTCCTCCAGACACAGAGGAATACCGATCGCTGTACGGCACCTCTGTATGAGGTCCCGTTCATGTGATCACTGATTGGCCAATCAGCGATCACAGGAATAGTAGTAAGCAAGATGTCAATTCCTGACATCATTGCTTACTATGTGTGAAATCTGTGAATGATCACAGAGATCACATGGTTTATGGCCATTCACAACAGCCTTGTACCATGTGACAAGCTGTGACCAATCACAGCCCCAACCTCAACCCTAATGAACACTTTTGGGATGAACTGGAGTCAGAGAAAGAATTTTTCCCTTCAGCAGACGTTCATTGTTATATTAGAGTTGGGTGCAGAAGAAAAAGTAGAAAAGCTTCCCCCTGACAATATGCTGTAGAGATAGACCCTTGCCCTCTGTGGAAGCAGAGGGCTCACTGCAAAGTCAGAGCTAGCAAAATTGGATCAATTTTTGAAAGATGTTGGGTTCCAGTATGGCCAATCAGTGATCACATGAAGAGTAGTAAGCAAGATGTCACTTCCTGACATCATTGCTTACTACTTGTGAAATGTGTGAATGATCACAGAGATCACATGGTACAGGGACATTCAATACAGCCTTGTACCATGTGACAAGCTGTGACCAATCACAGCTCACACAGTATTTCTCAATGGCTGCAGGAATGCAGCCAGAGAGGAGAAATGATTGCTTTTACAGCCTTTATGGGTGTAAAAGCAATCAGTGTGAAGCAAAAAAAAAAATCTGCATCACCCCCCACAAGTAGTAGAGTGTCACTATGGTGACACTGTACTGCTAGGGTGACAGTATATTAAAAAAAAAACAAATAATATTATAAAAAATAAAATAAAAATGTAAAAAATTTTTTTACAAAAATTATCATTTTTGGTTATAAACTAATTTGGGTTATTTTTTTTTTTTACCAAAGAGATAGATGAATACGTTTTGGCCAAGATTTATGAAGAACAATTATTTATTTGCAAAATGTTATAAGAAAAACAATTTTTTTTCAAAATCTTTGGACTTTTTCTTTTATATAGAAAAAAAAAATAAAAATCCCAGCGGTGAATTAATATCACCAAAATAAAGTTTTATCTGTCTCTAAAAATGCTAAAAGATTCATATGGGTACAGTGTTGCATGACCGCGCAATTGGGGCTGCCCATTCAAGTGAATGTTCTGCTGCACTATGTTCAGATGTGAATGGGGCCTTCCAACGGAGACTATAAATCCACTGATCCAATGGTGTCACCATCAGGAAACCCTTTTTGGGGGAAAAATGCTATGCAGCCATCACTGTAGGATGGAGGTGATCAGCAGCCCTGAGAATAACAGTAGAGGCAAAAAAAGGGGCAAAAACAAATACAGTCAGGTCCATAAATATTGGGACATGGACACAATTCTAACATTTTTGGCTCTATACACCACCACAATGGATTTGAAATGAAACAAACAAGATGTGCTTTACCTGCAGACTGTCAGCTTTAATTTGAGGGTATTTACATCCAAATCAGGTGAACGGTGTAGGAATTACAACAGTTTGCATATGTGCCTCCCACTTGTTAAGGGACCAAAAGTAATGGGACAGAATAATAATCATAAATCAAACTTTCACTTTTTAATACTTGGTTGCAAATCCTTTGCAGTCAATTACAGCCTGAAGTGTGGAACGCATAGACATCACCAGACGCTGGGTTTCATCCCTGGTGATGCTCTGCCAGGCCTCTACTGCAACTGTCTTCAGCTCCTGCTTGTTCTTGGGGCATTTTCCCTTCAGTTTTGTCTTCAGCAAGTGAAATGCTCAATCGGATTCAGGTCAGGTGATGGACTTGGCCATTGCATAACATTCCACTTCTTTCCCTTCAGAAACTCTTTGGTTGCTTTTGCAGTCTGCTTTGGGTCATTGTCCATCTGCACTGTGAAGCGTCCAATGAGTTGTGAAGCATTTGGCTGAATATGAGCCGATAATATTCCCGAAACACTTCACAATTCATCCGGCTGCTTCTGTCAGCAGTCACATCATCAATAAATACAAGAGAAGCAGTTCCATTGGCAGCCATACATGCCCACGCCATGACACTACCACCACCATGCTTCACTGATGAGGTGGTATGCTTAGGATCATGAGCAGTTCCTTCTCCATACTCTTCTCTTCCCATCACTCTGGTACAAGTTGATCTCGGTCTCATCTGTCCATAGGATGTTGTTCCAGAACTGTGAAGGCTTTTTTAGATGTCGTTTGGCAAACTCTAATCTGGCCTTCCTGTTTTTGAGGCTCACCAATGGTTTCCATCTTGTGGGGAACCCTCTGTATTCACTCTGGTGAAGTCTTCTCTTGATTGGTGACTTTGACACACATACACCTACCTCCTGGAGAGTGTTCTTGATCCGGCCAACTGTTGTGAAGGGTGTTTTCTTCACCAGGGAAAGAATTCTTTGGTCATCCACCACAGTTGTTTTCCGTGGTCTTCCGGGTCTTTTGGTGTTGCTGAGCTCACCGGTGCGTTCCTTCTTTTTAAGAATGTTCCAAACAGTTGTTTTAGAGGCAAAAATGTTAGAATTGTGTCGATGTCCCAATATTTATGGACCTGACTGTATTTTATTGAGAAAAAAAAAAGCCAATTGTTTAAGAGGCAATATGTTTTAGCGAACTTACTTTTATTATTTCCGGTTTACATCTACTTTGATTTCTACATTTTGCTTTGCAGTTATTGTATGTAACAGTCTCTCTATCCATTTATGCTGCATTTATTTGTCGTTTCGTCCCAGGGGGAGTGAAGGACAGCTTTTGTTTGCGCTCCCTGTAGAAATAGAAAAAAAAAAACAATTCCCAGGCAAATAACAGCTAATAGGAGAAGGGGAAGAAGCGGTTGATTGATGAATAGGATCAATAAGTGGTTTAATACATTTTTTTTTTTCCACCGGCTTGTTCTCACCAGGAGGTGCATCCGAGCGTGCGCTTTTTTTTGTGTGTTCCCCTGAGTTGCATTTTAGGGCAGCCCATTCATTTCAAGGGGCTGCTTTGTGTGCGAAAGACACTCATAAAAAGTTGTTGGCTTCATTTTTTTTTTCAATCATTCCGCACCGTGATGCATGGCGCTGTACTACATGTTTGCCAGATGCATGGGGGGGGGGGGGGGTATGAAGAATTAATGGCACCTGTGCACATCTGAAAAAGGTCAGCATGTGTTTGTGATGTGCAACTCAATGGCACTTGCATACTGTCTGCAGCTGCTCCTCCTGTGGAATACATAGCCATTCCAGGCTGTCATTTTGACAGCCGGGAATTGCCAGTAATAGTGGTAGCTTGGGGGGGAGGGGAGGGGGGGAGTAGCTGAATGTAAGTAACTTTCTCGAGGTTTCTTCCAGCAGATCTTCACCCTCGATATGTTGTCTCGTCTTCAAAGAGATGTAACAAAGCATGCAAAAAAAAAAGGATCTGAAGTTTCTTTCAAAAAAAATATTACCAATTGCTATTTTTTTTCTAAAAAAAAAAAAAAAAATCTTTTTATCCCTTTTTAATGCTTTGTTACATCTCTTTGAAGTCACTTTGTATTCTAAACTTCAACAAAGTTTCCCCTAAGGCTGGCCATACATTATACAATTTTATATTTAGATTTACCAAAAAACATATAATAGGAGGTCAAACCTAAACAACACTTTCAATTGTATCCAATTAGGCAGGCCCTTGTACTACATAGTTGAAGGTAAATCTAAAGGAAATTGGGCAGAAAATTGTATAGTGTATGGCCAGCCTAAGTTCAGCTCTTCTCCCCTTGCCACGGCTGTTACTGACTATTACCAGCTGTCAAAAATGACAGCCGGGAATTGCTCCGTATTACAGTGATACTAAGGCTGGCCATACATTATTATTATTATACAGTATTTATAAAGCGCCAATAGTTCGCTCAGCACTGTACAATACAAAGGGGGACAGAACATGTGACAGAACAATAACAATACAATGCAAAACATGAGGGGATCGTGGGCCCTGCTCCTTGGAGCTTACAATCTAGGAGACACTATACAATTTTCTTGAGATTTTTGCTTTAGATTTACTAAAAACCATATAATAGGAGGTCAAACCTAAACAACACTTTCAATTGTATCCCATTAGGCAGGACCTTGCACTTCACAGTTGAAGGTAAATCTAAAAAATTGGAAATTGGACAGAACATTTTATAGTGTATGGCCAGCCTTAAGACTTGTGGTTTTTTGTAACCACTTTCAACCACTTTCACCCCCCCTTCCAGTCCGGACGCTTTCACCCCCCCTTCCAGTCCGGACGCTTTCACCCCCCCTTCCAGTCCGGACGCTTTCACCCCCCCTTCCAGTCCGGACGCTTTCACCCCCCCAGTCCGGACGCCAGTCCCGGACGCTTTCACCCCCCCTTCCAGTCCGGACGCTTTCACCCCCCCTTCCAGTCCGGACGCTTTTCACCCCCCCTTCCAGTCCGGACGCTTTCACCCCCCCTTCCAGTCCGGACGCTCTCACCCCCCTTCCTCTCACCCCCCTTCCTGCCTGGACTCTCTCACCCCCCTTCCAGTCCGGACGCTCTCACCCCCCTTCCAGTCCGGACGCTCTCACCCCCCTTCCAGTCCGGACGCTCTCACCCCCCTTCCCAGTCCGGTCCGGACTCTCACCCCCCTTCCAGTCCGGACGCTCTCACCCCCCTTCCAGTGCGGACGCTTTCACCCCCCTTCCAGTCCGGACGCTTTCACCCCCCTTCCAGTCCGGACGCTTTCACCCCCCTTCCAGTCCGGACGCTTTCACCCCCCTTCCAGTCCGGACGCTCTTCACCCCCCTTCCTGTGCGGAGTCTCACCCCCCCTTCCAGTGACGCTCTCACCCCCCTTCCAGTCGGACGCTTTCACCCCCTTCCAGTCCGGACGCTTTCACCCCCCTTCCAGTCCGGACTTTCTCACCCCCCTTCCTGTCCGGACTCTCTCACCCCCCTTCCTGTCCGGACGCTTTCACCCCCCTTCCAGTGCGGACGCTTTTTTTTTTTCTTTTAGTGACACTGTACTACTTGTGAGGGGTGATGAAGATTTTTTTCTTCTTTTTTTTTTTACACTGATTGCTTTTACATCCATAAAGGCTGTAAAAGCAATCATTTCTCCTTCTCTCTGGCTGCATTCTTGCAGCCATTGAGAAATACTGTGAGAGCTGTGATTGGTCACAGCTTGTCACATGGTACAAGGCTGTTGTGATTTGCCCTGTATCATGTGATCTCTGTGATCATTCACAGATTTCACTGGTAGTAAGCAATGATGTCAGGAAGTGACATCATGCTTACTACTGTTCCTGTGATCTGATTGGCCAATCAGTGATCACCTGATCAGGACCTCACGCAGAGGTCCCGTACAGCGATTGGTGTTCCGCTGTGTCCGGAGGGTGTTCTCAGGTGCGGATTTAAAAAAGGGTCCTGTGCCTTTTTTGGTGCGGATGGGAGACTATTTTTTTTTCACATGATCGGGACCTCGCACAGCGATCGGTGTTCTCTGGACACAGCGGGCACCGGAGCGCGGCGCTGCATGCTCCCAGGGAGCACGCACAGGCAGTGAATGTGGGGGCCATTTATAAATGTCCACCCACTCCTGCACTGCTCTCGGACAGGAAATGGTTAAAGTGGTTCCAAATTTTCAAGGTTTATTATTTATTTATTTCAGGTACTTATATATCGCCGTCAATTTACGCCGCATTTTACATATATATTGTACATTCACATCAGTCCCTAACCCTCAAGGGGTGTACAATCTAAGGTCCCTAACCCTCAAGGGGTGTACAATCTAAGGTCCCTAACCCTCAAGGGGTCCCTAACTCACATTCATACATACACATACTAGGGACAATTTAGACAGGATCCAATTCACCTACCAGCATGTCTTTGGAGTGTGGGAGGAAACCGGAGTACCCGGAGGAAACCCACGCAGGCACAGGGAGAACGTGCAAACTCCAGGCAGGTGGTGCCATGGTTGGGATTCGAACCAACGACCCGAGTACTGCCAGGCAGAAGTGCTAACCATTTAGCCACTGTGCTGCCCATGCATGTAAAAAACCTTCTGTGTGTAACAGCCTCAATACTTACCTGAGCCCCCTCTTGATCCAGCGATGTCCATGAGAGCCTCGGTTCACTGGAGACTCTCACTCCTGATTGGTTGAGGTAGGCTCCCACTGCTGTCAATCACAGCCAATCAGGAGAGTGAGAGGGCATGGCCGAGCCACCGCTCTGTGTGTGAATGAATGGACAGGCAGAGTCACGGCTCAACTGCTCGGGTGCCTCCATAGCAAGCTGTTTGCTATAGGGGCACCTGACAGGTGGGAGAGACCACGATCCGGGTTGCTCTGGGCAAAACCACCGCACACAGCAGGTAAGTATAGACATGTTTGCTATATATATATAAAAAAAACAAGACTTTAGTATCACTTTAATTTCTACATTTTATTTTGCAGTTATTTACGCGCCGGTAACTCTTTGCATTTGTATGTATCTTAAGCTCCATATGTTTGTTTTGCCATTTTTCTCCCAGGGTGGTTGGATTTTCGTCTTAGTGCAGGACGACAATTTTACACATCAGACTGAGCTTCTGTTTGCGCTCCCTGCGGAATCCGTGATTTCATGTTTGCAAACCAAAGACAGCTTGATAAAAAAAATATGGTTTTGATAGAGGGATCTGAATTGAGCAATCTGACATGTCATTTAAATAAATTCCTATTTAGCTGAATAAATAAAATCGAGACCAGGAGTCCTTGACCAGAATATCCATGTCTGGGGGGGGGGGGGGAGGAACCAATTGATTGGGGTATGGGACTTGGGGGTCAGTTAACCAATTCAATACCAGGCAATTTTACACCTTCCTGCCCAGGCCAGTTTTCAGGTTTCAGCGCTCTAACACTTTGAATGGCAATTGCGCGGTCATACAACATTGTACCCAAACTAAAATTTTATCATTTTCTTCACACAACTAGAGCTTTCTTTTGGTGGTATTTAATCACCGCTGGGGTTTTTATTTTTTGCTAAATTACCAAAAAGTTTGAAACAAAAACACGTTTTTCTTTGTTTCTGTTATAAAAGTTTACAAATAAATTATTGTTCTTCATAAATTTAGGCCGAGATGTATTCTGCTACATGTCTTTGGTGAAAATAACCCAAATGATGTATTTTTTAGTTTGTAGGAAAGTTATAGAGTTCACAAACTATAGTATAGATCTGAATATTGATCAATCCTGAAGTACTGACAGCCAATCTAATTTCTTGAGGTCCAAGAATGTCAGAACAGTACAGATATCCCCCAAATGTCAGGACGGTACAGATATCCCCAAATGTCAGGACGGTACAGTACAAATGTCAGGACGGTATTCCCCGGTACAAATGTCAGGACGGTACAGATATCCCCCAAAATGTCAGGACGGTACAGATATCCCCCAAATGTCAGGACGGTACAGATATCCCCCAAATGTCAGAACGGTACAGATATCCCCCAAATGTCAGAACGGTACAGATATCCCCCAAATGTCAGGACGGTACAGATATCCCCCAAATGTCAGGACGGTACAGATATCCCCCAAATGTCAGGACGGTACAGATACAGATATCCCCCAAATGTCAGGACAGTACAGATATCCCCCAAATGACCCCTTTTTGCAGAGTAGACAGTCCGGCGTACTTCATAAGAGGAATGGCGAGTTTTTTGAAGTTGTATTTCTTTTGTCATAATTTTTCGGAAAATTTAAAAAATTAGTTTCACTATTTTTTTTTTCCATACTGTCACCAGTGCAGTACAGCGTCATCATATAACTGGCATGGCGGTGATCAGGGACACTGACTGGTGACAGTATGAAAAAAAAATATATCTATATTTTTTTTTTTTAATTTAATTTTGTTTTCCTTTTTTAAAGATTTTTTTTTCATATTTCACTATGACCAAAGTAGTACAATGTTACCATAGTAACATTGTACTGCTTTGGGGAAGTGATCAGAATTTTTTTTTTTTTTTTTTTTTTTTACACAATTTACAATTTATTGTGTAAAAAAAAAGCAAGCATTTACCTGAATGACATCGATTCATTCAGGGTTTTTTTTTTTTTTTTTGTGCTTAGCTGTGATTTGGCCACAGCTAATCACATGACATGTGCATGTGATTAGCTGTGACCATTCCCAGCTAGATACTAGTATACAATGGATGGTATGAATGAAGCCATCCATTGTATACAACTGTCATGTGACCTGCTGTGATTGGTCACAGCAGGTCACATGGTACCGGCAACGGGGGCCGATACTCAGATCTGTCATCGGCCGTGTCCGAGGTACACGGCCGGTGACAGATCGCGCCGCTGAGCGGCTCTGCAGGAGCGCAATCTGCGCATGTGCAGGAGGATGCCATATGGCGTCCACCCGGAACGCTGATGACATTTGCCGGCCGCCATTCGGCCATAGGGCGGGCGGCAAATGATTACATTAAAGAACATACAAAAGCTTTAGGCAGGTGTGAAAAAATGCAGCGAAGAATGCTATTAGATATACAAGTGTTAATCGTTTTAATTTCATTAATTGATAAAATGGAAAGTAAATGAACAGAAGAGAAATCTAAATGAAATAAATATTTGGTGTGACCACCCTTTGCCTTCATCTAGGTTTCTGAAGGAACCTGGCAGGTAGGTAGGTTGTTCCAAACATCTTGGAAAATTAAGCACCGAATGAGCTGTTTGGCTGAGGTCTTTGACCGCCCGTATCATGATGGAGGACCAGAGCGACGTCATGACGTCGCATCCAGTCGTCGGCAGAAGTAAACAATTTTTTTTTTTTAAAGCAAAAGTTTAAAAACATATTTTTTTCTATCTTTTGCTTTTAAAGGTAAAGAAGAGGTTTGGGGTCTTTTTGACCCCAGATCTCTTCTTAAAGAGGACCTGTCATACATATTTCTATTACAGGGGATGTTGTACGTTTATAGATAAAGTTGATCCAGGGAATATCTGATTGCCTCTCGGGGGATCAGGAAGGAAGGAATTTTTTCCCCTGCAGGAGCAAATTGGATCGTGCTTTGCTGGTTTTTTTTTTGCCTCCCTTGGATCAATGGTGGTTGTAGGATTATAACATTTTTTTTTTTTGGTTGAACTGGACAGACTTTTGTTTTTTTTCAGCCACACTAACTATGTACAAGGAAAAAAAAAGGGACAGTGTAAAAAAAAAAAAAAGAAAGAAACATTTTTTTTTAAAAGCACTCCACCGTGCCCACGTGCAGAAGCAAACGCATATGTAAATTGCACGCACATATGTGTTCGGGTCAGTGGGAGAGTGGAGTATTAGGAGGAAGTGGTGAGTGCCTTAGAGGGGCGAAGGAAGCAGGGAGGAGCCAGAGGGATATAGTGAAGAGATTTTGGGAATGGAGGAGAGGAATATGAGAAGGAGGAGTGGAAGAGGCATTTTAGGGAGGTGCACGGGGGGGTGGCGGACAGGAGTGGTGGGAGCTTGGCTGCGATAGTCCAGCGTGCAGTGGCGTATCTCATCGCTGTGTCCATATATATTTATTGTGTTTGGGGGGGCTGGACTGCGCAAATACCATGTGACATAAAAATTTGCAGTGAACGCCATTTCATTCTCTAAAGTCTTTGCTGAAAAAAAACCATAAATATATATATATATATTTTTTTTGTGGCGTATTGTGTTTTATATTGTGGGGGGTTTGGGGGGGGGGGTGCTGCGCAAATACCATGTGACATAAAAATTTGCAGTGAACGCCATTTCATTCTCTAGAGTCTTTGCTGAAAAAAAACCCATAAATATATATATATATATTTTTTTTTTGTATTTATATATTATATATATTTATTTGTATTTATTTATTGTGTTTGGGGGGGGGGGGGGCTGCGCAAATACCATGTGACATAAAAATTTGCAGTGAACGCCATTTCATTCTCTAGAGTCTTTGCTAAAAAAAAACCCATATATATATATATATATATATTATTTTTTTTGTTTATATATATATATATATATATATATTTGTATTTATTTATTGTGTTTGGGGGGGGGGTGCTGTGCAAATACCATGTGACAGAAAATTTTTCAGCAATTGCCATTTCATTCTCTAGAGTCTTTGCTAAAAAAAAAACCTCCATATATATGTATATATATATAGTGTTTGGGGGTTATACGTAATTTTCTAGCAAAAAATACAATACTTGCATTCTATACACTTCTGTGGTCTGTTATCGTTCCCCTCCCCCTTATACTTACCTGAGCCCGATCTCGATCCAGCGATGTGCACTAGAGCAGCGGCTCTTTTGTTGGCTCCTGCTGCTGTCAATCACAGCCAGTGAAGAGGGGAGCAAGGGGCAAGGCTGAGAAGCACTCAGTGTGTCAATGGACACACAGGGCATAGCTCAGGAGCAAGCCTGCACGAGTGCCCCCAATGCAAGTAGCTATGGGGGCACTCAGCGGAGGGGGTGGGGCCAGGAGCGCCAGCGGGAAGATCAGTGAAGAGGAGGATCGGGGGCTGCTCTATAAAAATCCTAGGTTTACAATCACTTTAACAGAAAGGCCTCACTTCTCAGAAGACTGGAAAGATTTTTATGTATTAGCAGCTCACAGGGAATAGGATGAAGCTGAAAAAAAAGAAAACCCGTACTTCGCTTTTAATTATTTTTTTTTTTTTTAGCGCTTAGTGAATTCCCTAACTGACACTAGGGCTAGTTGTTGAAAATCACTTGGCAATACAAATGTGTTCACACCTTCCAAATGAGATTTTGAGTATTAAAAAGAAAAATTTTTTTTTTTGAGATTTTGAGTATTAAAAGAAAAATGAAACGGTGAGTCAGTGTCAGAGTTCTCTTTTTAGAAATTAGGCCCTTTAATTCTAATATATATTATAATATGCTGGCAGGGCTATCAATAATGGACACCAAAATTTGCACTTCATTCAGCACTTTTGTGACAAAGTCATAAGTTCTCATTAATATGCGAAGTCTAGAATCGGAATTGGTGACTCGATGCCACATTCACTAGGTGCTACCGTTTTATTGTACAAAAAAAAAGAAAAAAAAAAGTGTCAAGTTCTCAACGCTAAGATGATTTGACACGTTTTTAATTTTTTTTTCCAATCGTGACGTAAATCGGTTTTATTGAAAAAAAAAAATCTGACTATAATACATTCCTTTAATACTGTTGAGATGGTGTACATTGCATAAGAGCTCAGTGTATTTCACGAAATCCCTTGGTAAGTCGGAGTTTGTTTATTTAATGGAGATTTTCTCGGAGCAGCTCACTGGAGCTTAGATTTGGTATTAAATCTTATTGGAAGCATTGTGCGTGTATATAATTATTTAATAATACATTTTACCAAGGGATCCAATTATGGCTGCTAAACAAGTGATTCTGCGAAGAAAATATCTATCCGATATACTTGAAGTTTGTTTTCATTAATTCGCATGCCTCTGTGTGCTCCTTACTTCTATAGACTGTTGCCTTCCATTAGCATAGCTTTTTATTTGCTTTGCATTGTTACTGTAAATTATTATTATTATTATTATGCAAGAATTATATAGGGAAGACAGTTTGCGCAGAGCTTTACAAAATAAAGGGAAACAGTAAAGTTACAATACGATTCAGTACAGGAGGGCCCTGCTTTGTGAGAGTCTACAGTCTAAAGAAGTGGTCTTCAAACTGTGGGGACCAGATGCGGCCCTTTGCTTCCTTTTATCGGGCACTGTTTCATCTACTGATACCAACAATGGGGCGTAATTCCCTCCCAATTATATAAAAAATGGGGCACTATTCTTCCAGCTGACACACCAATGATGGGGCACAGTTCCTCCCATTGACACCAACAATTGGGCACAATTACCCCCATGAACATCAATGATGGAGGCCGATGACACGAAGAACTGGGCGCAATGACACCAACATTGGGGCACTATTCCTCCCAATGACTAAGGACGATGAGGCACAATTCCTCTCACTGCCACCAGAGATGGGGCATTGTTCGTTTTGACTCTGGGACCTTTTCTACTCCTGATCTCCGCAGTCTGGCGGACAGTAAACTGGCCCCGTTTAGAAAGTTTGGAGATGTCTGGTCCAAAGAGAAGAGGAATGATACAAGAGGCATCAACTGTGAGGGAATGGATGGAAATGGTGGAGGTAGGATTGACATCCCTGAAGGAATGAGTTTTCAAGAATCAGCCGAAGATATACTGTATAGAGTAGGAGATGGTTTGGCGGAAGCGTTCCGCCTGGGCTTCCTCTTGCGGAGTAGTCTCAGCCAATGGTCCCCTTTCCCGGCAAGTCTTCCAGCGCTCTGCCAAGACGGGTATTAAAGCTCAAAGACAAACCTTCCCCGATATCCCAAACCACGAGTCGGAATTTCCTGTAGGGTGAATGAAGGAATGCTTTATTGAACACAACTCAACTTATATAGCACATGTTGGCAGTAATCCCTGCCCCCTCCATCCCCACCAGACAGTCTGGACCTAGTTCCCCACCCACACCCAAAACTCTACAGTACAATACAGCAGTAATCAGCACAATATGAAATCTAGATAAGTGAAAGGCTACAAGTCCCCATTACCCAAGCAAACTGTAGAATGCCTGTCTACACAACAGCTGCTAAACATATACACTTTTTTTTTTAAAAAGGTAGAACAGGAATGCCACTTAACAAGGGGATAAAACTGGAATGGAAAGGGCAAAATGTTATCACAAAGGGACAATTCTTCACAGATGGCCATACAGGTTGGGATAAGGTGTTCCAGAGATTGAGAGAGGGCTCCAAAGAAGCCCTGGAGGTGAGCAGGAGTGGAGGTGACAAGGGAAGTGGAGAGCAGGTGGACCTGGAAGGAAATGGGAGAGAGGATGGTTTAGGTGATGTTTTGAGAAGAGGATGGAGTTGTAGCTCAGGACAGAGCTGTGGATGGCTTTGTATGTTATTGGTATTTCGAATTTTCAAATATTCGTTGGGCGACCTAAAGTCAGTGGATAGACTGGCAGAGAGGGATGGTGGACACAGGATGGTTGAGTCATGATAGACCGAAGAGGGAATAGTCTGTGTAAAGGTAGACCAATGAGGATGAATGACACCAACATTGGGGCACTATTCCTCCCAATGACTAAGGACGATGAGGCACAATTTCTCTCACTGACACCAGAGATGGGGCATTGCTCTTTTTGGCGTTGAGACCTTTTCTACTCCTGATCTCCGCAGTCTGGCGGACACTAAACTGGCCCCTTGTTTAGAAAGTTTGGAGATGTCTGGTCCAAAGAGAGGAGGAATGATACAAGAGGCATCAACTGTAAGGGAATGGATGAAAATGGTAAAAGCCAAGATTTTAGGTGGAGGCAGGATTGACATACCTGAAGGAATGAGTTTTCAAGAATCAGCCGAAGATATACTGTATAGAGTAGGAGATGGTGTGGCGGAAGCATTCCGCCTAGGCTTCATCTTGCGGAATAGTCTCAGCCAATGGTCCCCTTTCCCGGCAAGTCTTCCAGCGCTCTGCCAAGACGGGTATTAAAGCTCAAAGACAATCCTTCCCCGATATCCCAAACCACGAGTCGGAACTTCCTGTCGGGTGAATGAATGAATGCTTTATTGAACACAACTCTGGCACCTAGTTCCCCACCCACACCCAAAACTCTACAGTACAATACAGCAGTAATCAGCACAATATGAAATCTGGATAAGTGAAAGGCTACAAGTCCCCATTACCCAAGCAAACTGCAGAATGCCTGTCTACACAACAGCTGCTAAACATATACAGTTTTTTTTTTTTTTTTTTTTTTTTTTAAAAGGTAGAACGGGAATGCAACTGAAATGGAAAGAGCAAAATGTTATCACAAAGGGACGGTTCTTCACAGATGGCCATACAGGTTGGGATAAGGTGTTCCAGAGATTGGGAGAGGCTCTAAAGAAGCCCTTGAGGTGAGCATGAGTGGAGGGGACAAGGGCAGTGGAGAGCAGGTGGACCTGGAAGGAGATGGGAGAGAGGGATGGTTTAGGTGATGTTTTGAGAAGAGGATGGAGTTTGTAGCTCGGGACAGCTGTGGATGGCTTTAATGTTTTTGGTATTTCGAATTTTCAAATATTCATTGGGCGACCTAAAGCCAGTGGATGGACTGGCAGAGAGGGATGGTGGACACAGGATGGTTGGTAAGGTGGTTGAGTCATGATAGACCGAAGAGGGAATAGCCTGTGTAAAGGTAGACCAATGAGGACAAAGTTGCAATAGTGAAGGTGAGACACAAGGAAAAGAAATAGTAGCTCTGTAATATTGCTTGTTGAGAAGCAGCATGCTTTGGAAATGTGTTACAGAGCTTAAGGCAGCAATATTTGGACAGTGATTGGATTCAGGACTGAAAGCAGAGGTCGAAGATTACACATATCACCCTGGCATGTGGGGAGGGGATGATAGTTGTGCTAATGATCTTGATGGAGAAGTCAGGAGAAGGCATGGGCGGGGAGGACATTTTATGAGCTCAGTTTTGGAAATACTGAGTTTGAGAAAGTGGTGTGTAATCCATACTAATCTGTCAGTGAGTAAATCAGTGATGCAGGAGGAGAAATAAGGGGTGAACTCAGCTGTATGACGGTTGTGTTCACAAGTTTACATACTTCTGGCAGAATTTTCTAAATTTGAGCCAATTTTGCCTCATCGATGCAACAAAATCGCCCACTTCCAATACACCAAACAGCACTTAGAAAAACCTCAACACTTGTGGAACATAATCATATGGGGAGAAAAGAACAAAACTGATATTTATGGTCACAACCATACATGCTGTGTTTGGAGAAGCCTCAACAAGGTCTATGAAGAGAAACACAACATCCCTACTGTGAAGCATGATCCCAAGATAAATGTAGCATATTATTAGAAAGTATTACAGAGAAATTTGTATTTCAAGCTGCATGTGGGCTCACCTGAACTTTCAACATGAAACTGATTACCCAACATAAGGTCAAGTCAACCGTTCAGTGGCTGCTGCAGAAAGAAAAAGTGAAGGTTCTGAAGTAGCCATGGTAATCTCCTGACCTCAACATGATTGAACCACTTTAAGGAGATCTCAAACATGCAGCTCATGCTAGATAACCAATTTATGGGACCCTGAAGGCTTGGGCTTTTTAACATGACAATGACTGAAACATAAAGCCAAGTCGACCTTGTATTGGCCAGCAGCAGAAAAGGTGAAGGTTCTGGAGTAGCCATCTCAATCACCTGAGCTCATCATCATTGAGCCACTTCGAAGAGATCTCAAACATGCAGGTCATGATAGGCAATCAAAGAATTTACAAGTCCATGAAGGCTTGGGCTTTCCAACATGACAATGATCCAAAACATAAGGCCAAGTAGACTCTTCAATGACTGCAGCAGAAAAAAGTGAAGGTACTGGAGTAGCCATCACCCGGTGTAAAAATTTTGAAGATATCTCATACATGCAGGCCATGGGAGACAACCAAAGAATTTACAGGAACTGAAGGCTTGTACTTTCTGACATGACAATAATCTAAAACATAAGGCCAAGTCAACCTTTTATTGGCCAGCAGCAGAAAACGTAAAGGTTCTGGAGTAGCCATCACAATCACCTGAATTCAACATCTTTGAAACACTTTGAAGGGATTTCAAACATGTAGGCCATGATAGACAACCAAAGAATTTACAGGAACTGAAGGCTTGGGCTTTCCAACATGACAATGATCTAAAACATAAGGCCAAGTAGAACCTTCAATGACTGCAGCAGAAACCATTTGAAGGTCCTGGAGTATCTATCGCAATCTCCTAACCTCAGCCTTGCTGAGCCATTTTAAAGAGATCTCCAACTTGCAGTTCATGCTAGACCAGTGTTTTTTCAACCTTTTTTGTGCAAAGGCACACTTTTTTCATGAAAAAAATCACGAGGCACACCACCTCAATGCATAGTAATTCATCCCCCATATAGTAATTCATCCCCCATATAGTAATTCATCCCCCATAGTAATTCATCCCCCCTATAGTAATTCATCCCCCCTATAGTAATTCATCCCCCATAGTAATTCATCCCCCATATTAATTCATCCCCCATATTAAGTCCCCAAGCCCCCCTGTGTCAATTCACTTACCTTTGCTCCGCGCGTTCCTCTCGCCGTTCCGGTGTAGCATGAAAATCTGTCTCCTATGAGGATCTGTCCCCCTCGACGTATCTGCGCATGTGCCAGTTTCAGGCATTAGCAGCCGATCGGCGATCTCCGGCACATGCGCAGATACGTCGAGGGGGACAGATCATCCTGACAGTATCACGCTCCGCGGGCCAGATTAAAAGGTCCGCCCGGGCCGTATGCGGCCTGCGGGCCGTAGTTTGCCCATTGCTGTTCTAATGATTGGTCTATTTGTGAGCCGAGGCCACATGTTACGGATGAAATTGCAATTTTTCCCACAGCACACCAGACAATATCTCACGGCACACTAGTGTGCTGCGGCACAGTGGTTGAAAAACGCTGTGCTAGACAACCAAAGAATTTGGTTTCGGCCTACTTTGCTGTGCTTTGGGATGCCATTCTAAATTGGAACTGTGCAAAGTACATGTTGCCACAACTCAATAGAGCAAACCCAGACAAAGGTTTTTGTAGGTTCCACACTTGAAACTCACTCTATAGGATTGTATATAGTGATCTGAATCTGTAATGTTAACAGTGCCAACGGCCCTCAGCAATAAATAATGCACAAACCTTTAAATAAGCCAGATATCTCATAAATGATTGCCTTCATTTTATATGATCCACAGTAGTGGGATTGAATTGACAGTTACATAACAAAGTACACGTTATACCAGCCATTATCTGCCTGTTTGTTGAATGAGTGAGAATATAATGTACGGTATGCATGTTATTTTATTTAACTAGAGACTAAGGGATTTCAGTATAAACTATATGTTTGGTGTAGTTGTCTTTTTTAATAATATTTTTTTGGATTTCCAACTGCATATATCTGTCCAAAAGAAAAGGATGTAAAGCTAGTATCTGTGGGATTCATTAATATTTGTAATAAAACGTGATCTCAGCAGGAACGGCAACCTTACGGAATTCTAGAAATTAATACTGTATGTCAATTATATTTTTCTGTGAGAATAGATTCATGTATTCCATGTTGTCATAATTGCAGGATTTGTAGTTGTGCACCATGTAGTGCCCACCTAGTTATGGTTACTAGTAGGAATAAGGTAAATGTATGTTTTTTTGGGGGGGGGCGGAGGGGGGGGGGGGGTTGGCTCCTCTGTAGCCTGCAGAGCAAAATCTGATTGCTGGAGAGGTGTATGGAGGATATTACAGTGGGCGGTATGTACAGGAGAGGAGTTTGGAGGGTATGAGAGTGAGCGGTATGTACAGGAGAGGAGTGTGGAGGGTATGACAGTGGGCGGTATGTACAGGAGAGGAGTGCGGAGGGTATGACAGTGGGCGGTATGTACAGGAGAGGAGTGCGGAGGGTATGACAGCGGGCGGTATGTACAGGAGAGGAGTGCGGAGGGTATGGCGGTGGGAGGTATGTACAGGAGAGGAGTGTGGAGGTATGACAGTGGGCAGTATGTACAGGTGAGGAGTGTGGAGGGTATGACAGTGGGCAGTATGCACAGGAGAGGAGTGTGGAGGGTATGACAGTGATCAGTGTGTACAGGAGAGGAGTGCGGAGGGTATGACAGTGGGCAGTGTGTACAGGAGAGGAGTGCGGAGGGTATGACAGTGGGCAGTGTGTACAGGACAGGAGTGCGGAGGGTATGACAGTGATCAGTGGGTACAGGAGAGGAGTGCGGAGGGTATTATAGAGGGTAGCATGTACAGGAGAGGAGTGTGGAGGGTATGACAGTGATCAATGTGTACAGGAGAGGAGTGTGGAGGGTATGACAGCGGGCGGTGTGCGCAGGAGAGGAGTGCGGAGGGTACGACAGCGGGCGGTGTGCGCAGGAGAGGAGGGCGGAGGGTACGACAGCGGGCGGTATGCGCAGGAGAGGAGTGTAGGACAGCGGGCGGTATGTACAGAGGAGAGGAGTGCGGAGGGTATGACAGAGGTTGGAAAGTTTGGGACAGAACGTTCTGGAGATGAGTGTGGACGGTATGACAGCAGGCAGTACATGTAGGAAAGGAGTGTGAAGATAATCCTGTAATAGCAAAACGAAAATGTGACTTAAGCCTTTTCCTCAATTGCAACTGTTCTTTGAAATCTAAACTCCAGCTCAGGTATTAGATCATTAAGAATAAATACATTTTTCACTTTATTATATAGTTGTACTTTAGGTGTTTGTAGCTCCTGGAATATTCCAGTAAACGCTCATGGATTTCATTGCGTATCTGATACGTAGGTGTTAAGGTGAAACGTTGTGACTGCATTAATCTTACATGATCCAGAAAACAGTAGCAGTATTGAACTGGCAATTATTTTTTGCTGTACTGCTCTGATAAAAAAGAAACACAACACAAAACATACAACAATGTGTCACTAGCAGATGTTTGCAGATACAAAGGACCCAGCTGTGGCTTTAGAAATAATTTGTAAATGTGTTGACCTTATTTGTTGGTTGAACAAACATAAATTAGCACCTGAGTTGCTGAACATTCTGTTTAATTATGCAGAATCAGTGCCATGGATATAATTACATATGCGGCAATGGACATAGGAGTTACCCACAATGTGCAAGCAAACCTGGCCCCTTTGTACCCACTAAACTATTCCATCCAGGATTGGTGTATGGTATTTGCACATAAGAAAGCAGATATCAAGGAAATGTTAATCATGACCACTAGTGAGTAGTTAGCATTAATCCAACAGAAATAAAAGTCTTCATGAGCCAGCAGGCAATGCATATGTATATTGCAGACAACATGGAATACCAACTGACCATGCTTAAGTCCATCCATGGTTACATAATTTATTTTAAGATTCTGCGGCCCTAGATTGAATACTATATGGTCAAAAGACACCTGACCATGGGACCTATATGAGCTTCTTGAACATCCCATTCCAAAAACCATGGCCATTAATATGCAGTTGGTCCCCCCTTTGCTGCCATAACAGCCTCCAATCTTCTGTGAAAGCTTTCCACAAGAATTTGGAGTCTGTAAAAAGAACATTTGAGTGGTCAGGTACTGATGTTGGATGAGAAGACCAGACTCACAATCGTATTTCCAAGTCCTCTCAAAGGTGTTCAGTAGGGTTAAGTTCAGGTATTGAGGTTGAATGAGAACCCTGATCTCAAAGGTGTTCAGTAGAGTTGAGGCCAGGTATTGAGGTTGAATGGGAAGATCTGATCTCAAAGTTGTTTAGTAATGTTGATGTCAGGAATTGAGGTTGAATGGGAAGACCTGATCTCAAAGGAGTTCAGTAGGGTTGAGGTCAGGAATTGAGGTTGAATGAGAAGACATGATCTCAAAGGAGTTCAGTAGTGTTGAGGTCAGGTATTGAGGATGAATGAGAAGACCTGATCTCAAAGTTGTTCAGTAATGTTGATGTCAGGAATTGAGGTTGAATGGAAAGATCTGATCTCAAAGGAGTTCAGTAGGGTTGAGGTCAGGTATTGATGTTGAATGGGAAGATCCGATCTCAAAGGAGTTCAGTAGGGTTGAGGTCAGGTATTGATGTTGAATGGGAAGATCCGATCTCAAAGGAGTTCAGTAGGGTTGAGGTCAGGTATTGATGTTGAATGGGAAGATCCGATCTCAAAGGAGTTCAGTAGGGTTGAGGTCAGGTATTGATGTTGAATGGGAAGATCTTATCCAAAAGGAGTTCAATAGGGTTAATGTCAGGAATTGAGGTTGAATGGGAAGACCTGATCTCAAAGGAGTTCAGTAGGGTTGAGGTCAGGTATTGATGTTGAATGGGAAGATCTAATCTCAAAGGAGTTCAGTAGGGTTGAGATCAGGAATTGAGGTTGAATGGGAAGATCTGATCTCAAAGTTGTTCAGTAGGGTTGAGGTCAGGAATTGAGGTTGAATGAGAAGACATGATCTCAAAGGAGTTCAGTAGTGTTGAGGTCAGGTATTGAGGATGAATGAGAAGACCTGATCTCAAAGTTGTTCAGTAATGTTGATGTCAAAAATTGAGGTTGAATGGAAAGATCTGATCTCAAAGGAGTTCAGTAGGGTTGAGGTCAGGTATTGATGTTGAATGGGAAGATCCGATCTCAAAGGAGTTCAGTAGGGTTGAGGTCAGGTATTGATGTTGAATGGGAAGATCCGATCTCAAAGGAGTTCAGTAGGGTTGAGGTCAGGTATTGATGTTGAATGGGAAGATCTTATCCAAAATGAGTTCAATAGGGTTAATGTCAGGAATTGAGGTTGAATGAGAAGACCTGATCTGAAAAGAGTTCAGTAGGGTTGAGGTCAGGTATTGAGGATGAATGAGAAGACCTGATCCCAAAGGTGTTCCCTAAAGGTGTTCAGTAGAGTAAAAGGCCAGGGCTCTGTGCAGGACACTTGAGTTTCTTCACACCAAACTGGTCAAACATGTCTTTATAGAACTAGCCTTCCCCAGACTTGTCACACAGGGCTGGAAGCACCCATTTATTGAAAATGTGCCCAGATTCTGGACATTAAAGCAAGCAGTACAGGCACTTTGAAACAAATAAGCATTGTGAGGAAATTCATTTTCAGAGTTCTCAACACAGGCAGTGTGTTTTTCCATAAGACTTTAGAATATTGTCAGGCTCCACTTATGTAAACACTAGTGACAGGTGAATCTGCGTGCGTCTGAATCACAAAACACATTTGGCAAACACGTCCAAAAATTGTGAACTATATTACAACCCCACTGAAGTTAATAGGAGGCAAATTTTGAAAATCAATTCTATTCTGATGGCATCGGTTGCTAGGATGCAGGCGAATGCCAGCATCCTAGCTACCAAAGGGGGAGGTTGATACATGGAACTGAGGAGAAAGGGGTTGCAATTAGTGGCAGGTAGTAATATCGCCAGGAAATGTAGGACTTGCAGCAAACAGATAGGCAAACTAGTTCGCCATTTAAGTTTTTGAAAACTGTTAGAAACTGACTGAAACGTGACTTTAGAGTATTTTAGGTTCTTTGAGAAGAACTAACTTCACATCAAAAGCAACTAGAGGGCTCAGGGTGGGCTTGAGTTTAATTGATTAAAGTATAACTGAAGGTTATGCTTTTAAGGTTTTCGATAAGAGTGGAGAGGGATTAGAACACGTTAGGTTTTTATTGCCACCTGTGTCCTCATTAGGGCATTCAGCCCTCTCTATTTGTCCTGGTAACTGCTATCATCAACCGTAAAAGAAACTCCCAAACTGTGGGTTGTCACCAGAACTGGAATGGAGGGGAAATCTTCCACTGGGGACACTAGTTCTGGAGACGACCAGGTATTTCCTGTCTTTGGAGGGGTTTCCTCTCACTACCTGTC
Organism: Staurois parvus; assembly: GCA_951230385.1. NCBI lineage: Eukaryota > Metazoa > Chordata > Amphibia > Anura > Ranidae > Staurois > Staurois parvus. Next base: position 464,527 of record CATNWA010000021.1, read on the forward strand.
TTGGCTATTGGGACAGGAAGTGAAGGGAAATACCTCCAATGGGACACAGATGGCAAAAAAATACTGGCAGGGGGGATAACCCTCCCTTACTGTACCCAAAATGAAAAAAAATGGCCTTCAGTTTTAATGTCCATGGTCTGGGAACAGGTGCACTTTAACAGTTTCCTTCACCAAAAACACTTGAAGGGGACAAAAAATTGGACCTTGTCGTGGCATGTTTTCTGACCACCGTCACCATAGAACTAGGATGTCATCGATATCAGAGGTGCAAGATTTCAAAGGGATGGCTAAAAATGTACATATCAGTTTAAGGATTATTTTCTTTAAGTGACCCAGTTGGTATATAAAAATTATTCAAGCAAGTCATACCAAGATAAGTAGAATGTACACATTCATCTTAACTACTGCCTACATTGCCAATCTCCTCTGCAGTAACTGGAAATGTTCCTCTGAAGTCTCTAGTTAAAACCAGCACAGTGGCTAAATGGTTAGCACTTCCACCTGGCAGTACTCGGGTTGTCGGTTCAAATCCCAACCACGGCACTACCTGCCTGGAGTTTGCATGTTCTCCCTGTGCCTGCGTGGTTTCCTCCCATACTCCGGTTTCCTCCCACACTCCAAAGACATGCTGGTAGGTTAATTGGATCCTGTCTAAACTTTGGCCCTAGTATGTGTATGTATGAATGTACGTTAGGGACTTTAGATTGTACGCCCCTTGAGGGTTAGGGACTGATGTGAATGTACAATATGTATGTAAAAGCACTGCATAAATTTACGGCGCTATATAAGTACTTGAAATAAATAAAACCCAAACGTCTAGGAGTGTCGATCTCCTGGGTCCCCCACAGCTCTAACTGATTCCTTCTAATGACCTCCACCCATTATAGAAGGCAACAGTCACTGTAAGCATGCCTCATTTTACATAGGATCTCCTGTATCACAGAGCCATGCGTCAAAATGAGAAGCCAGGTCTCGCTGCTAAAACTGGCTAAATGGCTGTGGTGGTGAAGGAGGACCAGGAGGAGGAAAAGTGCCCCTTCATTGGTATCAGTAAGAAGAATAGTGCCAAACCATTGTTGTCAGTGTTTCATTGTTTGTATCAGTGGGAGAAATGATGCCCCAGCACTGGTATCAGTGGGAGGAATATTGCCCTATTATTGCATTATTGGTGTCAGTGGGGGGATTGGTACCCTATCATTTGTGTTAGAGGAAAGTACAGTGCATTATTGTTTGTGTTGGAGGAGAAATATTGCCCCTTCATTGGTGTTCATGGGAGGAATTTTGCCTCATTATTGGCATCAGTGGAACAAAAATTGTGCCCCATTGTTGGTGCCAGTGGAAGGAATAGTGCCCTATCTTTGGTGTCAGTGGGAGGAATAGCACCCTATTATTGGTGTCAGTGGGAGGAATAGTGACCCCATCATTGGTGTCAGTGGGGGGAATAGCTCCCCATCATTGCTGTCAGTGTGGGGGGTGGTATTGTGCCACATCATTGGATTCAGTGAGAGGAATAGTGCCCTGTCTTTGATGTCAACGGGAGGAATAGTGCCCCATCATTGGAGTCTATGGGAGGAATAGTGCCCCATCATTGGAGTCTATGGGAGGAATAGTGCCCCATCATTGGTGTCAGGGGAGTGCCCCATCATTGGTGTCAGGGGGAGGAATAGTGCCCCATCATTGGTGTCTATGGGAGGAATAGTGCCCCATCATTGGAGTTTATGGGAGCAATAGTGCCCCATCATTGGTGTCAGTGGGAGAAATAGTGCCCCATCATTGGTATCAGTGGGAGGAATAGTGCCCCATCGTTGGTTGTTAGTGGGGAGGAATAGTGCCCCATCATTGGTATCAGTGGGAGGAATAGTGCCCCATCATTGGTGTCAGTGGGAGGAATAGTGCCCCATCATTGGTTTCTATGGGAGGAATAGTGCCCCATCATTGGTGTCTATGGGAGGAATAGTGCCCCATCATTGGAGTCTATGGGAGGAATAGTGCCCCATCATTGGAGTTTATGGGAGGAATAGTGCCCCATCATTGGAGTCTATGGGAGGAATAGTGCCCCATCATTGGTGTCAGGGGGAGGAATAGTGCCCCATCATTGGTGTCTATGGGAGGAATAGTGCCCCATCATTGGAGTTTATGGGAGGAATAGTGCCCCATAATTGGTGTCAGTGGGAGAAATAGTGCCCCATCATTGGTATCAGTGGGAGGAATAGTGCCCCATCATTGGTTTCTATGGGAGGAATAGTGCTCCATCATTGGAGTTTATGGGAGGAATAGTGCCTCATCATTGGTGTCAGTGGGAGAAATAGTGCCCCATCATTGGTATCATTGGAGTGGGAGGAATAGTGCCCCATCGTTGGTTGTTAGTGGGGAGGAATAGTGCCCCATCATTGGTATCAGTGAGAGGAATAGTGCCCCATCATTGGTTTCTATGAGAGGAATAGTGCTCCATCATTGGAGTTTATGGGAGGAATAGTGCCCCATCGTTGGTTGTTAGTGGGGAGGAATAATGCCACAAATGAATGGGAGAAAAAGCGTTGAAAAGGCCCGGATAAAGGCAATCAAAGGATGACCGTTTGAAGACCACTGTTCTAGAGGGACAAAAAGATGGAACAAAGGTTGTGAGCTAAGCACAAAATATTTGGTGGTGTTTTTAGATCTATATAGTAAGCCTATCGGTAAATACAGATCTGCACAGCTTTGGGGAAAAAAAAAGAATGAGGGCATTTAGCTGTTTGCCTGGAGTTAAGATTTCATTTTTATCATTTTCAGTAATTATGAAGCTATTATACTACCCCACTGTCCCCTTTTGCAGGTCTTTATAGCTCCATGGACAGCTGGATGATTGTGCCCAATATCAAGCAGAACCATTACACTGTGCATGGGCTTCAGAGTGGAACTCGTTACATCTTTTTAGTCAAAGCAATCAACCAGGCTGGGAGCCGACATAGCGATCCGGCAAGACTCAAGACCAACAGTGAGTACATGTGGCTTTTACTTATTATTGCTCAACCCTCTCATGAACAGGGGTCACTGACGCTTGGATATCTAGACTAAATTCAATAGTATCAGTATGTGAAGGTTTACCTGACATTAACCCAATGACTAATTTGCACACCTAAACAGTTTTTATGGTATCCTTCCTCGGACATACACTATATGGCCAAAGGTTTGAGGACCCCTGACCATCACATCTGTATGAGCTTTTTGGACATCCAATTCCAAAACCGTGGGCATTAAGATGGCGTTGGAACTGCCTTTGAGGCTGTGCAACTCCTTGACACCAAACTGGTCAAACCATGTGTGACGGGAGTGACTTTTGGGGGTGGGGGGACCTCTGTATCATCTCCCCAAATCATTATGTTTAACCCACCCTGTGTGTATGTGAATGTCTGAGTCTTGTGTATAGTGTGTGTTCCTTTGTCTAGGCCACATGGCTGTCCATTGTCTGTTTGCCATGTGCTCCCCCCCCCCCCCCTTGTGCTGTGTCTTCCTGTCCAGCCAACTATTATGGGATGTACTGTTTGTGTATTGGTGTGGGGGTTGGTCAATGTCCTTTACCATGTGTTTCATCCCATTGTTCTGTGTCTGGGTGGGATGGGGCGGGTGATGATGTATTTCCTGTTCCTGGTTGTGTTTCCCCGCCCTCTGTATAAAAACATGTTGTTTGTGTAAAATAAAGAGTTGTTGGCTTCCTGTATTATGAAGAGCTGGGTATTGTCTGTTTCCTGAGGGATTTCAAGGGTGTGGTCCGTGGATGGTGTTCGGACAGGGGAAGTTGTGCTATAACGGAAAAACTCAGTGCGGTCTGGGTTCCGGTTCCGTTACTTTGGTGGCAAGCGGTGGGATTGTGCTTCCAACCTGTAAACACATCCAAACCATCACCGTGATCCAAGAGCAGGAGAGGAGAGACAGATACCACTCGCAGCTATGGAAACTGAGGTCTTATGGCGGATGCAGCAAGTGCTGGCTTATTTAGATGACCCGGTTTCTACATGGGAAGAGCGTGGATGGAGAAATACGTCTGTCCAACAGCTGGATGAGGGTGTGGAAGATGGAGCAGTCGGCACATCCCTCCAATTACAGAAACCATGTCTTTATGGAGCTGTATTCAGGGACACAGTCATGCTGGAACAGAAAAGGGTTTCCTCCAAACTGTTACCATTAGGTTGGAAGAGCACCACAGTCCAAAATGTCTTTGTATGTTGTAGCTGTACCCTTCACTGGAAACTCAGTAATTTGGAGGGGTGTCCACCATATAAACAGGCGTGATGTTCATATCAGGTGCCCACCAACATTTGTTCATGTAGTGTAATTTAGGGGTCAGTGTTGTCATACAGATTATATATTGTCCAGGCACCCCTTCGCTGCCCATTCATAGATGGCTTCTCTTCCTCCCAAGGACCCTCTCTGTTCCGCCATGATCTTCCCTTGCTCACAAAGCCAATCCTGTAAAGACATGGTTTGACTGCTTTGGTGTGGAGGAACTCAAGGGGCCTGCACAAAGCCCTGAACTCAACCCGAATGAACACCTTTGGGGTGAATTGGAATACTAATGGCGAGCCAGGTCTTCCCATCCAACAACAGTACTTGACCTCACAAATGGGGACAAATTCCCACAGACACTCCAAAATCTTGTGGAAAGCCTTCCTAGAAGATAGGAGGCTGTTATAGCCGCAATGGGGAGGCAACTCCTTAACCACTTGCCCTCCAGAGGATATACCCCCCCCTTCCTGACCAGGCCATTACCAGGCTGTACATAAATTGAATTTATGTTCTTTTTTTCACACAAATTGAGCTTTCTTTCGGTGGTATTTGATCGCCTGTGCGTTTTTTTATTTTTTGCGCTATAAACAAAAAATGACCGACAGTTTTGAATAACAAAACAATATTTTTGACTTTTTTCTATAAAACATATCCAGTAAAAAAATATTTTAAAAAATCTATTTTCTTCATAAATTTAGGCCAAAATTTATTCTGCTCCATGTCTTTGCTTAAAAAAAAAAAAAAAAATCCCAATACGTATAAATTAATTGGTTTTCGTGAAAGTTGCAGCGTCTACAAATGGTGGTATATACTGGTGGATTTGTAAAAAATTTTTTTTTAATGGCAGCGATCAATAACTTATAGCGGGACTGTTGTGGCCATTCTGATACTGTGGGGGGGGGGGGGGGACTGCCACTGACATCCCCAGTGACACCAATACAGTGATCAGTGCTAATAGAAAGTACGGAAACTGTACTAATGGCACTGGGCAGGAAGGGGTTAACATCTGGGGCGATCAAAGGGTTAACTGTGTGCTGTTTTACTAGGGAGACATGCTGCAGTGCAGAGAAATACACAGCAGCATGTCCTTGCTGGCTGGAGAGGATGTGTTGTTTACATACAGGCCCTCTCCCCTGTCAGTGATACACAGCGATCGCTGGGTGCCAGCGGAGAATCTCTGGCCGGGACCCGGTGATCGACATCTGTAGCCATCAGTGGCGGCATGGGTAGGGCAGCGCGCATGCCCGCTACCTGCGAATGCAAAATCATATATATAAATGTGTGTTTGTGATTTTGCGCAGCCCTGCCGCTCTGTAGCAGTAGTTCTGCTATAGAGTGGTAGGGAAGTGATTAATAATGCCCACGGTTTTAAAACTGAATGTCCAGCATGTGGCCATAGTGGGTCAATGACAGAATGAGCATCCAAATCCTTTGCGTATGTGCAGCTGCCAGATGGGAGATGCTTAGGACGCAGCCTGGGTTGGCTGAGGTGCAATCATGGGTTCTGCCAAACTGGGTTTGGACCAAGTTCAGACTGAACCCAGCTCATGCTTAGGCCGGCCATACATGGGTCGATTTTAATTTTTTCTTTTTTTTTTCCATTATATATTTTATTTTTTCTTTTACGAAAAAAATACCTTACAAAACCATCATAAATCTTTTTACATCATACATATAAACTTTATCCCCATACACACCCCTATCCAATCTCATCTTATCCTCTCTTTCCCCTCCTATTAATCTAGTCATATATATAGATCTCTTTAACCATTTAAATTCTCTGGTACTACTATGGGGGACCGTTCATTTTTAAGTATTTTTTTCTGAAGTTCCAAACTCATACCATTTACCCCAAATCTTTCTAAACTTTTCCATTTCATCTTTCTCCATGTAGCAAATTTCCTCCATCCTACTAACATATTCTACTCTGTCTATCCAATCCTTCATTGTTGGTGGATCCTGGGCCTTCCAAAACCTAGGAGTTAAACCCTTTGCCTCACCAATCAGATGATATAATAAACAGTTTTTATATTGTTTTACTGACAACTCTGTTCTATAGAAAATACATACCCATGGATCCTTCAGGATAGATGGGATGGGAGATGCCCAGGTCTCAGCATATTGGGTTGGCTGAGGTTCAATCATGGGTTCTGCCAAACTGGGTTTGGACCAAGTTCAGACTGAACCCAGCACATGCTTAGGCTGGCGATACATGGGTTGATTTTCTACCAACTTTTTGTTCGAAAATCATACCTAAGAACAATTGGCCGATTTTCACTCTGTTAGTGGGGCAATGGCACCGGCCGATTTTCATGGTTCCTCCCCATTTCGTTTATTGGGCTTGCTGGAAAATTCATGAAAAACGACCAATTTTCCAAATCATTGGTGGCACCATTGGATTAGAGAACGAACAATGTTTTCGAATTTTTGATCGAAAAATCTATCACGTACCTGGTGATGGAGACCAATGGAGAGAGGGCTTCCCTTGCGGCTAAGTTCCGGAGTCCCCTGAGAGTGGGACAGCGGGAGTCTGGCCATAGTTGCACAGGTTGCCTGTAGGAGTGCTGGTTGGTGGTCCACTCACGGAGCACGTGCACGGAGATAAGTCTGCAGAAAGGAGGTGCCTGTGCATGGTATGCAAGCCCTTCCGGGATTTAGAGATTTACTGGGTAGTCGGTTCAAGCCAAGGTCAGGTACCAGGTGGGAGTCAGATGGGATAGCCGAGGTCATACACAGGAGGAGCGAGAGAGAGAGAGTATCCGTAAGCCAAGCCGAGGTCAGATCAGGGGTTAAGCAGAGTGGACAGGTCCAGGAGCAAGCCAAGTCAGAATCACAGGAACAGGGCACGGGGAGCTAGAGATCATCCAGCAACTTGAAGAAGTGATGAGCCTCCTTATAAAGGCCATCTGGCACCAAACTGAGGCTGATGTGTACTTCTGCGGCCATGCAGAGTACTGGCAGAAATGCCAGATCTTCCAGAACTTCTGCCGTGGACAAGACCCTGACAAAATTGTTTGGAATGCGACTCATGGATGGCATGCTTTAGTCCGGTACATCGTATTACTCAAACAGGACCTGGTACTACAAACATAGTCATTTTGAGGTTGGAGACAGGTCAGGTACTTTGCAGCTATTCCTGAATAAAAACAGGAATTCCTAAGCAATTTTGATTGGTGCTTTAAAAATGTTCTTTTTTTTCCAACCTTCTGCTTTACCCAACGGGTTAAAATGATCTTCCCATGTCTGCAAAAAGGGAATACACAGGAAATCAGCACCAGGCATCTTGCACGTACTCTGAAGAGTAAGAAAACAATACTGCCCTTCTATTAAACCATACATTCCCAACCCCTGGTAAGAGGAAGCAGCTATTCAGTAAGACTTTGGAAATTAAATCCAAATCTCATACTGCTACTTTCTTCGCAATCCTCGGCTCCATTCTTAGGAAAATAATAGTGTTTTGTTTCACTGTAGTTCACCACATGCTGCCAGCCATTTTCACACCTATTTTTAAAGCAGTGAAGGCGCGTATGTTGAAAGTGAAGTCCGATTGAAAGCATGGATGAAAACCACTGCAAATTGGAGACTCAGCTTGTGCAATTATCATAGGGATGAACAAAGTGGTTTTAACAAAATTGATTTCCCCGTGAAATTATCGATTTTGTCGCTAGCGAAATTTCACCAAATTGGAAACTCTCACCTTACCTCAATGAGCTACTTGGAATGTACTTGAAAAAAATGATCTGCTCTTTTTTTTTTTTTTTTTTTTTTTTTTATTTAAGTGAAGTTTGCTTGAAAAGCAAGATCTATTTTTTTTTTTTTGTATTTGAAAATTTGCTTGAAAAAAAAAACAATCTAATTTTTTTATTTATTTAAGCAAAATTTGCTTAAAAATGTTTTTCTTGTTAAGGCCAGGTTTATTTATTTATTATTATTTATTTCAGGTACTTATATAGCGCCGTCAATTTACGCCGCGCTTTACATATATATTGTACATTCACATCAGTCCCTAACCCTCAAGGGGTGTACAATCTAAGGTCCCTAACTTACATTCATACATACACATACTAGGGACAATTTAGACAATTCACCTACCAGCATGTCTTTGGAGTGTGGGAGGAAACCCACGGAGAACATGCAAACTCCAGGCAGGTGGTGCCGTGGTTGAGATTCGAACCGGCGACCCGAGTACTGCCAGGCGGAAGTGCTAACCACTTAGCCACTGTGCTGCCGATAGGTACACATATCTGCGGGTGGTGTCGCTGCAGATCCGCACAAAATCCACCCACACAGAAGAATGCGGAGCCGCGGGCAGGTGCCATTAATTGTAATGGCACGCCGCCAGCACTGGAAATTGCAATCGCAGTTCCCGTGCGAGCTGCAGTTTCCAAAGAAGTGCAGGGACTTCTTCCCTGCCTGTCCCGGGGGACGGGAATCCATTCAAATGAATGGGCTCTCGTGTCCGCGCAAAACTCAGCCCGTAGGAATGCAAATATGTGAACCAGGATTAAAGGGAAATTTGTTTGTTAGCCCGGGTTCACATATATGTGGCTCGGTACATCGCATGTGAATCGCACAGGAACCGCACCGCATTCCTGTACTAATCACATGCTATTTGTGTGCGGTGCGATCGGAGCCGTACATTTTGTATGGCTCTAATCACACAGCACCCGCACCAAAAATGCATAGGACCCTTTTTTTGGTCCGCACTAGAATCGGATCGCATGAGTATTCACAACTATGCGATCCGATTCTGCATCTGACACCGCATTTTATGGACCGCTTTCAGGGTGTTGTTAACATACACACCTGCAGCGGTTCACATGAACGGTGTGCGATTCTGATGCGGTGCAGAATTTGCACAGAAAACATTGCACATTCTGCACCGCATCAGTGTGAACCCGGGCTAAAACACGATCTGCTCTTTTTTTAAAAAAATGTATTTATGTAATTGGGGGGGAAAAAAAAAGTTTGTTTTTTTATTAAGCAAATTTTTCTTGAAAAATTTTTTTTTTTAAAGGGAAATTTGCATGAAAAACATGGTCTACTTTTTATTAAATTGAGGCTTGCTTTAAAAACATGATCTACTCCCTTTTTTTATATATGTGAGTGAAATGTGCTTGAAAAATCAATCTATTTTTTATTAAAGGAAAATTTGCATAAAAATCATTATCTACTTTTTTTTTTTTGCATTTAAAGTCATAATAAAGGTTTGTTTTGTTTTTTTTTTCATAACAAACATACTATACTCACCTGCGCTGTGTAAAGGTTTTGCACAGAGCAGCCCCAATCCTCATCTTCTCGGGTCCCCCACCAGCACTTCTGCCCCCCTCTTGCATAGTGCCCCCACAGCAAGCAGCTTGCTTTGGGGGCACTCGAGCGGGTGTGCTCCAGAGGCGCTCCTCTGTGTGTCCATTCAGATATGGCACACGATTTCGGCACCACCCCTGCTCTCTCCTCATTGGCAGTAGCAGGATCCAGTGGCTACTGCTGCTGTCTTAGCTAATGAGGAGGGAGAGTTGAGGCACCACCCCTGCTCTCTCCTCATTGGCTCACTGGCTGTGATTGGCTGTAGCAGGAACCAATAGCTACCGCTGCTGTCTTAGCTAATGAGGAGGGAGAGAAGAGGCTCCTCTGCACACCGCTGGATCGGGATCAGGCTCAGGTAAGTATTAGGGGGGCTGCTGCAGACACAAAAAGTTTTTACCTTCATGCAGTGAGCCTTTTCAACCACTTTAAGAGAAATTTGCTTGAAAAAAAATAATCCACTCTATTTGGAGAGAGTTGCTTTTTGTGTATTTAGGGTATTTTTAAATTTATTTTAGTTTTTTTTTGGACTTTTTTTTACTTAATAATGTGTGCATTTGTTTATTTTTCCTGTTTTCTCTTTTTATGAAACAAAAATTAACAGATTGACAAGGGACTGGTTTTTTTTTTAGTACATGACCAGATCTTTTAGCGGAACTGTGGTGGCCATTCTGACACTGGGGGGACTGACATCCCCAGTGACACTAATACAGTGATCAGTGCTAATAAAAAGCACTGACACTGTACTAATGACACTGGGCAAGAAGGGGTTAATATCTGAGGGGATCAAAGGGTTAACTGTGTGCTGTTTTACTAGGGAGACATGTTGCAGTGCAGAGAAATACACAGCAGCATGTTACTGCTGGCAGGAGAGGATGTGTTGTTTACATACAGGCCTCTCTCCTGTCAGTGATACCCAGCGATCGCTGGGTGCCGGCGGGGAATCTCTGGCCGGGACCCGGTGATCGACATCTGTAGCCGCCAGTGGCGGCGTGGGTAGGGCAGCGTGCGTGCCCGCTACCCGCAAATGCAAAATCATATATGTGTGTGTGAGTTTGCGCATCCCTGCCGCCCTGTAGCAGTAGTTCTGCTATAGAGCGGTAGGGAAGTGATCAATACTGCCCATGTCCGGCAGGTGACCATAGTGGGTCAATGACATAATGAGCATCCAAATCCTTTGCATATGTGCAGCTGCCAGATGGGAGATGCCCAGACCAGATCCAGGATAGGTGAAAGGAGCTACCATAACCCTCAGGTGGCATTTAAAGCCTATTCCAATGTTATGAGTCAGTTCACACAGGAGCGCGGTCTGCGTTCTGCGAAATTCCTATGGTATTCAGGGCTGTGCATTTTTCAGCCCATTCTCCATTTGAATGGGCTGAAATCACACTGGCTTGCACCAGAAGTAGTTCATGCACTACGTTTCAAAATGCACTGCACTGGATCGCATGGTACTGCGGTACCATGTGTCCCAGTGCGTTTTGAACATGGTGTGGGAAATGGGCACGGATCGTGGGTTTCCTGCATCTGGTTCCAATGTAAACAAGTCCTAAAGTACAACATTTAGGAAACCTTGTAACAGAAGTAAAATCTCTGAGTAAAGCACATACAAGTAAAGAGGAGATACGAAATTATTCTCCGTCATGGGGCCCGCTCTGTGAAATGCCACTCCAATGCTGAGAAATCATCCTCAAAATCTATTGGGAAACTGGCACTTCTGGGTTTGTAGATCTCTTTTACACCCAACAGCCCTCATTGGTTCCTCATGCCCATGTCCTTATTGGTGCAGGAGAGAATAGTAGAGGACAGCAGGAGGAACCAATCAGAGCTGTTGGAGATAAAAGAGACCAGGGGCGGACTGACAACTCAGGGGGCCCCCAGGCAATAGGGGATCATGGGGCCCCTGTGTCCTTGCCCAAACTCCAAAAAGCCTATGAAAAAGGTACCAGGGACATCTCATGGGTCCCCCTACTGACCCGGGCCCTCGAGCAGTGCCCGAGTTTCCAAATGGTCGGTCCGCCCCTGAAAGAGACCAATACTTCAAGAAATGTCATCTTCCCAGGAGACTTCGAGGACAATGTCTCAGCATTGGGAAGTAAGTATTTAGTCTTTTCTGTACTCAGAGATTATATTTCTCTGACAGGGTCCCTTTATTTCACCTTCTCCATCTTATCCTTTACCACTCATACCACCCCTCCATAACATAAAAGATACAGGTAAAAGCAGATGTACCAGACCCAATGTTGAGAGGCCACAAAGAGTTTATTTCATCATGCCTGAAGGACAAACCAATGCTTCAGGGATTCTGACTGACTTCCTTCATTAGAGATTAAGAGTGTGGATGGTCTCCAGCTTAGATGGGTACATGAGTAGCAGAGCAGCTTAGTGGACAGCCCTTTGACTTGCAAACTGAGATCTTCGGTTCATATCTCAGCCAGGAGACTATCTGCATGGCGTTTGCATGCATGGTCTCCTGGTGCTTGCATGGTCTCTCTCTGGCTTCCTTCCACAATGCAAAGGCATGCTGATAGATTCATTGGCTCAGATCTGAAATTGGCCCTAGTATAATATTCTACTGAGTGTGCCAAATATAGCCACCTCATTTTCTGCCCCAACAGCAGATAAAGCACTCAGAGTCCTCAGGAAGGAGAGCACTATAGAAATATCAATAAATCAATTAAATTTCTTTAAAAAAAAAAAAAAAAAATCAAAAGACCAGGCTCAAGCAACCAATTCCAAAGCCTTATCAGCAGCTTTATGCCCTGAGGAAGGGGGTTCACGAGAACCCTGAAACATGTTGGCTTGTCCTTTGAGCGTTTTATGACGACATAAACTCTTCATGATGCGCCAACTTTTGATATGGTGCTCCTAATTGTTTCCTGTAGTTTTTATCTAGTGTAGGGTGGTAGCTGTTGCGAAAAATGGGCTTGTTGTTTTATTATAAAACCCTGGAAAAAAGTCTATGGTATATTGTGCCACTTCTGTCTCATAATTGTTCCTAAAGTGAACCGTTTATACATTAAGGAAATTAATTTTGCTGCCATACCATGATGGTAACAAGAGGTAGTGAAATACTACTAAGATCCAAGAGCCAATTCGTTTTCTACACAGGCTACAGGGTTTAAAGCAGAACTGTGATGCTTCGGGTCCCATGGCTATGGTTACTGCCGACTTGCACATTATGGCAGACATACCACCTAGAGCAGCCTCTCTCAAACTTGGTACCCCAGAGGAACCCTTGAAATAATTTTTAGGTCTCAGGAAAACCCCTGTAAAATCAATTTATCAAGGGACTTGGGGGAAGAATGCTCCTTACTTTGGTGGTCCGAAAATTCCTAAAATTGGTGGTCAAGTGGAAAGAAATGCCGTTACATTGGTGGTCATTGGGGAGAATGTCCCTTACATTGGCGGACAGTGGAAAGATTGCTTGGCAAGAATACTGTTTACGTTGGTGGTCAGTGAGAAGTTCTCTTACAATGGTGGTCGGTGGGAAGAATGTCCCTTACAATGGTGGTCAGTGAGAAAAATGTCCTTCATAAAGGTGATCAGTGGGTAGAATGCCCATTATATTGGTGGACAGTAAAAGAATGTCACTTATAATGATGGTCAGTGGGAAAAATGCCCCTTAATTTTTGTGGTCAATGGGAAGGTATTCCCTTACATTAGTGGTAATTGGGAAGAATACTCTTTACATTGGTGGTTGGTGAGAATAATGTCCCTTACAATGTGGTCAGTGAGAAGAATGTCCCTTACAATGGTGGTCAGTGAGAAAAAATGCCCCTTACATTGGTGGGGAAGGTATTCCCTTACATTGGTGATAAGAAGAATGCTTTTTACATTTTGGAAGAATGTCCCTTACATTGGTGGACAGTGAGAAGAATGTCCTTACATGGTGGTCAATGAGAAAAATGTCCCTCACAAAGATGGTCAGTGGGTAGAATGCCCATTATATTGGTGGACAGTAAAAGAATGTCACTTATAATGATGGTCAGTGGGAAAAATGCCTTTTAATTTTGGTGGTCATTGGGAAGGTATTCCCTTACATTAGTGGTAATTGGGAAGAATACTCTTTACATTGGTGGTTGGTGAGATAATGTCCCTTACAATGGTGGTCAGCAAGGGAGGACTGACCATTTGGAAACTCGGGCACTGCCCAAGGGCCCGGGGTCAGTAGGGGGCCCCATGAGATGCCCCTGGTACCTTTTTCATAGGCTTTTTTTGAGTTTGGGCAAGGACACGGGGGCCCCATGAGTTGTCAGTCCGCCCCTAATGGTCAGTGAGAAGAATGTCCCTTACAATGGTGGTCAGTGAGAAAAATGTCCCTCACAAAGATGGTCAGTGGGTAGAATGCCCATTATATTGGTGGACAGTAAAAGAATGTCACTTATAATGATGGTCAGTGGGAAAAATGTCCCTTAATTTTGGTGGTCAATGGGAAGGTATTCCCTTACATTGGTGATAATTGGGAAGAATGCTTTTTACATTGGTGGTCAGTTGGAAGAATGTCCCTTACATTGGTGGTCAGTTGGAAGAATTTCCCTTACATTGGTGGACAGTGAGAAGAATGTTCCTTACACCATGGTCAGTGGGAAAAGTATTCCTTAAATTGGCGGTCATTGGGAAAAATTCCTCTAACAATGGTGGTCACTGAATGAAAGGAAATGTATGTTCCTCCCTTTCAGTCACAACACCACCCTTAGTGACAGCTAAAAAGATCATTGGTGCCATGCTGCTGGCTCTGCCAAGTGGCATTGGATATGGATCTATCCAGGCACCTTTAGATGGGAGGTCCATCACCCCCTTAGCAACCTTTGGAAGAACCCTAGTTGAAAATGGCTGGTTTAGAGCGCCCCTCTCCAGCCTTGTGAGGTGCATGCTCCACACCATTGCTCACCATAACCACCTCTGCTATCTTCTTCCAGATCTTTATTTGTTTGCCCTTGTCCGTATACCGACCACACTTGGCCTGCTACCAGCTATGACCTCATGTGTGGCAGTCAGTGTACAATTAATAAAAATTGTTAGACAGGGCAGAGATTTTCTTGCAGAAGAGACATACAGAGTCTGCCTATTCTACCTGCTAACAATTTAAATACGTTAGTTCTATTTTAAATGATAGAAAAAAAAAAGTAACATCATTTTGATTTTGCCCCTTTCTAAAACAGGCCACGTAGTTTCTAAAACAGCTGCCTATAAAAGCCCAAACACTCAGTAAGGATTTCAGATCACCAGCCTGACAAGTCAAGTACAAAGTGCCCAGGAGCATTTAAAACGCAAAGCTCATATATTCAGTTTAGCATTGATTTACTCTATAGGGCTGAAGTAAAATGGATTAGGTTTGTTGTATGTAATTGTTTATAAGAAGAGCCTTCAAGACTCAACCCGTATCATTGTCATCCGCGCTTTTAAAAAAAAAAAAGTTTTTTTTTTAAAAAAAATCAAAAAAAAAAAAAAACCCCAGCTGAAAGGGGGGAAACCAGGGAAAAGAAAAACAAGTTCCCCAAAAAAAACTTTCCCGCACCCACTACGCAAATTCCCCAATTGTTTTGTTTTTTTTATACTTTAAATAGCATTTAAAAAAAAAAATTTAAACCCTTAACCCCCTTTTTTTTTGCAAACCCCTTTTAAAAAAAAAAATTTTTGGGTGAGGGTTAGCTAAAAAATTCCAAAAAATTATATTTGGTCAAAACGGTTTTTTTTAAACAAAAATTTTAGTAAAAAACACAAAAATTCTTTAGGGGGGACAAAAAAAAACCCCAAAATTTTTTCCCCTTGTTTGGTAAATTTAAAAAAGGGTGAGAAAGGGGCCAAATAAATAGATAAACCCCAACCCTGTCCCTGCCTTTAAAAATT
>CATNWA010000021.1:480049-507434 GCA_951230385.1 Staurois parvus
CCAGCCACGTTTCATCAATGCTGGCTGGCAAAACTGCACATACACTGTACTGCCAAAAGTATTGGTCTGCCGGCCTTTCCACACACATGACCTTTAATGGCCCCCCAGTCTTAGTCCATAGGGTTCAGTATTGAGTTGGCTCCGCCCTTTGCAGCTATAACAGCTTCAGCTCTTCTGGGAAGGCCATCCACAAGGTTTAGGAGGATGTCTATGGGAAGGTTGGACCATTCTTCCAGAAGCACATTTGTCAGGTCAGGCACTGATGTCGGGGGAGGAGGCCTGGCTCGCAGTCTCCGCTCAAATTCACCCAAAGGTGTTCTATGGGGTTGAGGTCAGGACTCTGTGCAGGCCAGTCAAGTTCCTCCACCCCAAACTGGCTCCTCCATGTCTTTATGGACCTTGTGATGTTGGAACAGGAAGGGACCATCCCCAAACTGTTCCCACAAAGTTGGAAGCATGAAATTGTCCAAAATGTCTTGGTAGGCTGACGCCTCAAGAGTTCCCTTCCCTGGAACTAGGGGGCCAAGCCCAATCCCTGAAAAGCAGCCCCACACCATAATCCCCCTAACTTTGCACTTGGCACAATGCAGTCAGGCAAGTACCGTTCTCCTGGCAGCCACCAACTCAGACAGAGAAGCATGATTGATCACTACAGAGAACACGTCTCCACTGCTCTAGATTCCAGTGGCGGCGTACTTTACACCACAGCATCCGCCGCTTTGCATTGCACTTGTTGATGTAAGGCTTGGATGCAGCTGCTCGGCCATGGAAACCCATTCCATGAAGTTCTCTACACACTGTTGTTGGGCTCATCTGAAGGCCACACCAAGTTTGGAGGTCTTTAGCTATTGACTCTGCAGACAGTTGGTGACTTCTGCGCACTGCGCGCTTCAGCATGCGCTGACCCCGCCCTGTCATGTGACGTGACCTACCACTTGGTGGCTGAGTTGCTGTTGTTCCCAGTTGCTTCCACTTTGTTATAATCCCACTAACAGTTGAACGTGGAATATTTAGTAGCCAAGAAATGTCACGGATGGACTTATTGCACAGGTGGCCACCTATCACGGGACCACGCTTGGAGTCACTGAGCTCCTGAGAGCGACCCATTCTTTCTTTTGTAGAAGCAGTCTGCATGCCTAGGGGCTTGATTGTATACACCTGTGTCCATGGAGGGGATTGGAGCACCTGAATCCAATAATTTGGAGGGCGGGTGCAATACTTTTGGCAATAATAGTGTATGTATTTTGAGCAGATGTATTTGTATTTCTGTCCATCCATTTCCAAGCCTGCACTGCTCCTCCCCATAGCACAGCCAGGAGAAGGACACCACCTACAGTTAAGGTCCTCCCTCCACCCACCAACCTATAACTGGAAAGTGAAAGAGCAGCAGCAGACTGAAGAGACCATCCCTTGCTCACTCTCCTCTCTCCTACCATCAGCATGTTCCTTCATGGAGCACACCAGATTGGTTCCAAGTCCCGCCACCTACCAACCTTTGACTGGACAGTGAAAGAGCAGCAGCAAACTGAAGAGACCATCCCATGCTTACTCTGATCTCTCCTCCTGTCAGCATATTCCTTCCATGGAGCACACCTGATTGGTTCTCAGTGTTGCCCCCCCTCTCTCTCTCTCATTTTGCTGTACAAGTGATCGAAAGCTGCTGATACCAAGTCATATTTCAGGTACCTTTACTAGATTAATTAAAGACATTAAATAATTTGATACAAAGGAACAAGGCGTTGTCTCTTATATCTGCTCAGTTCTAACAGACAAGGCACAGGTAGCTTAAAACAAAGATGAAATGATTAAATCTGTCTGAAAAAACGTTTTGGATAATTACGTTAGAGGAATATAGAAAGTACGTAGAATATTATGTGTCGCCATTCATTCAGTCTGATTCTGTATGTCATTTCTAATTCTAGGTCAGCCATTCAAACTTGACCCCAAATTTGCTCACAAGAAGCTAAAGATATCAAATGACGGAATGCAGATGGAGAAAGAAGAGAGCTCCCTGAAGAAGAGCCACACGCCTGAGCGGTTCAGCGGGACGGGCTGCTACGGGGCAACAGGGAATGTCTTCATTGACAGTGGGTGTCATTACTGGGAAGTAGCAGTTGGAAATTCTACCTGGTAAGTGGACTGGGCAGTATCATGGGACCTTGAAGCTTTCTTATACCTGTCATGATCAGAGAGGTAAACCAGTATGACATGGAGAAGCGTGACTTGTTGGCCACACTTGAGTAATTCTATAAGAAGTATATAATGTAACATGTCTCCAGTTTACTGTGGAAGAACCGTTAAAATAGTGTTCAGGTCAAAGTGAACCCCAATAAAATGATTATGACTGCAATTCAAAGTATGATCAGTAGGGTTGTAGAGTGTGAAAGAATGAGGATGAAGTGGAGGGTGGTCAGTGGAGAAGTGTTCCTGTACATTGGTGGTCAGTGGAGAAGCTCCTCTTATACTGAAGGTCATTGGAGAACTGTTGCCTTACAGTGGTGGCCAGTGGAGGAAGGTGTCCTCTTACATTGGTGGTCAGTGGAGAAGCTCCTCTTACACTGAAGGTCATTGGAGAACTGTTGCCTTACAGTGGTGGCCAGTGGAGGAAGGTGTCCTCTTACATTGGTGGTCAGTGGAGAAGCTCCTCTTACACTGAAGGTCAATGGAGAAGTGTCCCCTTATACTGGGGGCCAGTGGAGGAAGGTGTCCTCTTACATTGGTGGCAAGTGTAGGAAGGTGTCCTCTTATATTGGTGGTCAGTGGAGAAGCTCCTCTTACACTGAAGATCAATGGAGAAGTGTTCACTTACACTGGTGGCCAGTGGAGGAAGGTGTCCTCTTACATTGGTGGCAAGTGGAGGAAGGTCTCCTCTTACACTGAAGGTCAATGGAGAAGTGTTCCCGTACATTGGTGGTCAGTGGAGAAGCTCCTCTTACACTGAAGGTCAATGGAGAAGTGTTCCCGTACATTGGTGGTCAGTGGAGAAGCTCCTCTTACACTGAAGGTCAATGGAGAAGTGTCCCCTTATACTGGGGGCCAGTGGAGGAAGGTGTCCTCTTACATTGGTGGCAAGTGTAGGAAGGTGTCCTCTTATATTGGTGGTCAGTGGAGAAGCTCCTCTTACACTGAAGATCAATGGGAGAAGTGTTCACTTACACTGGTGGCCAGTGGAGGAAGGTGTCCTCTTACATTGGTGGCAAGTGGAGGAAGGTCTCCTCTTACACTGAAGGTCAATGGAGAAGTGTTCCCTTACATTGGTGGGTAGTGGAGAAATATCCCCTTAATATTGTTGACCAGTGGAGAAAGTCTCTTATATTGGTGATCATTGGAGAAGCTCCCCTTACACTGAATGTCATTGGAGAGGTGTCTTTTTACATTCATTGATAGTCACCGGAGAAGGGTCTTCTAACATTGGTGGCAAGCAGAGAAGGGCCTCATATATTAGTAGTCCATGAAGAAGGACTTCTTAAAATAGTGGTTAGTGAGAGAAATGTCCAATTGCATTGGGGTTTAGTGGAGATCGCTCCCCTTACATTGGTGGTCAGTAGAGAAAGAAACTCTACCAGTGGGTGTCTTTCTCCAATGATCGCCCAATGTAAGGAGACACTTCTGCACTGACTATCAGTGTAAGGATGTCCTTCTGCACTGATCACCCATGCAAGTCAGTGAAAAAGTAGCTCCTTACATTGGTGGTCAATGGAGAAGGGCCAGCTGAATGACCAACAAGGCATTTTGATATTTGCAATACTCCTCCCAAGAGCCAGCCCACTGCTTGCATCAGGATTGAGGACTGTTTAAGAAGAATACTGAGGCAGGGTGCTGTGATGTTTTGAGGAAGCTATGTACAGAACCCTGACGGCCCCTCCCACCAGCCATGATCTGCATGCATTTCATAGAGAAGCACAGAAACCCAGTGATGATGTCACAGGGTCCAAAATAAAGTACTGAAAATAGAAAGTTTTTATTTTAAAATGTTATTAGGATGATGATGGGGAGAGAAAAATATAAGCAGATTGAACGGCAGCATTAAATATTAGATCTGATTAGAAGATAATGGAAGAGATTTGGCTGTTTATCGGTACGCAGATTCTCACTATTAATTCATTAACATAGTTCTGTATGTTTCACATACACAAGGCAAGGAAGGGATATTCCAGGGCATTGCATTTTCCAGTCCAGATGTCTTTTTTTCTTAAACATAAGCATTACCATACCGAGTGGGTGCTGATGACGGCTATTTTTAGTTTCAGCAATGAGCATATGTTTGAGAAAATATGACTGCACTGACAGATGTTGCCGTTTCAGTTTTGTTTTTTTTATGGAGAATCCCAATCTGTGCATGAGAAAAAAAATTGTGAAATTATGACAATTTAAAGCAAGTTTAAACCCTAAATGGCATTTATTTTGCCATGTGCAGCGTGTATTCTAAACAGTTGCCATTCGGTTTGAATACAATATTCATTTTCACCTTTTGTCATCGTTTGTTGCATATCTGTGCTGCTGATTTTGTGCAGGCATTTTGCACCCACTCTCTGTTTACTTGCACTGAAGAGGACCCACATCTCCCCTTCCTCCCAAGTCTATTTCCTTTTAGGTTTTTTTTTTTAATTGACCTTTTCCAGATGCCTTACATTTGTGGTCTGTGGAGGAGTGGCCCCTCACATTGTTGGTCAGTGAAGATGGATCCTCCTACGTGGGTGGCCAGTGTAGAAGTGTCCCTTTACATGGGTGGTAAATGTAGAAGCGCCTCCTTACGTTGTTGATCAGTGGAGAAGGGTCACACTACATTGGTGATCAGTAGAGAAGTGTCCCGTACATTGGTGATCAGTGGATCACCTTACATTTTCCCAGTTTTATATTGGTGATCAGTAGAGAAGGGTCCCCCTACAATGGTGATCAGTATAGAAGGGTCCCCTTACATGAGTGGTAAATGTAAAAGTGTCTGCTTACATTAGTGATCATTGGATAATTGTCCCACCACATTGGTGGTCAGTGGAAAAGGGTCCTCCTACATTGGTGACCAGTAGAGAAGGGTCCTCCTACATGGGTGACCAGTAGAGAAGGGTCCCCCTACATGGGTGACCAGTAGAGAAGGGTCCCCCTACATGGGTGGTAAATGTAGAAGTGTCTCCTTATATTGGTGACCAGTGGATAAGTGTCCCCTTATATTGGTTATCATTGAAGAAGTTTCACCATACGTTGGTGATCAGTGGAGAATTGTCTCCTTGCTTTGGTGACCAGTGGATAAGTGTCACCTTACATTGGTGATTAGTGGAAAAGTGTTACCTTACATTGGTGACCAGTGGAGAGGTGTCCCCTTACATTGGTGATCGGGGGAATAAGTTTCACCTTACATTGGTGATCAGTGGAGAAGTGTCCCTTTACATTGGTGATCGGTGGCTAAGTTTCACCATACATTGGTGATCAGTGGCTAAGTTTCACCATACATTGGTGATCAGTGGAGAAGTGTCCCCTTACTTGGGTGGTAAATGTAAAAATGTCCCCTGACATTGTTGATCAGTGGATTAGTTTCACCTTACATTGGTGATCAGTGAAGAAGGGCACCCTTATATTAGTGGTCACTGGAGAGGGACCCCCTTATATTGGTGGTCAGTAAAGACATGGCTCCTTACATTGGTGGTAATTGAAAAAGTACCCATGTACATTGGTGATCAGTGGAAACGAATCTTCTTACATTGGTCATCAGTGGAGATGGATTCCCTTTATATATTGGTGGCTAGTAGAGAAATGGCCCCTCACATTGGTTGTCTATGGTGAAGGGACCCCTTACATTAATGGTCAATGTAAGCAGGAGATCCATTGGCCACTGTCCTCTCCTAAAAGAGCCCATAGAAAATTTCTGGAGTATCCCCTTTGAGCATGCTTTAGAGCAGCCTTTCTCAACCTTTTCAATGCAGAGGAATCCTTGAAATATATTTCTGGTCTCTTGGAACCCCTGCTAAAATGTACTATATCTACAACTCATGATCCATCAGTGTGATGGTCAGTGGGAAGAATGCTCCTCTCATTTGTGGCCATTGGGAATAATTTCCCCTTACAAATAGCCAAAAAGAGTATTGGTGTCAGTGGGCACTTATCTGACAAGCATAAATTGCTCATTGCTCAAGGAAACCTTAGCAACCTCTGGAGAAACCCTAGAATTCCATGGAACCCTGGTTAAGAAACCCTGCTTTAGAAGCTTTGATTTACACAGCAGCAGCTTGTTGCAATTCAGAACAATTCCCCGCTGTAATCTTTACAGCTGGAATTGACTTGCAAAAGCAGCAGGGGAAAGAAAAATATGGTGTAGGGAGTATGCCCTATCCACTTTGCAGGAATTTACCGACAGGGTTCATTGTCCTCCTAGAATCTACTGCTAGCAATGGGAACCCTCAGTGATGTAGAGAGAGGCACTGACATGATGACTTGCAAGAATACAATAAAAGGAATGCAAGGTGCTGTGGTCATATACTTACAGTATGTCCTCAGTCTTCTGGGCTGAAGGACATTGGGTGTCATTAAATATACAAGACTGAGAACATCTTGTGGCAGAAGAGAGGTACTGCAGGGAACAAAGCCATATGGTGGGTGCTGTGGTCATGTACTTATAGTATGTCCTCAGCCTTCTGGTTTGAAGGACGTTGGGTGTCATTAAACCTGGAAGACTGAGGATATCTTTTGGCAGAAAACAGGTACTGCAGGGGACAACGCCATAGAGAAGGTGCTGTGGTCATGTACTTATAGTATGTCCTCAGTCTTCTGGGTTGAAGGACAATGGGTGTCATTAAACTTGGAAGACCGAGGATATCTTGTGGTTGAAAACAGGTACTGCAGGCGACAACGCCAGAGAGGAGGGTGCTGCACTTTTACAGTATGTCCTCAGTCTTCTGGGTTGAAGGATGTTGGGTGTCATTAAACATGGAAAACTAGGGACCTCTTGTGGCAAAAGAAAGGTACTGCAAGGGACAAAGCCATATGGCAGGTGCTGTGGCCATGTACTTACAGTATGGCCTCAGTCTTCTGGGTTGAAGGACAATGGGTGTCATTAAACCTGGAAGACTGAGGATATCTTTTGGTAGAAAACAGGTACTGCAAGGGACAACGCCATAGAGAAGGTGCTGTAGTGCTGCACTTACAGTATGTCTTCAGTTTTCTGGGTTGAAGGATTCTGGGAGTCATTAAAGCTGGAAGACTGAGGATATCTTGTGGTAGAAAACAGATACTGCGGGGGACAACGCCATAGAGAAGGTGCTGTAGTGATGCACTTACAGTATGTCCTCAGTCTTCTGGGTTGAAGGATTTTGGGAGTCATTAAACCTGGAAGACTGAGGATATCATTTGGCAGAAAACAGGTACTGCGGGGGACAATGCTATAGAGCTGCACTTACAGTATGTCTTCAGTTTTCTGGGTTGAAGGATTTTGGGAGTCATTAAAGCTGGAAGACTGAGGATATCTTGTGGTAGAAAACAGATACTGCAGGGGACAATGCCATAGAGAAGGTGCTGTGGTCATGTACTTATAGTATGTCCTCAGTCTTCTGGGTTGAAGGATTTTGGGTGTCATTAAACCTGGAAGACTGAGCATATCTTGTGGTAGAAAACAGGTACTCTGGGGGGGACAATGCCATAGAGAAGGTTTCTGTAGTGATGCACTTACAGTATGTCCACAGTCTTCTGGGTTGAAGGACGTTGGGTGTCATTAAACCTGGAAAACTAGGGACCTCCTGTGGCAAAAGGAAGGTACTGCAAGGGACAAAGCCATATGGCAGGTGCTGTGGCCATGTACTTATAGTATGTCCTCAGTCTTCTGGGTTGAAGGACAATGGGTGTCATTAAACTGGAAGACCGAGGATATCTTGTGGTTGAAAACAGGTACTGCAAGGCGACAACGCCAGAGAGAGGTGCTGCACTTTTACAGTATGTCCTCAGTCTTCTGGGTTGAAGGATGTTGGGTGTCATTAAACATGGAAAACTAGGGACCTCTTGTGGCAAAAGAAAGGTACTGCAAGGGACAAAGCCAAGGGTGCTGTGGCCATGTACTTACAGTATGGCCTCAGTCTTCTGGGTTGAAGGACAATGGGTGTCATTAAACCTGGAAGACTGAGGATATCTTTTGGTAGAAAACAGGTACTGCAAGGGACAACGCCATAGAGAAGGTGCTGTAGTGCTGCACTTACAGTATGTCTTCAGTTTTCTGGGTTGAAGGATTCTGGGAGTCATTAAAGCTGGAAGACTGAGGATATCTTGTGGTAGAAAACAGATACTGCGGGGGACAACGCCATAGAGAAGGTGCTGTAGTGATGCACTTACAGTATGTCCTCAGTCTTCTGGGTTGAAGGATTTTGGGAGTCATTAACCTGGAAGACTGAGGATATCATTTGGCAGAAAACAGGTACTGCGGGGGACAAGCTATAGAGCTGCACTTACAGTATGTCTTCAGTTTTCTGGGTTGAAGGATTTTGGGAGTCATTAAAGCTGGAAGACTGAGGATATCTTGTGGTAGAAAACAGATACTGCAGGGGGACAATGCCATAGAGAAGGTGCTGTGGTCATGTACTTATAGTATGTCCTCAGTCTTCTGGGTTGAAGGATTTTGGGTGTCATTAAACCTGGAAGACTGAGCATATCTTGTGGTAGAAAACAGGTACTCTGGGGGGGACAATGCCATAGAGAAGGTTCTGTAGTGATGCACTTACAGTATGTCCACAGTCTTCTGGGTTGAAGGACGTTGGGTGTCATTAAACCTGAAAACTAGGGACCCTCCTGTGGCAAAAGGAAGGTACTGCAAGGGACAAAGCCATATGGCAGGTGCTGTGGCCATGTACTTACAGTATGTCCTCAGTCTTCTGCATTGAAGGATTTTGGGAGTCATTAAAGCTGGGAGACTGAGGATATCTTGTGGTAGAAAACCGATACTGTGGGGGGACAACACCATAGAGAAGGTGCTGTAGTACTGCACTTACAGTATGTCCTCTGTCTTCTGGGTTTAAGGACCTTGGGCATCATTTAACCTTGAACACTGAGGACATCTTTTGGCAGAAAACAGGTACTGCAGGGGACAATGCTATAGAGAAGGTGCTGTAGTGATACATTTACAGTATGTCCTCCCAGTCTTCTGGGTTGAAGGATTTTGGGAGTCAATAAACCTGGAAGACTGAGGATATCTTGTGGTAGCAAACGATACTGTGGGGGACAACACCATAGAGAAGGTGCTGTAGTACTGCACTTACAGTATGTCCTCTGTCTTCTGCGTTGAAGGATTTTGGGAGTCATTAAAGCTGGAAGACTGAGGATATCTTTTGGTAGAAAACAGATACTGTGTGGGGACAACGCCATAGAGAAGGTGCTGTAGTACTGTACTTACAGTATGTCCTCAGTCTTCTGGGTTTAAGGACGTTGGGCATCAGTTAACCTTGAACACTGAGGACATCTTTTGGCAGAAAAAAAGGTACTGCGGGTGAAAACCACAGAAGAAGTTTGTAGCCAGAGTTGTTTTTTTTTTTTTCATTTTTAAAACCTTTGAAATAAAAAAAATATCCAGAAGTTGGGCTTTAAACGTGCCTGGGCATACATACATTAAAAAAAAAATGTTTTTTTTTTTAATGTATGTATGCCCTGACAGTACCTAGCCTGACACGATGCCTCTATGCCTGTTTTTACCTGAATATCAAAAGCTTTTTGCCGTCTTGCCCCTAATCCAGAGCTCACAGGGAATGTCTAAGTCGGTTATAACAACTTTTAATGGCCCCGTGTAATTCTGGCTCCTGTCCCCCCCCACCACCAACGGGCTCCCACTATACGTGGTCAGTCGGTTCCTGACAACACGGATTACGATGATGCTGTCGACTCGGCTTAAAAAATCTCGCACACAGTCTGTTTAACATGCAGCGTGCCATCCTCGAACATTCATTTTTAATAAGGTACATAGCACTTCAGGCTCTCAAAGCGTGAAAAAGCCCACTCCTTGCTGCAGAGGTGTTCATAATGTTTAAATTCCAGTACAAAAGAAATCTGTTTTGCCGAGTTCATAGAAAAAAAAAAAAAAAAAAAAAAAAAACTTACAAGGAAAAATGCCTGCTGGAGGTGGACGTATTACCCAGAATCCTTTGCAAAAGGCAGCACTCGGTTAATGCATTTTTAACACTGATTTGCATTAGTACAGACGAGCCGCAGAGAGACACTGATAAAGGGGTTCTGGTGTCTGGATTGTGTACAGTTGTGTTCAAAATACTAGCAGTCAGACATCACTAACTAGATCAATCACTGTTTTTGGTAGAAATGATATTTCTACATGGCAAATAATTTCCTAGCAGGTGTAGTAGAGTAATAGAAATCCAACAGACCCAACAGTCATGACATGCATGCTGCTGATTCTGTGTCATTGAATCACTCATTGAGGGGCGTGTTCACAATAATAGCAGTGTGGAGTTCTATTAGTGAGGTCATTCATTCTTTGAACAACAGGTGGCAATTATTGCCCTTATTTAAGGAAGGAAGGCAGCAAATGTTGAACATGCTGGTTACAGTGCATTTTCTCTCTGAAATTCTGAGGAAAATGGGTGGTTCCAGACATTGTTCAGAAGAACAGCGTACCTTGATTAAAAAGTTGATTGGAGAGGAGAAAACATATAAAGAAGTGCAGAAAATGATTGGCTGCTCAGCTAAAATGATCGCAAATGCTTTAAAATGGCAACCAAAACCTGAAAGACGTGGAAGAAAGCGAAAAACTACCATTGGAATGGATAGAAGAATAGCCAAAATGTGGGCGGACTCAGCCAACAATCAGCTCCAGGAAGATGAAAGAAGGTGTAAAGTTCCCTGTGAGGACTGTTACAATTAGAAGACGCCTATGTGAAGCCAAGCTATCTGCAAGAAGCCCCCGCAAAGTCCCACTGTTGGAAAAAAGACGTGCTGAAGAGGTTACAATCTGCCAAAGAGCACATTGACTGGCCTAAAGAGAAATGGCGCAACATTTTGTGGATTGATGGAAGTAAGATTGTTCTTTTTGGGTCTAGTGGCCGGAGACAGTTTGTCAGACGACCCCCAAACACTGAATTCAAGCCACAGTACACTGTGAAGACCGTGAAGCATGGTGGTGCAAGCATCATGATATGGGGATGTTTCTCATACTACGGTGTTGGGCCTATTTATCGCATACCAGGGATCATGGATCAGTTTGAATACATCAGAATACTTGAAGAGGTCATGCTGCCTTATGCTGAAGAGGAAATGCCCTTGAAATGGGTGTTCCAACAAGACAACGACCTCAAACACACCAGTAAACGTGCAACATCTTGGTTCCAGACCAACAAGATGGACGTTATGGAGTGGCCAGCCCAACCCCCGGATCTTAATCCAATAGAAAACTTGTGGGGTGACATCAAAAATGCAGTTTCTGAGGCAAAACCAAGAAATAGAGAAGAACCGTGGAATGTGGTCCAATCATCCTGGGCTGGAATACCTGATCACAGGGGCCAGAAGTTGGGGGACTCCATGCAACACAGATGTACAGCAGTTCTCAGAAACAGTGCGACTACAACCAAATATTCATGAAGTCATTCAAAGGAAAGCAAAATCTTCAAACATTTCTCAGTTTATATAGTGAATGTTTGAGTTTGTAAAGAAGAATACAAACACTGCGATTTTTTTGAACCGTCTAATATTCACTTTTCTTCCATTTTTTTTAGAGGAACAACACAAATTTGATGTATTTTTCTTCATGTTGTGATTTGGAATAGAATGTGTCATGTTCCCAATGCATTTGTGTGGATGGAAATAAAAGCTATTAGAAGGATTTTCAGCTTTATTCACTTTTTTCAACACACTGCTATTATTTTGAACACAACTGTAAATGGCAGTTTAGAGGAACGCTCTGAATGGTCACCCGTTTGCTCTTGGCAAAAGAATGAGTCAAAGGCAATGGCCTGGTAAAGTACGCCAAAAATTACACCTGTGTGTTACGGTGTCACCATGGAAGATGGGCGTCTCGTTATTGTATATTTTATTATATAAAGTTTGTTTCCAAACCTTTCAGGGAACGGGGAAATGCAATTCTTAAAGTTACATAGTTAGTCTGGCTGAAAAAAGACAAAAGTCCATCCAGTTCAACCATAAAAAAAAAGTTCTAATCCTACACCCACAGTTGATCCAGAGGAAGGCAAAAATAACCCAGCAAAGCACGATCCAATTTCCTACTGCTGGAAAAAAAATTCCTTCCTGGTCCCCCGAGAGGCAATCGGATATTCCCTGGATCAACTTTCCCTATAAATGTTTATATCCAGTTATATTCTGTGTATCCAAGAAGGAATCCAGGACTTTCCTACAGCAATCCACTGAGCTGGTCAGAACCAACCCTGGGAGTCTATTCCACATTTTCACAGCTCTTACTGTGAAGAAACCTGGAACCATGGCCAAAATTCCAAAAATGTATAAAATGTTTTACGGCTTCATGCACACTAAAAAAAAAAAAAAAAACACTCTTAGCAGCAGTTTTGAACGTTTTTGTTTTCTGCCTCCAGAAGAAAATAGTGTTACCCAATGTCCATCTCTGAAGCCTATAGGCAGAGAACTCTGAAACGCCCCCCCCCCCCCCCACCAAAAAAAATACGGTAAGACTGACATTTCTTTCTTGATAAAATATTTTTAGATAAATATTTTTATATGTGTAAAGGGGAATGTGGACTTTGATGTAAAAAAAAAAAACTCTGTGGACTGTGATGTAAGGGGGTCACGGAGGTCACCCCTTACACAAGAGTCCCCAGAGTTCCCCTTATGTCAGAGTTCTCTTTTACATCAGAATCTGCAGGTTTCCCCCTTACAGTGCAAGGGGGACTTCTACAGATCCTGTTGTAAGGGTGGACACTGCAGAACGTGATGTAAAGGGGAACTCTTGTGTAAGGGTGTCTCTAGTCACCAGAGCCCCCCCCCCCTTACACAAGAGTTACCAGAAGTTCCCCTTACATCAGAATCTGCAGGGGTTTCCCGCTTACAGTGCAAGGGGGACTTCTGTATACCTTGATGTAAAAGGGAACTCTGTTGTAAGGGTGGACACTGTAGAACGTGATGTAAAGGGGAACTCTGATGTAAGGGGGTCTCTGGTCACCCCTTACACAGGAGTCCCCAGAGTTCCCCTTACTTAAGAGTCCTCAGAGTTCTCCTTTTTACATCAGAATCTGCAGGGGTCCCCCTCAAAAGGAGGACCTCTACGGAACAGATCCTGTTGTAAGGGTGAACACTGCAGAACGTGATGTAAAGGGGAACTCTTGTGTAAGGGTGTCTCTAGTCACCAGAGCCCCCCACTCTTACACAAGAGTTACCAGAGTTCCCCTTACATCAGAATCTGCAGGGGTTCCCCCTTAAAGTGCAAGGGGGACTTCTGTGGACCTTGATGTAAAGGGGAACTCTGTTGCTAGGGTGGACACTGTAGAACGTGATGTAAAGGGGAACTCTGAATGTAAGGGGGTCTCTGGTCACCCCTTACACAAGAGTCCCCAGAGTTCCCCTTACTTCAGAGTCCTCAGAGTTCTCCTTTACATCAGAATCTGCAGGGGTCTCCCTCAAAAGGAGGACCTCTCCGGTCCTTTGTAAGGATGAACACTGCAGAACGTGATGTAAAGGGGAACTCTTGTGTAAGGATGTCTCTAGTCACCAGAGAGCCCCCCCCCCCCTTACACAAGAGTTACCAGAGTTCCCCTTACATCAGAATCTGCAGGGGTTCCCCCTTAAAGTGCAAGGGGGACTTCTGTGGACCTTGATGTAAAGGGGAACTCTGTTGTAACGGTGGACACTATAGAACATGATGTAAAGGGGAACTCTGATGTAAGCGGGTCTCTGGTCACCCCTTACACAAGAGTTACCAGAGTTCTCCTTTACATCAGAATCTGCAGGGGTCCCCCTTACAGTGCAAGGGGGACCTCTACGGATCCTGATGTAAAGGGGAACTCTGTTGTAAAAGGATAATGGATACTGCAGAACGTGGTGTAAAGGGGAACTCTGATGTAAGGGGGTCTCTAGTCACCAGAGCCCCCCCCCCCTTACACAAGACTTACCAGAGTTCCCCTTACATCAGAATCTGCAGGGGTTCCCCCTTACAGTGCAAAGAGGACCTCTGCGGACCCTGATGTAAAGGGGAACTCTGTTGTAAGGGTGGACACTGCAAAATGTGTTTAATGTAAGGGGGTCTCTGATCACCAGAGCCCCCCTTACATCACAGTCAAAAAAGAGTTCCCCTTTACATCATGGTCTGCAGTGTTTCCTCTGATATCAGAGTTCCCCTTTACATCAGGGTCCGCAGATATCCCCCTTGCACTGGGTCGCTAGTGTGAAAGGGGGCCTAATTCATCAGGGGCAAAAAATTTTAAAAAATTTGCGCTGGGGCAAGGCATACACACTTTGCTGTGTATCTTTTGCCTGAGAATTCTCTGCAGACTTGATGAATGGAGGATCCCTCCCTCAGTGTCCTCCTGTATGTGTGTGTTAATGTCTCACTGAAAGTTGGCCCTGCCTGCTGTGCTGATGATGTATGTCTGTCATATACCACCTTCCATCCTGCCGCTGATTTCCTTTCAGCCAGAACCCACCTTTCCCTCAGCACTTCACTGAAAGCGGCATTCATTTTCCTTCTCCCTCTCCCTCCTCCAATGGGCTCCCCTTTAAAAAGGGCACCCATATAAAATATTTATACAGTGCCTATTTTTAATAAAAATTATAAAATCCGCACCTGCCAATGTGTTTAAAATTCAAACTATTTTAATAGTCTAGGGTTTATTTTTTAAGCTTCTAGAAACAGAAAAAAAATATTTTTTTTTTGGGGGGGGGGGGGGGGGGGGTTTGGGGGGGGGGAGCGATTTGCTGGCAGAAAAAGGCTCCTAAATAATGCAAAACCACTGCTAAGCCCTGGTTTCCAAATTTTTTTTTCCTGCCAGCTTAAAAAAAAAAAACAAGGAATAACTGGTTGTTAAGGAGCAGGCGGCAAGCCAGCCCTGCATCCTTAAAAATGAATGACTCAAAAAAAACTATAAAAAAAAGAATTGCCAAAATAAAAAAAAAAAATTGAGGAAAAAAAATAGCATCCCCCCCCCCCCCCCCATCCATTCCAGCCTCTTATTATTTTGGTATGGATTTTAAGGGGGACACCATTTAAAAATTAAAAAAAACCAAAACAATGGGGTGTCTCCCCCCCAATCCATACCTTAGGACCCTATCCAAGCATGCAGCCTGAAAAGTCAGGAATGGTGGGGGGAGGGGGAATAAGCTCCATGTTGATATTATATAAAAAAAGTCTCTTTTTTAAAAAATAACAACCTGAGCGGTGATTGTGGAGGTCTGCGGGCGGGGGGCTTATCATTTATATAAAAAATAGAACCTTTTTTTAATAAGGGGTGTACCCAGATCCCCCCCCCCCCCAATGTGAAAAAGTGTGGGGTACATTGTACGCCTAATTATTTTAAAAAAAAAAAAAAAGTGTCAAAAATAAAAACAAGACAGTTTTTGACAAGTCTTTTTTAAAAAAAAAAATAAAAACAATGTCCCCCAAAGTATATCAATTTAAAATCACAAAAACACTGCTGCTGCTGTATTGGGGAAAAAAAAAAAAAAAAAAAAAAAGAGCTCTAGAAATTAATGCTAAACTCCCGCCATCTGACCGCTATTAATTAAAACCGCCTTCTGCCGCTAAAAAAAAATAAGGGGTGGGGCCACATGTGACATCACCAAGTGGCCCCACCATTCCGTTTATTTAAAAATAAAAAAGGTAGCAGAGCTGTTAGACAACAGAAGGTGGCAGAGCTATCAAATAAAAGGAGCCAGCGTCAGGTGCAAGCTTTTTTTTTTTAAAAAAAAAAATTAAAAAAACTACAGTGTTTCATGATTGATATTGGATCTACCTCGAAAAAGATTGTCTTTGGGTTTTTTTTTTTTTTGTTTTTTAAAGAAAGTACTTTTCAAAAAAATCTCTGTGTTTTTTATTATTAAAAAAATTTTTTAAAAAAATGAGTAGGGTAAATGTACCCCATACTTATTCACATAAGGGCAGGATCTGTGTCCCCCTTTTTTAGGATTCCAATAAGCCCCCTGGCCGTAGATTCTATAAATAATTTTTATATAAGTTATTTAAATATAAAATTTAATAGAGAAAAAAAATGTCAAAAAAATTAAAGGACCTAATCATACCCACAGTGAAGCATGGTGGTGGCAGCATCATAAAAATTGAGTTTTTTTCTTCAGCTGGAACTGGGGCCTTAATCAAGGTATAAATTATGAAAAGATCTGAATACCGGTCAATATCGGCACAAAACATTCAGGCTTCTGCTAAAAGCTGAACATAAAGAGGAACTTCATCTTTCAGCATGACAACAAAAAAAGCATACAAAAAAATCAGCAAAGGAATGGCTTCATCAGAAAAGAAAAATTTGGAAATTTTGGAATGGCCCAGCCAGAGCCCAGACCTGAATCCGATGGAAAATCTGTGGGGGATCTGAAGAAAAAAAAAAACAGGATATGACAATTAAAAAAAATTTTTTTAAAGAAAGCGAAAAATATAAAAAGTCAAGAAAAAAAAATAGACTCATACCCAAAAAGAGTGCTGGAATCACAAAAAAAGGGGCTTCAACAAAGGATTAAAAAAAGGGTGTTATACACTTATGCAACCAGGTTAGTTTAGATTTTTATTTTTTTCCACCTAAAGATTTAGTTTGTTGTAAATAGTTGTAAATTTATAAAAAGTCACATAAAGGTGGAAAAAGTTTAAAATGATTTATCTTCGTCTCATTTTTTTACAACAGAAAAATAAAATCAATAAAAAAACTTTTTATATAAACTGTACTTATTTTATTAACTTGCGACTAAATTTAAAAAAAAAAAAAAAATACTGTCTCTATAAATAATGTATAAAAAATAGAAAATTTTTTTTGTAAGTGGGCAAACTTACAAAATCTAAATCAAATAATTTTTTAAAAAATATTATATAATTTATATATTATAAATTATATATATACACAAAAATTAAATTTGATTAATTAATAATATTAAATAAATTATTTATATTTTTAAATGTTTATTTTAAATATTTTATATAATTTAAAAAATATAAATAAAATTTATATAAAATATACAACGGATTAAATAGTGGGGAAAATAATTATTTGATATAAAAATATATATATTTTTTTTTTTAATATTTATATATGCCGACAGTTTGTGTGTGTATTATATATATATATAATAAATAATATATATATAATATATACACACACACATACACATGGGGAAAAAATAATTATTAGATATTATATATTATATATATATATCTATATATAGATATATATATATATATATATATATATATATATCTATATATAGATATATAGATATATATATATATATATATATATATATATATATATATATATAATATAATAATATATGCCCACTCACAAAGAAATGATCGGTCTAAAAATCGAATGTTCGGTGTATTGTAACACTGAGAGACAGAATAGCAACAAAGAAATTCAGCAGAAATGCATGTCTAACAATAATGACTGATTTGTTCATGAGGGAAATAAGTATTTGATCCCCTATCATTAAGCAGGATTTCTGGCTACCAGGTGTCTTTCATACAGGTAACAAGCTGAGATTAGAAGCAGTCTCTTAAAGGGAGTGCTGCTAATCTCATTTTGTTACCTGTATAAAAGACACCTGTCCACAGGAGCAATCAAACCATCAGATTCCAAACTCTCCACCATGGCAAAGACCAAAGAGCTGTCCAAGGATGTCAGGGACAAGATTGTAGACCTACACAAGGCTGGACTGGGCTACCAAAAACTATGGCCAAGCAGCTTGGTGAGAAGGTGACAACAGTTGGTGCAATCATTCACAAATGGAAGAAACACAAAACAAGTGTCAGTCTCCCTAGGTCTGGTGCACCATGCAAGATCTCACCTCGTGGAGTGTCAATGATCATGAGAACAGTGAGGAATCATCCCAGAACTACACGTGAGGATCTTGTCAATGATCTCCAGGCAGCTGGGACCTCAGTCACCAAGAAAACAATTGGTAACACACTACGCCGACAAGGATTGAAATCCTGCAGTGCCCGCAAGGTCCCTCTGCTCAAGAAAGCACATGTCCAGGCCCATCTGAAGTCTGCCACCGAACATCTGAATGATGCAGAGGAGGACTGGTGGAAAGTGTTGTGGTCAGATGAGACCAAAATCGAGCTCTTTGGCATCAACTCAACTCGCCGTGTTTGGAGGAGGAGAAATGCTGCCTATGACCCCAAGAACACAATCCCAACTGTCAAACATGGTGGTGGAAACATTCTGCTTTGGGGGTGTTTTTCTGCTAAGGGGACAGGACAACTGTACCGCATCAAAGGGACGATGGACGGGACAATGTACCATCAAATCTTGGGTGAGAACCTTCTTCCCTCAGCCAGGGCATTGAAAATGGGTCGTGGATGGGGGTTCCAGCATGACAATGACCCAAAAACACACGGCCAAGGCAACAAAGGAGTGGCTCAAGAAGAAGCACATTAAGGTCCTGGAGTGGCCTAGCCAGTCGCCAGACCTTAATTCGATTGAGAATCTGTGGAGGGAGCTGAAAGTTCGAGTTGCCAAACGTCAGCCACCAAACCTTAATGACTTGGAGAGGATCTGCCAAGAGGAGTGGGACAAAATCCCTCCTGAGATGTGTGCAAACCTGGGGGCCAACTACAGGAAACGTCTGACCTCTGTGATTGCCAACAAGGGATTTGCCACCAAGTACTAAGTCATGTTTTGTGAAGGGGATCAAATACTTATTTCCCTCATGAACATGCAGATCACTCATCATTTGTTAGACGCATTTCTGCTGAATTTGTTGTTGTATTCTGTCTCTCAGTGTTACAATACACCGAACATTCGATTTTTAGACCGATCATTTCTTTGTGAGGGGCGAACACTCAAAATCAGCAGGGGATCAAATACGCACCTCCTTCATTGTGTGTGTATATATATATAATCATTATACAGGATTTATATAGTGCCAACAGTTTGTGTGTGTATACACACACACAAATACATTCATCCACACCATAGCTATGCATACATATAAATAAAGGTTTTCTATATTTTATTTTTTTTCTTCGTGGGAGTTCTAGATACAATCTTCTGAGACTTCATTCACCACCAGCCCCCCTTCCCAATGCACCTCTGCAGCAATACATTACGTCTAATACAATGAGCCATCAATAGATCCCTGTTTCCATTGCCTGCTCCTAAGTGCACCTCGGGATTGCTGTATGTCTGGATCAGTAGCTCTGGAAAATTGGGGCTTAGTTGGTTAAAAAAAAAAAAATCCCTGCTTTATGAAGGTTAGCGGCTGTTTCCATAAAGAATGAATGATAGCGCATGTAAAATACATGTTAAACTGCGCAGTGCGTGCATTTTAATACATAGTGCTGAAGAGAAATTCTCCCATATTCCCACCCATATTAAAATGCACAAAGACGCATCAAAAATTTACTGCACGGTACTGAAAAATGCATGATAAAATGAATGTGTGTACAGCCCAGTGCCAAGTTTAATATATATACAGTGGGGATCGAAAGTTTGGGCACCCCAGCTAAAAATGTGTATTAATGTGCATAAAGAAGCCAAGGAAAGATGGAAAAATCTCCAAAAGGCATCAAATTACAGATTAGACATTCTTATAATATGTCAACAAAAGTTAGATTTTATTTCCATCATTTACACTTTCAAAATAACAGAAAACAAAAAAATTGTGTCTGCAAAAGTTTGGGCACCCTGCAGAATTTATAGCATGCACTGCCCCCTTTGCCAAGCTGAGACCTGCCAGTGTCATGGATTGTTCTCAATCATCGTCTGGGAAGACCAGGTGATGTCAATCTCAAAGGTTTTAAATGCCCCAGACTCATCTGACCTTGCCCCAACAATCAGCACCATGGGTTCTTCTAAGCAGTTGTCTAGAAAACTGAAACTGAAAATAGTTGACGCTCACAAAGCTGGAGAAGGCTATAAGAAGATAGGAAAGCGTTTTCAGATGTCAATATCCTCTGTTCGGAATGTAATTAAGAAATGGCAGTCATCAGGAACAGTGGAAGTTAAAGCAAGATCTGGAAGACCAAGAAAAATATCAGACAGAACAGCTCGCAGGATTGTGAGAAAAACAATTCAAAACCCACGTTTGACTGCATGATCCCTCCAGAAAGATCTGGCAGACACTGGAGTTGTGGTACACTATTCCACTATAAAGAGATACTTGTAGAAAATATGGTCTTCATGGAAGAGTCATCAGAAGAAAACCTCTTCTACGTCCTCACCACAAAAATCATCGTTTGAACTTTGCAAATGAAACATATAGACAAGCCTGATGCATTTTGGAAACAAGTTCTGTGGACCAATGAGGTTAAAATTTAACTTTTTGGCCGGAATGAGCAAATCGTTTGGAGAAGAAGGGACACAGAATTTAATGAAAAGAATCTCTGTCCAACTGTTATGCATGGGGTTGGATCAATCATGCTTTGGGGTTGTGTTGCAGCCAGTGGCACAGGGAACATCTCGCGAGTAGAAGGAAAAATGGATTCATAAAATTTCAGCAAATTTTGGATGGTAACTTGATGCCATCTGTGAAAAAGCTGAACTTAAAGAGAGGATGGCTTCTACAAATGGATAATGATCCTAAACACACCTCGAAATCCACGGGAGATTACATCAAGAGGCGTAAACTGAAGGTTTTGCCATGGCCTTCACAATCTCCTGATCTCAAACATAATTGAAAATCTATGGATAGACCTTAAAAGAGCAGTGCGTGACAGACAGCCCAGAAATCTCAAAGAACTGGAAGACTTTTGTAAGGAAGAATGGGCAAAGATACCTCAAACAAGAATTGAAAGACTCTTGGCTGGCTACAAAAAGCGTTTACAAGCTGTGATACTTGCCAAAGGGGGCAGTACAAGATATTAACTCTGCAGGGTGCCCAAACTTTTGCAGACGCCATTTTTTTGTTTTCTGTTATTTTGAAAGTGTAAATGATGGAAATAAAATCTAACTTTTGTTGACATATTACAAGAATGTCTAATCTGTAATTTGATGCCTTTTGGAGATTTTTCCATCTTCCTTTGGCTTCTTTATGCACAATAATACAAATTTTTAGCTGGAGTGCCCAAACTTTCGATCCCCACTGTGTATATATATATATATATATATATATATATGGTTTATGTGTGCTAAGGTGATCACTACAAACCTTGATATTGCAGCCGGCAGCACTTTTCCTTTGACGTCCTCCCGCAAGACCCATTGGTGTCTACAGAGGATGTCTAAGTCTGCTGCTGTGCCCGTGTACAGTCGCCGATACAAATGCATGGGTGTACGCAGCACCTGTGGCTCCCTGGGTGTAGGAAAGTGCAAGGAATTGAATGCCAAGGACACACAGCAAATGCCAATGTGAATGAAGTCTGAAGAAGAAAAAGCCCACCTCCTCCCTGTGCACACAGAATTCCGGGACTCAGAACATGGTATGGTGGATAGTGCCTGTGCAGTGTGACCTGGGCTGCAAAAAAAACACATGTACAGCGTTCTTCTAAATGAGAGAGGAAAAAGTTATCTGCTGAGCCCCCCACCTTCCTCTCTTCCCTAGACCCATTGACATTCTGAACTCCGGCATTCTTCTGCAGCGGTCAGTATATGTTGTTGCTTTGCCTTTTATGTGTGAATGTCGGGTTGCTGCTAAGTGCAAGTGGAAGTCATCTGCTGCGTTTCTTACTGTATTAGACTGGGGCCTGCGGGCTAAAACCCTCCTGAAACAAAATCTCAGGATCCTTGGCTGGCTGGCAGTGGATGTGCCAGATTGTGTATTATAAAATAGAGACTTGTGCCTCCATTGACTTCCATCCAGCCGTGACCTATGCTGGGTGCTTCCGGGTGTAAAAAGGGAACTCTGCTGGGCACTCCCTGGTGTGAGGGGTGCCCTCTGCTGGGCACTCATGCTCAGTGCTCCTGGTTGTAAAGGGGGCACTTTGTTAGTCGCTTCCAGGTGTAAGGGGGGGGGGGGCGCTCCTGGGTGTAAAGGGGGGGGGGCGCTCCTGAGTGTAAAGGGGGGCACTAATGCCCAGTGCACCTGGCTGTAAAGGGGGCACTCTGCTAGTCGCTCCCAGGTGTAAAGGGGGGGGCACTCATGAGTGTAAAGGGGGCACTTTGCTAGTCGCTCCCAGGTGTAAAGGGGGGGGGGCGCTCCTGGGTGTACAGAGGGGACTCTGCTGGGTGCTCCCTGGTGTGAGGGGTGCCCTTTGCTGGGCGCTCCTGAGTGTAAAGGGGGACACTCATGCTCGGTGCCCCTGGATGTAAAGGGGGGGCACTCTGCTAGTCGCTCCCAGGTGTAAAGAGGGGGTGCTCCTGAGTGTAAAAGGGGGCACTCTTCTAGTCGCTCCCAGATGTAAAGGGGGCACTCATGCTCGGTGCTTCTAGCTGTAAAAGGGGGCACTCTGCTAGTCGTTCCCAGGTGTAAAGGGGGGGGCGCTCCTGGGAGTAAAGAGGGGACTCTGCTGGGCGCTCCCTGGTGTGAGGGGTGCCCTCTGCTGAGCGTTCCTAAGTGTAAAGGGGGCACTCATGCTCGGTGCTTCTGGCTGTAAAGGGGGCACTCTGCTAGTTGCTCCCAGGTGTAAGGGGGGGGGGGGAGGGCGCTCCTGTGTGTAAAGATGGGACTCTGCTGGGTGCTCCCTGGTGTGAGGGGTGCCCTTTTCTGGGCACTCCTGAGTGTTAAGGGGGCACTCATGCTCGGTGCTCCTGGCTGTAAAGGGGGCACTCTGCTAGTCGCTCCCAGATGTAAAGGGGGGGGGGGGCGCTCCTGGGCGTAAATAGGGGACTCTGCTGGGCACTCCCTGGTGTGAGGGGTGCCCTCTGCTGGGCGCTCCTGGCTTTATTGAGGGCACTCTGCTAGTCGCTCCCAGATGTAAAGGGGGGGGGGGGGGCACTCCTGGGTGTAAAGAGGAGACTCTGCTGGGAGCTCCTGGATGTAAAGATGTGCACTTTGCTGGGCGCTCTCAGGTGTACGGGCTGCTTTGGTGCATGCTTCTGGGCGTAAGGGGGGGGGGGGGGAATCTACTGGGTGTTCCCGGGTGTAAAGGGGGGGGGGGGGGGGAGTCTCTAATGGAGTCTTTGATAGACATTCCTGGATGTATAGAGGGGACCTATTCACTTATTTACATTTTTAAATGTTTATTTTGGGCGCACAGATATTTGTGAAATATATGATGTGGCCCTGGTACTGAAAAGTTTGGAGACCCCTGTATGATGATAATGGGTGCAGTGTTATCCACGTCTACTAGATATAGTAAATGGTATGGTGGGGGAGCTTAGACTAGTATCTTCTATGGTGCACTACAAACAAATGTAACATTCTACATCGAATTTACGGTCTTCTACTGTTGTAAGATGTCTGCTAAATGTCAATCGTTGTTATTCTGCACATTGCTACAATGATGGGCTAACTCCCAGAATGATTAAAAAAAAAGCAAAAATAGTAAAGTGGGCCTTTTTATTCTCTTCAGTTTTAAGGTAGAATATCTGATTATTGTAATAATAAGGGCAAAAAGGCAAAGCATCCCAAAAGGAAACTCCTATGTAACTACAGGTTACCAGAGTCATAGCTTACACAACATTGGGGACTCCCCATATCAGAGCTGTAATAGCCCAGCATTGTCATATGGGTGAGTAACCAGACATTACTGTGAATTTCCCTCAGCTCCTGGCACTGAACAGAATGAGAGGGGTGCAAAAAATTATGTATATGAGAAGTTCTGGGGAATTAAGCAAACTTGTTGCTTTGCCTTGAATGGCCAAAGCTCAGGGGTTTTTTTTTTAAGGCAGTGGTCTCCATTAAAACTTAGGCCCCAGTGATAGAGACTATTCTTTCCATTTAATACCAATGATGGGGCACTATTCCTTCCACTGACACCAATAATGGGACACTATTCCTCTCACTGACACCAATGATGGGGCACTATTCCTCCCACTGGCACCAATGATGGGGCACTATTCCTCCCACTGATACCAATGATGGGGCACTATTCCTCCCACTGACACCAATGATGGGGCACTATTTCCTCTCCACTGACACCAATGATGGGGCACTATTCCTCCCACTGGCACCAATGATGGGGCACTATTCCTCCCACTAATACCAATGATGGGGCACTATTCCTCCCACTGGCACCAATCCCACTGACACCAATGATGGGGCACTATTCCTCTCACTACTGACACCAATGATGGGGCACTATTCCTCCACTGATACCAATGATGGATGGGGCACTATTCCTCCCACTGATACCAATGATGGGGCACTATTCCTCCCACTGATACCAATGATGGGGCACTATTCCTCCCACTGGGGCACACCAATGATGGGTCACTATTCCTCCCACTGATACCAATGATGGGGCACTATTCCTCCCACTGATACCAATTGATGGGGTATTATTCCTCCCACTGATACCAATGATGGGCACACTATTTCCTTCACTGACACCAATGATGGGGACACTATTCCTCCCACTGACACCAATGATGGGGCACTATTCCTCCCACTGATACCAATGATGGGGCACTATTCCTCACACTGATACCAATGATGGGGCACTATTCCTTCCACTGTCACCAATGATGGGACACTATTCCTCTCACTGACACCAATGATGGGGCACTATTCCTCCCACTGACACCAATGATGGGGCACTATTCCTCCCACTGACACCAATGATGGGGTACTATTCCTCATACTGATACCAAGAATGGGACACTATTCTTCCCCTGTCACCAAGATAGAAATTATTCTTCTTACTAGTACCAATGATGAGTCATGACTCCTCCTCCTACTGCCCACAGGTGTTATGTAAAATTTTTTTTTTTTTTTACTCCCCCGCTCTGACCACAAAGTTTGAGGCATTTTCTACTCCCACTGGCCACAAAGCGGCCCTCCTAAAGTTCTGAAAGGACAGCAAACTGGCCCTTTGCTTAGAAAGAATTTTGCATGATAAAATGAATATGTGTACAGGCCCAGTGCCAAGTTTAATATTATATACAGTGGGGATCGAAAGTTTGGGCACCCCAGACTAAAAATTTGTATTAGATGATGTGCATAAAGAAGCCAAGGAAAGATTGGGGCTCTAAAAAAAATCTCCAAAAGGCATCAAAAAATTACAGATTAGACATTCTTATAATATGTCAACAAAAGTTAGATTTTATTTCCATCATTTACACTACAAAAAATAACAGAAAAACAATAAAAAAAAATGGTGTCTGCAAAAGTTTGGGCACCCTGCAGAATTTATAGCATGCACTGCCCCCTTTGCCAAGCTGAGACCTGCCAGTGTCATGAATTGTTCTCAATCATCGTCTGGGAAGACCAGGTGATGTCAATCTCAAAGGTTTTAAATTCCCAGACTCATCTGACCTTGCCCCAACAATCAGCACCATGGGTTCTTCTAAGCAGTTTGTCTAGAAAACTGAAACTGAAAATAGTTGACGCTCACAAAGCTGGAGAAGGCTATAAGAAGATAGCAAAGCGTTTTCAGATGTCAGTATCCTCTGTTCGGAATGTAATTAAGAAATGGCAGTCATCAGGAACAGTGGAAGTTAAAGCAACATCTGGAAGACCAAGAAAAATATCAGACAGAACAGCCCGCAGGATTGTGAGAAAAACAATTCAAAACCCACGTTTGACTGCACGATCCCTCCAGAAAGATCTGGCAGACACTGGAGTTGTGGTACACTATTCCACTATAAAGAGATACTTGTACAAATATGGTCTTCATGGAAGAGTCATCAGAAGAAAACCTCTTCTACGTCCTCACCACAAAAAAATCATCGTTTGAACTTTGCAAATGAACATATAGACAAGCCTGATGCATTTTGGAAACAAGTTCTGTGGACCGATGAGGTTAAAATTGAACTTTTTTGGCCGGAATGAACAAAGGTACATTTGGAGAAGAAGGGGCACAGAATTTAATGAAAAGAACCTCTGTCCAACTGTTAAATAAATCTAACTTTTGTTGACAAATTATAAGAATGTCTAATCTGTAATTTGATGCCTTTTGGAGATTTTTCCATCTTTCCTTGGCTTCTTTATGCACATTAATACAATTTTTTAGCTGGGGTGCCCAAAACTTTCGATCCCCACTGTATGCTGCTGTATATTACATTTATATTTTTAGTTTGGTTACCCTGTAATACCTGATGGACACAGCTCTAATTTTACTTATTTTTTCTAGGTATGCCGTAGGAATTGCTTACAAGTCCGCACCAAAGAATGAATGGATTGGAAAGAACACTTCATCCTGGGTATTCACCCGATGTAATAACAATTTTCTCGTTAGGCACAACAACAAGGAAGTTCTATTGGACGTCCATCCCCAGCTGAAACGGTTGGGTGTCCTTCTAGACTATGACAATAACACCTTTTCCTTCTACGATCCTGCTAACTCCCTTCACTTGCACACTTATGAAATCCCATTCATACTGCCCGTATGTCCTACTTTTACCATATGGAACAAGTCTCTATTGATCCTCTCAGGGCTTCCTGCTCCGGATTTCATGGACACGTTTCTTCCTCAACAAGAGTGTATCTGCAGACCTCAAGAATCACCATACGTATCTGGACTCAAACCGTGCCAGTGAACACTACTGCTGTCCTCTGTATTATATACTTTTATTAGGGAATAGGACATATTATTGCCTGCTTTAAAAGGTCAGTCAAAGAAAAAAAGAAACTCGAAGAACCTTCCCAGTTCCTGACCTGGTTTCTGTACATAACCCCGGATTTGACGTTCAGGAAGATCAATAGCTTAGCTAGCTTTATTCAATTAATAGCTTTTTTTAAATGCATTTTTTCTTCAATTTATGTTCTGCTGTTGTAAAATACATATTTTTCATTTGTTTGAAAGACTATGTAAGCCTTTCCCTATATCTAAGGGGGGTATTGTACATTTGTTTAGGAAGAAGACATACGTTACTTTATATACACTATAGGGAGGAAAGTTTTCGGGACAACTGACCATCACACTTGTTGGACATTGCATTTCAAAGCTAAGGGCACGAATATGCAGTTGCCCTTCTGTAATGGCTTTGACAGCCTCCACTCTTCTAAAAAGCCTTTCCACAAGAATACATATTTTTTCATTTGTTTGAAAGACTATGTAAGCCCTTTCCCTATATCTAAGGGGGGTATTGTACATTTGTTTAGAAAGAAGACATACGTTACTTTATATACACTATAGGGAGGAAAGTTTTCAGGACAAAACTGACCATCACACTTGTTGGACATTGCATTTCAAAGCTAAGGGCACGAATATGCAGTTGCCCTTCTGTAATGGCTTTGACAGCCTCCACTC